>CM051379.1:8013537-8038537 GCA_028015245.1 Cardamine occulta | reverse complement strand
AATGGTCGCTCTTAGTGGGGCCCATTCGATTGGGTTTTCACATTGTAAAGAGTTTGTTAATCGGGTCGCCCGGAATAATACCGGGTATAACCCGAGATTTGCTGTGGCTTTGAAGCAAGCTTGTTCTAATTATCCGAAAGATCCGACGTTATCTGTGTTTAATGATATTATGACTCCGAATAAGTTCGATAATATGTATTATCAGAATCTTCCTAAAGGTCTTGGGTTACTTGAATCGGATCATGGGTTATATTCTGACCCGAGAACAAGATCTTTTGTTGATCTTTATGCTAGAGATCAAGATTTGTTCTTTAAAGATTTTGCTAAAGCTATGCAGAAGTTGAGTCTTTTTGGTGTTAAGACTGGTCGACGTGGAGAGATCCGACGAAGGTGCGATGCCATTAACTGAGTTTATATGTTTTTTTTTTTATATGTATTTATTTTTGGGGGAAGAAATGTGAGATTTGATGGATTGTGAATCTTCTGAGTAATTTGCTCATATGTTTTTGTGTAATGTCAAAACACATATAATTTATATGGATGATTGTTCTAATCAAAAGATAGTTTTGGTACAAAACAAATTTAAGATTGAATGTGATGATTATATGAAGGAAAGGTTCTGCATTTGAGCTTACGATGAAAACACAGTTCAGTGAGGGTAATCCAAGCTCAACTAATTAGTTTGAGTTTGTTGGGTTTACTTAGCTGATTAGTGATTAATATGTTAGTTGTGATAAGAGTTGTGATTTATATCCCTTTTAACAAAAATTAAGATAAAGTTGTGATTTTTATTAAATCCAGAGTCGGTAGCTCTACCTAGGCATGGGATTTTGAATCAGCATGTTCAATTCAGTTTGGGTATTGAGGTTAAGGGTTAAGGTTACTGATAGTAATTGAACCAACATTTGGTTTAGACTGTTCAATTATTAGGTAATTTGGTTTGGTTGTTTTCCTACAATCCGTACAAAAAGTTGGTTCGTTTGAATTCGGATAATGATTTCAAAAGAGATTTGTGTAAATTTGGTCTAAACTGGTTTAAACTAGTTGGAAAAGTGGTTAAATGCTCGGTTCAAACCACCAATTGGTTAATTTCTATTAAACAATCGGTTAACCAAATCTCCATATTTTGGTTTGGTTTGGAGATAGATACCCACAATCTTATTATATCAATTTGGCGACATGTGTCAAAATTCTAATTCACGAGATCATGATATATATCGTTTATTCGATGAAATTTTGACACGTATAAATAATATTATGTTACTTTTATTTTTATTCAAGAACTTTTTCTAAAAATAGCCACATATAATAACAAAATTAGAGAATCAAAAGTGAATGACGTCTGTGTAAATTTATTATCCAAATTGTTTATTCAGTTTTATCAAATTTTCAAAAGATTTATCTAAAAATATTTATATATTTATATCAGACATAAATAAACTAAAAAACTAATACCCTTTGTTTTTTTTTTTAAGGCCTTAGGCCAATGCTTCAAAAAAGTAGCTGTAGTAGCGGGCCTATGAAAGATGAGAAGGCTACAATAGTATATACTGTATATAGAGAAAAAAAATTAGTTTTTTTTTTAAATTGAAACAAAACAATTTCGTTAACATTTCTATATTTTAAAAATGATTTCGTTTTGTATTTGTAGAATAACTTCAATTTCACTAGGACTTTTTACCTTTTGTATTTTTTTGTTAATACGTTTCCATAAATAGTTATTTATTTCTATTTTTATATGGTTAATTTTATTCTTATAAAAAAATTTTGTTGAAAAATGAAAATATTTTTTATAATACTTTAGTCCAAACTCTGGTGATAATGATTTGTTTTATGCAACTAACCCTTATATCAATTGAAAATTTGGGGAAAAAGGCCAAAATAATAAGCTAATATTATATGCTATAAGTATGGGCTTAGTCTGCTTCGTTCAAAGGTCAGTTCTCTTCGATCAATATATTCTTTAAAATATAAGTTGAAAATATTGAGGATGCCCATCTTAGTGAATCCAAATCTTATGAAGGATCGTTAAAGTAGCTTGATAATTTGGTTCCCATTGTGAAGCACTGAACTGACGTGATTAAACAAAAAAATATTTATGGCTTCGTAAGAGTTAGATAAAGCAACTTACTACTAAGATATATTTCCAAAATCTCTTATGTTCATCAATAGGCAGTTTCTCCAACGGCTGCGACGTCTCAATCCTAATCTGCTCAACCGCCTTCAATACCGCAGAACCTGACTCATCAATCAATCTTAACCTCCTTGGAGATGGCTTTAACATCATAGTCCGAGCTAAAACAGCACTTGAGCTCGTTTTCTCAACACGGTTTCTTACTCATATATAATCAGTAATCACCGTCACTACATGTTGGATCCAGAATTCACTCCTAATTTTCGTCTGTGTCTAGTTTCAAATTACGATTGGACCGAAGAATAAACGAATACCCATTTATCGGAACAAAGACAAGGGCCCAGATAAAATAAATACGGTTAGTCCGTCTAAAGTAAAACCTGCTACTAAGCGACCTCCCATTGGACGTCGAGTGGGATCGAGCCAAACTGTTTACGAGTAAAAAGAAAGATATTTCGGAGGAAGTTGTAACTGATCACGGACGAGATTCAAGGAAGAAGTCCGAGTCAGGATTCCTAATTAAGGGGAAAATGGCGTAGAGGAAGATCATATGTTTTTGGAATCGAGTACCGACACTACGACCTCTCGCCAAGAGCTTTCACTTTGTATTCTTTGTTCATTATCTCTGTTGTAACTCTGATAAGATATCAATAAAATCCCTTTTGATTCATTTAACTATTAAGAGTCTTTGTCTCGAAGTAACCTCATAAATTATTTCTAACACATCCAAAGTATTACTTGTGAGTTTTAGCACCCACACTACACGTGACCTTCTTGTCACCATCCGTGGTCCTTACTTCGACGTTTACCTCGGAAGATCTTCCTCTGCCTTCTTCTCCAATCTAGAAAATCATTCATTAGTTTGAATCTAAAGGTTTGACCATTCAAGAAATGATTGCTCTTAGGTGGGCCCATTCAATTGGATTTTCACATTGTAAGGAGTTTGTGAATCGGAACAATACCGAGATTTGGTCAGGATTGGAAGCAAGTTTGTGTTAATACCCGAAAGATCCGACATTCTATGTGTTTAATGATACATACTATGACTCTGAATAAGTTTGATAAATGGATTATCAGAATATTCCAAAGGGTCTTAGGTTAGTTGAATTTTAAAAGAACTTGGTATAAATTTGGTCTAAACCGTTTTAGATTGGTTAGAAAATTAAAAAAATGGTTAAATGTTTTATTCGAACCACACTATTTCAAAAAATTGTTGATCAGTTCATTCCTATTAAATGATCGGTTAACCAAACCCCTAATTTTTTGGATCCATAAACTACTCCAAAACGTTGTTGCTTACTCGAGACTATCCCTGTTAAGCGGGTCAAATCCGCGCTCCGCGACTCGTCCTGCAGCGGGTTATACTAATTTTTGATCCGCATTAATTCGCAATCCGCAAAATTTCCAAATAAAAATAATTGGCCCGCATCCGTTCCGCTTAAATTTGCAGATACCCACGGGTAACCCGCAAAAATTAAATAATAATAAAATAAACAATTTTTTAATAATTTAGTTAACTAATAATTATTAATAAAATTTTAATATTAAAAGAACATAAATTCCTAATTTAAAAAAATTTAAAAAAAAAGTTTGGATAACTATATATATATATTTTTAATATTTTTAAAATTTAACTACTATTTTTTTTTTAATATGGGTACCTGCAAATCCGCTTTACAAAATATGACAATCTGCATTGCCCCGCCAAAAAAATTTTCAACCCTCACCCACATCCGTGATTTGAAAAAAAAAAATTCGACCCGCACTCGTCCCGCGACAGATCTAATGCGGGACCCGCGGATTATGACTCAAATAGACAGGCCTACCCTAGACTTTGACCGGTGAAAGTGAAGTGTTTTGGTGGTCTCGAGTAAGCAACAACGTTTTGGAGTAGCTTAGGGATCCAAAAAATTAGGTTTCTGCCCAAAAGATCTTTGTACTAGGAAAAAATGTGCTCACGATCATACATTGGTTTCTGATAAATTTGTAAATGATGGGGTTTCTTTTTAATCTTGCGTATTTTTATACATTTGAAACTAGGATTACAAAAAAACAAGCCCAAATATTCACAAAAAAATAATATATATTCCATTAATTTTTAATTATTTTAAGCTAACTTTAATCGCTAGCTATGTAATATATAATTACAAAAACAAAAATAAAAATATGAAATAAAAATGGTGGGATAATGTGTTGACTTTATTAAACAAAATCATTGTAAATTATAAAAGTTGAATAAGTATAAATTATTAGATAAAAGAGAAAAGATAACATAGAGTGTACAAAATCAAAAGGTGAGGTGTTAGAATATTAATACCATTGTAGATAGCCTTCAGTTTTTCAAAAAGCATTTGGTATCAATTTTATATAAAAAACATCATCCAAAAGATAATTTATATTACATCATTATCATTTATTTAATTTTTCTTTAAAAACATTTTTCCTACCTAACCTATGTTTTTTTTTTGTAAAATACTGTATTTTGTTAATTTCGTTTTAAAAATACCCCATGTTATCTTTATCAAAACAAAAAAATATATACCCCATGTCATAATTTCAGTTGAATAACCCAATTTTTACTCATACCTTTTTCTTTAATTCATGAACCATTTCGCTTTTAAGGATTAAAAAAAATTAAAATTAAATTAGTAGTATTTTAATGATTCGCAGAAAATAGGCCCAAAATGGGCCTAGAAACATCTAAACCGCGTTTCGTCTAAAATAAATAAAATTTTCTACTCCATATAAAAACAGAAAATCCAAATAAAGAAAAATCAGAATTGTCAACTTCGACGCTGGCTTCTTCTCTAAGTCAGCCCTAATCTCTCTATATATACAGAATCAAGAACATACAAACAACAACATCAACAAGAAGAAGAAGAAGCAAAACAAAATCTACAAGAAGAAGACAAAGCTATGGCAGGAGGAGGAACAGAAGCGTTTCCAGATCTTGGAGAACATTGCCAAAACCCTGATTGCAAATTACTCGATTTCCTTCCTTTTACTTGCGACGGCTGCAAATTGGTAATAATATTTTTTATCATAAATTTTCAATCTTGTATACAATTTAACCTACAATTGAATGTTTCTTGATTGAATTTTTTGTGTGTGTAGGTGTTTTGTTTGGAGCATAGATCATACAAATCTCACGGTTGTTCAAAATCAGATCATGGAAGCAGAACAGTTTCAATCTGTGAAACGTGTTCTATAGCAATTGAAACAACTGGTGTTGATAAAGAAGGAATCAAATCTCTTCTACAAAAACACGAAAGATCCGGAGATTGTGATCCAAACAAGAAAAAGAAACCAATGTGTCCTGTAAAACGTTGCAGAGATATTCTGACTTTTGCGAATAACATTACATGTAAAGATTGTGGAGTCAAGTTCTGTTTAAAACACCGGTTTCCGACAGATCATGTTTGTAACAAGAAGAGGATTGCTACTAATGGAGGAACAAGTTTGAGGTGGAATGAGAAGTTTATGGAAGCTTTGAGTATGAGAAACGAGAAAGGTTGTGGAAGAGGAAACTCTGTTTCATCAAGATCTTCTCCATCAGTTAGATCCTTTTAGTTTTCTTTTCTTGTAACAGTTTGCATTCAAACCAAAATCCGTCTTTACGACATTCTCATGTATTCTTCATTCTTGCAATAAAAAGCATTGACTAAATTATTCATTGAGTAAAACAACATAACATAGATTCGACTTGTATCTGAAGATCATAAAAATAGCTCAAAAACAGAAGAATTAGTCGTTCGTATACCTTGAAGATATACTTAACCAGTCACTATGAATCATCTAAACAACTTCTATCTGAATACAATCAATTTGTAAACACCGGTTTCCCATAGATCATGTTCTGTAACAAGAAGAGTATTGCTACTAATGTTGGGCTTTTGTGGTCTTAATCGTTAGTTCTACATGTTTTCAACAGAGGCTAGTACTAATAATGATAGGCCATAGCTTCTCAATTTCTTGTATGCTGATACGATCACAAGAAGAGTTGGATGAAGTCTCAGGAAAAGAGTATCTAAGGAAAGACTCTGGGAGCACTGGAGGGCTCACTCTTCCTTAAGTTATTCATACTATGTCGTTTTATGCCTTATATGAATTAAGAGATGTATTTAAGAGGTTATCTAAAGTGTAGGGCTGGCTTATTTTATGAAATGAAATACAATTAATCTCTCTTAATTCTCTCTCTCGTCTCTTCTTCTTCTTCTTCCTCATCTTCTCTAATCTCTATCACGTCATTTCTTCATCTTATTCTCTATTTCTCATCTATTTCTGTAACTTTCTTTGATAGACCAAATCCAGGTCCTATCATATGCATGCACTAGGACGTCGAAAAGCAGAATCACATAAGTTAAGGGTAGATATTACCAAGCTTAGCAGTTGGAGTCGTCATGCGTATGACAAAAACAGATGTTTCCAGGATCTTATGCGTGTGCGGATCTTTTCAATATGTGGAAGACAGTCTACTAGAGACATCCGTTTGGTCAGCAATGGTAATCCCAAGTAGCAGACTGGGAGAGAGCCATAGTCGAAGGGAAAAACGAGCCAATATTTCATTTCTAGCAGAAAGGAGTGATACCTGCCATATAGATGGAAGATTTCTCAAGGCTTATACTCAAGCCTGAAACCGCTGCAAAATCTTTAAATATGTCCAATATCCCTTCCAAGGAGCGTGATTTTCCATCAGAGAAAACCATTATATCATCCACAAAACACAAATGGGCAAGTTTCATGTTTTTACACCTTGGGTGAAAACATAATATACGATCAGCAGCAACCTTGTCCAACATAGAAGATAACACACTCATACATCTCACAAATAGATAGGGCGAGAGAGAGCAGCCATGTCTAAGCCCTCGTTCGCTTCTGATGAATCCAGCCAGCTCTCCATTTACTTGGACTGAAAAAGAAGCGGTGGTGATACATATGGTAATCCAATGAATAAAATTCTTGGGGATATTTAAAGCCGAGAGAATATTGAGCAGAAACGGCCATTGTACTTTTATGAAAATTTTATTCATTTTTTCTGTGTTACATCTCCTTGTTTCTTTATACGGTTTTGAAGGAAGAGGAGAGGTCATTACCATTGCTTCCACAAACAAACCAGACATTCTAGATCCTGCGCTTGTGAGGCCCGGAAGGTTCGACCGCAAATTTTTTATCCCTAAACCTGGTCTTATTGGATGGATGGAAATTGTACATGTAACCGTTTGGTATATGTGTTTATGTATTCTTAAACTTATAAATTTGTCAAAGTTTCTTCTGTAACAGTAGAGTTTTTGTTGAGATTCTGCAAGTCCAAGTCAACTCCCTATTAGTATGATATTGTTCGCTTTGCGCCCAAGTGGCAAAGTCCGCACGAATTTCTTTTGGTCTCCTTCCCAAAAGGCCTCATACTAATTAGAGATTGACTTGTCTTATATATTAGAAACTTATGTTCTAATCTTCCGATGTGAGACATTGGCTTGACTCCCAATAATCCCCCCTCAAACAATGAACCACGAACTTTAACCTCCCCACTAGCGAAACCTTGGCACCTTGACACTGGCAACCCTTATTCGCATGGTTCTCTTGAGGCACTTTTCTAATCGTGTCACATTGAGGACTCCTCCCACACCGACTTTCCTAGGTCCACGATTTTTGACCTAGGCTCTGATACCAATTGTTGGGATTCTGCAAGCCCAAGTCAACTCCCTATTAGTATGATATTGTTCTCTTTGGGCCCAAGTGGCAAAGTCCGCACGAATTTCTTTTGGGCTCCTTCCCAAAAGGCCTCATACTAATTAGAGATTGACTTGTCTTATATATTAGAAACTTATGTTCTAATCTTCCGATGTGAGACATTGGCTTGACTCCCAATAGTTTTGTCCTGGTCCAAAGCTATATCTCTGTTTAAGTTCATGCTCGTAAGAAGTCGATGGCTGAAGATTTGGACTACATGGCAGTTGCTAGCATGACAGATGGCATGGTTGGAGCAGAGCTTGCTAATATTGTTGATATAGCGGCAATTAATATGATGCGTGATGGAAGAACAGAGGTGGGATCTATCTTTTAAGTCTGTTAAATATGCTCTTGCTTTTGGATGGGTTGGTTTCATTTGGTAGGATTGTGTAGCATCCGGTCTGTGTGAATTAGATTAATTGCTTGAATGTTGTACTTGAGAAGAAAGCAGCTTAGACTAATATCAAGTTGAGAAGTTTACTTTCGATAACTGACTCACAAGTTATATATTCTCTGAAACTCTAATGCAGATAACAACATATGATTTGCTTAAAGCTGCACGAATAGAAGAACGGGGAATGTTAGATAGAAAAGACAGCAGCTCCAAGACATGGCTACAAGTTGCTATAAAATGAAGCTGCTACGGCTGTTGTAGCTGTGAACTTTCCTGATATGAAGAATATAGAATTTGTAGGTTTCTTAAATCTTTTTTTCCTCCCTTCAAACTCCTTTTCTACATTGAAGCTTCAGCTTTCTGTTTTGCCACTCCGTGAGATTTTGATGACTTTGACCATCTTACAATCAACCCTATACTGGTAGAGAATTGGGTTATGTTCAGGTGAAGATGGATCATATCAAATTTAAGGAAGGCATGCTGAGGTTTGTAGGTTTAATAAAACAGATCGTCTTTCTTGAATACGTGGGTTATTTATGTTAGTTTATGTCCTTTTGTGGTATACTATATGCAGCCGGCAATCCATCTTGGATCACATCACTATTCAGTTAACACCTCGGGCTGCACATGAACTATGGTACGACGATGATCAGGTAAAAGATATGATCTCTGAATTTACTTGCCTCAGTAGCAGTGTGTTCATTTGTTTTTCTAGTTTACAAACCTTTGCTAATGTTTTGTTTCAGTTAAGTACAATATGGGCTGAAACCTTGTAAAGCGCAAGATCAGCTGCTCGATCATTGGTTCTTGGTGGTCTTTTTGAGAAGCATCATGGCCTGAATAACTTATGGGTAGCTGAACGAATTAACGTAAGGCCATAACTTGATTTTCTTCATTTCAGTATTCATAATCAAATATCATCTTCTGATACTTGGATTTGCAGGATATTGATCTGGAGGCATTGCGGATATTGAACATGTGTTATAAGCGTACTAAAGAGGTAAAAGAGAACATATAATCGACTAAATCTGTATCATAGCATCTCCTTTATATTGGTTCTGTTTAAATATAATTTACAAACACATAAACCATATTCTTGGAAGGAACCGGACGCTCATGGACAAGGTGGTAGAGAAACTGGTTAAGAAGAAAAGTCCTTTGAAACAAGAATTCTTAATTCTTGTTGAGCTCTATGGCTCCATCAAACAGATTCCACCAACCATCCTTGAACTCAGGGAAATCAAACGAGTCCAGGTCAAAGAGACGGTGATGAAACTGGACATTACTACTGCGAGAAACAGTTCATAAGATGATTGTGTTTTGGTTTTTGAGAAGAGAGACAATTCATGAAAAAGGTAGAAAAAATAAACATCTAACCCCATTAAAGGCAATGAATTTGATCTCTTATGTTTCCTCTGTAATCTTAGTGAATGTTAGATAATTCTTTGAGCTCCAATAGTAATTCCTCTTTTAGCCATATTGAAGGAATTGTCACTTTTAAATTATTTCACATATCTTGAAGCTAAAGTAGACGTGAGCGCTAGGGTAGAAGACAAGGTCCCCATGGTTGAAAAGTTCAATCTCAAATTGAATCTCAACAATTTTTTGTATCTTTTGTTTTTTTTTGTTGTTGTTATTGTTGTTGATAATTCAGGAATAGATTTCAGGCCTATGGAGAGGTTCCAGACTAATCCCCTAGAGAAGTGCAGCCCACGGATATACCTTTTCTCTGGGTATTCAAATAGAGCGAAAGCAAGGGCTCATATCCATGTGGCCAAATGGAATAATTTAGAGAATTTTGCGCTTGAGAGATATCGATCTCTGGCCTAAACCAACAGGGCAACTCCTCCTCAAGTGGGAATTTTTTTGTATCTTGCATTGTACTCTTCACTATTGATTATAATTAATTAGGGAAAATCTCATAAAAACTTAAAAAATGGTAAGCACTTGCACTTTAATCCTGCAAGCTGACATTTTTGATACTTTAAAACTTCATAGTGGTATATCAGTTTATATCGATACTTTAGATCACAGAACATTTAATTCTGTTGACGGAAGAATTAACTTGGTTGACAGAAACGTTAACTCCCATGTGATTTCTCAACATCAAACCAATAAAAAAAACTTGCAAAACTTTGAAAGTTTAAAACCGAAAGTGCTTGCCACCTTAAAGTTTTTTGCAAGATTTTCCATAATTAATTAATAACATAGTTTTTATAAATCACTATAAAACATTCATGTAAAAAATATTATAAACAATAGTAGTTAATAAAACATTATAAAGAAAATATAATATTATTAAAAATTTAGGCTTTACCGTTAATAAATTATAACAACAGTGATTTTTTTCTGTTTGAACAAGTAAAACTCATAAAGCCAAAGAAACACTTCGACAAATAAAAATCATAAAATTTTAAAAAATTTGAAATTGCTTTTAAACCCTCAAAAATGAAGTTTTGAAGTTCCTTATTTAGAGATACCATGAGTCTTATCTAGTCCAAGGTCTTTGTTTTAAAATTCGAATGCACGCTAAAGTTGGAGATAAATGAAACTGAATTGAACAAAATTTGTTCACACGTGAGTCACGAAAGCCCACTTGGCGGACCATTATCCTTTTAGTATTACACAAACCATGGCACATACACTGACATTCTCTCTTTCTTTCTTTCTAGTCTCTCTAATTTCCTTGTTAACTTTGGAATTAGCGTTTTTAAAAATGGACTTGTGCTCACCACACCTGCTGTAATGGTATGATATTTATCTTTATCAAAAAAGTTATGTTGAAAACCACTAGTCATCAGTTGTCATCAGTTTGTACCAACTCGATCTAAATTGATAAGAACAATAATCACTTTGTATCTGGAATAGTAAAATTATATATATATAACGTAAGAAACCTTAATCTTTCTTTTTGGTTAAATTATCAGCTAAGACTAATTTTGTTCACACGTGGTGATATTCTTGCAAGACCTCATGGAAATTGTTTGATGTTATGAAATGGAATATTTCACATATTTTGAGTTTTTTTTTTTTTTTTGTAAAGCTCTTTTTTCTTGTGTTTCTCTCTAGAGTCTCTAATTTCCTTGACACAAATCTAGAATCAGCTTAATAATGACATCGATTAATTATTTATTTGTGAAGTATCCAACACACAAAAAAAGGTATCAACTCAGAAAAATTTAGAGAGCATTTATATCACGTGAAAAAGAAGTGTAACCACTTTCTTTAACCACCTTCTTGCATCATAGGCTTAAATTTTTTTTTTAATCGTCTTTTATATAAAACTCTATTAAGAAATAATGAAACATAATATCAAAGTCCAGAAAAAAAAGCATAACTACTCAAAACAACATCAATACAAGCATTACGAGTTATTCTTGTCTTCAATAATTGATTATAACCACTCAGGTCTCCCAAAACCAAATAAGACTTGAATCTATAAGTCTTTTGTAATACTATTGAAAATATGATCCATCTTTTTACTCTAATTTTTCAATCTGCAACCAATTTCATAGAAGTTCAACCAAGTTTCATCTTCCAATCTGCAAATTAAAGAGCTTCCCGAACAAATGACTCCAAACATGTTCAACGAACACTGAAAACAGCAAAAAAACAATCGATTTCAAAAGTTCTTGATAAACCAAACGGTCTCAGTTGCGTTAGTTCTAATCAAGGGGACTAGCACATAATATCTCGATTAAACAACATATTTTTAAATTGAAATAGTCTTTAAATGTATACCTCTTAACACGTAACTATATATGGAAAATAATAGTAAGAAAAATCAATCAATATCCGGAAAAAAGAGCGTTTCAATATAAATACATATCTCAAGCCACCAATACTCATTCACTACTCTTCGCATATCTTTCATTGATTAAAGCTAAGAAATCCAAATAAATGAACATGTTGAGTACAAACACTCATAACCATGACAGTTCCATGATTGACCACTTTTCACCCATGAAATCTGAAACGTAAGTCTTAGTTATGTAAGTGTAATTTAGATGAATCCTAATTCGTTTAAGAACAAAATGCATCCTCTCTTGCATACAATGGACTTAATAGTTTAGGCTATTCGATCATTTTACAGTCCTCATGTAAACAACATTGTGGACCTTGTGGTCTTGAGCGATTAGGTCCATTTTGTTGTTGTTTGGTAGCTAGAGCTACTGTCTAGTCACTAATGTGCTTCTCGTTATTTCTGTCTTCTTCTTCTTCTTCGTCGTCATTTTTTTATAAAGGAATTATTTTCTTTGTGTTGGTTAAGTTAGGTACAACTTCAATAGTTTATATTTATTTGAAACACGTGATAAACAAATCTTATCTGGTCGATAATTCGAGAAATCTTATCTCGTCGCAACACACCTAATACCGACGTGAGATCTCAAGACACGTACGTACATGCATGATGATGAAATTTCCAAAAACCATTTTACTAGCTTTTCGAGCATAAAAATCATGTGGCTAAGTCTTGATTACATTAATATTCACAATATGTTCATTTCTGCTCCACAATAAATGTTTTTGGTGAAAATAAGTAACTTTTTTTGTGGTAAAGAACCATTTACACTGTTACACGTCATAGTTCATACATACCTAACTCGTATTTTAAAGATCCACGACTCATTCAAATCTTTTGCTTATAAATTGTTACATTCATACTTACCAACATTCACTCAACAAATATGTTTGAACAGGGGTTGATAAAAAAAGAAAAAAACATGTTCCAAGAAGAGAAGAGAAAGACAAACTATGGAGCAATTTGCTTGGTTTGCTTCTTTTGCTTCTTTTTTGCATTTCAATTCATGAAACACATAACAACACAACTTCCAACAACATCGCTCTATTTTTTTTTTCTTAACCAAAATTTCAAATTTGTTTGGTTTCGATTGGTAACATTGCATAATCACATCATTGTGTAAAATAAAATTATGATGCATACTGAAATAAAATATGAAAGACGTACTTCTTTGATAATGAATTTTTGCGTACACTCCCTCTGTTTTTTAAAGACTATCATTTTAACATTTTCACATAAATTAAGGAAATAATGTAAATTTATTTTTATTCTTTTAATACACTAATAATGTTTCTTTTTCTAATTAATAAAGGTAAATAATAGGGATAAAATTGAAATTTAGACTAAAAATTTTCATTGGAAATAGAGAACGAAACAAAAATTAAACTTTAAAATGACACTCTTTTAAAATCGGAGAGAGTATTTTTTAGGCAAAATTCAAGTTTTGCGTTTTTGTCTAGATGTGTATATTGTTATACAACTTTTTATGATTGGTAAAATATTTGCATGACTGTATTAGAAAATTCCGCCATTATGCAAATTACAATTGAAGATTTTTTAATGTAAAAGAAAATGAAAATGTAAGATTTTACATTTAAACTTAATAAAAGAAATTCATTGTTTCATAACTTCAACTCAAATGCTTGTTTGGTCCACAGAAACGGATGCAAAGCGTTTTTTTCTGTTCAAACCATATTTTGGACAACCTCGAACTAAATCCTACGACGAGATCTCCAATCCCAATCCCGGTGTTGGTTACAATTTCGACGGTGACACTAATTTGTTCGGTGTTGACATTTTGGTCACTGAAACTTTTAACAAATGGGAAGTGCTCTCCTTCAATGAGAAAATGCATGACCGTTTTTACAGATGGATGCTCCCCAACTTCTCGTCACTAGACAAACAGTTCTATGTATCGGACAACTTTGTGATCGGAGGGAGGAGCTGGTGAGTTCCTCTAAGTGTTCTTATAAGACATAGACCGATTCAATAAAATAGTATTCAACCATTTACGAGTTTTCTACATGTAACCCTAATTAGGGCTTTGAAAGTGTATCCAAATGGCGATGGAGAAGCACAAGGTAACTCATTGTCACTATATGTCGTTGCGGCTGATGTTAAACCGTACGAGAAGATTTACCTAAAAGCTAAGCTACGAGTCCTAAACCAGAAAGACTCTAAACATGTGGAAAAGAAAGGTATACTTATAACGAGTAATTTTTTGAGTAATGTTGAAATTTCAATATATAAATAATTTAAAATTTATTAATAATCTCATTGTTTTTTTTTTTTTTTATCTTATTGGCAGTCGAAAGCTGGTCGGATCAAGCTAATAGTTGGGGATTCCAGAAGTTTGTTCCGTCTGCTGATCTTCAGGATACTTCTAAAGGTCTTCTAGTGAATGATGCATTGAAGATAGAGATCGAATTTGAAGATTTCTCTAATACAAGATACTTTCCAACCTAAGGTTTGGCCGTAAAAGAGAAGTTATTTGGTCAACGGATTATGCGCATGTAATACTACGTTATGTACTTCTGTTTCATGAGTTCTTGTCTGTTATTTACTCTATTCCCCTCTGTTTATGTAGTGTTATTAATGAGTTCTGTTCTAATCTTGTATCGTTCACAATCATGAAATAATAAAAGTTACCAGTACCTACAGGCCATAACTATATTTATTTCCTTCTTTTTTTTTCTATATTAATCCCTTATATATATAATAAAAGAAAACAATTTATGTTGACATTTGAAACCCACATTTGTTTCAAAAAATTTTATTTAATTAATTCAACTTTTTTTATAATCCGTTTCATTTTTCAAACACTCCAATTAACTTAGATTTGTTTTCTATGCTAGTCTTATTCTATTTGTTGAACACTAACAATTAATTCATCTACATTTCCATAGATGCCTAAAATCAAATTATTATTTCCATCACTAATTTTTGTTTATTATTTTTAATTGAAATCAAAATCTAATTATTGCCAACTTTTTTTCCTTTAAATCGTTTTTTAAATATTTTTTTGATGTAGAAACTAATAAAAACAATTAGAAAAAAATTAACAAATTTAACACTACGAAATTTTTGTAGAAGACATAATTAATTTATAATGATATTTGACTATTTAAAATACACATAATTTTGTAACTTTAAATACAAAAATATACAAATTTAATTCATGTAAATAAATAATGAATATCAATAAAATTTAAAATCTATGTAAATCATATATATTAGATATTTTTTTTTGTATTTGATTTTTAATAACTATTATTTATTAGATAAATTAACAAATTATTGGTTTCTTTTTTTTCCTTAAGATATGTTTTATTTTCGTTTTTAATTTTTTAGAAAAATATATTTCTGAATTTTTATTATTGCTTAGATAAATTAATAAATTTTTGGTTTCTTTTTCAGTTTTTTTTTAAGTTATGATTTTATTATTGTATTTATGAATTTGACACATGACAAGATCTGAATTATTTGTGACACGTGTCTGATCTCGTAAATTATAGTTTTGACACGTGTCGACTTTCGTGGGATAAATCAAATTTATATAATAATAAAAAAACACTCAAAAAAAAAACCCTAATCCCATTGCTTGTGGAGTCTCAACACTGTCAACTTGCTTTACTCTTTGCCCTATCTGGCTTTTAAATATTCATTTTGCTTGAAAGAAAAGATTTACTGGTTCGCTAGAAAAAGTGACACTGAAGAACTTGCACAACTTGTCGAGGATTTCTCACGTATATGAACATAATCTCTGTACCCAAAGTTGATGGAAGTCTAGAGGATAAGTTATGTGTACGGAGGCTAAAGAGCGGAGAGTGGCAACTACTATCTGAAATCAGCCGTTCTTTTATTGATATGGGTTTCGAGTATTTTCCGTTGGGAATAAATCTTTTTGGAGCAAGAAGCACCAATGTGTGCTATCTGTTAACTTACGCAATGAGAAGTTTGAGCTCCACAGTGAGTTGGGACATAGCAGAGACGATCACACTTTGAGTTCTGTTGAGTTCCATAAAGATATAAAATACATCAGCGGATTACACTTAATACTCCTGCGTTCTCCCACAATGGCTGCATCGGATTCCAGTTAGTTCTTTATATATGCAAAGATGAAGAAGATGGTATTTGGTTTATTTTTAGTGTTCTTGTCTAATTAAGCTTCTCCAGATTTGGTATCAAAACAACTTCCCCGCTTCTACACATGCACCAGATTATGCTCACTTTTCCTTCTGTATCTCTGTCAATAGCTTATTCACAAAAGTGGTGCACCATTTTCATGTGGTCTAGGTGACGAATCAATGATTCAACATGCGAACTCTATTTTCATATATATATATATATTAGCTGCAACTTTTTTTAAAAATGGTATATCATTTACATGGTTAGGTATATAAAAATGGCACCGCTAATAATTTCAAATTTGTAACTCCTAGTCACAAATAAATAATTGAATCAATAATTTTTTTCTACTCCCAAATTGATAGTTTGATCCAAATATCACTTTTATAAATTAATAAAATATCAGAAAATACCTTGGGCTTTGTTAAGATATGATATGTTACGATATAATACTTGTGTATATTATATCGACTGTGACAGCTAACAACATATTGTGTTAAACCTTTGAAAATATTTCATATTGATTATAGAAGGTGTTTTATTCATCTTAGATCATTTGAATTTGAAAAAAACAGTGATGACATGGACGAGAGAGTATACATCATGTAAGTCTATATACTTCAAACAATTTATCATGCGAGAAGAACAAATAATTTTCGTAAGAGGGATTGAATTTTTTTTTCTTTTATTAACTATAACAACACTAAACACACACATAGACATATACATACATATATATATATATATTGATGATTTCGATTTCTTGAAAATTATGGCACGGGATTTTTCATTAGTCTTAGATTATTTTGTAGGAATAGAAATGAGATGAAAATCTGATATCTGGTTTAAAAATAAAAATTTATTTATGATAAATTAAAATTCATGATATAAACGGGATGACACGTGATATGGCAGTTAGACATGACCACAATTACGGTTATTAAGATTATGATTAATTAACCATCGGTTATGGTTATAATTTTTCTTTTATCTTAACTTTAACTATTTAATATACGGTTAAAACAGTTAGAGTTAAAATGGTTAGGATTAAATCGGCTACAGTTATACATGGTTATGATTATATAGGGGAGGAAACAGTATGAGACAAGATATGAGCAGAGTTCCCAAAACTAAAAATATGACTATAAAAAATCAAAATATATTGGTCAATTATGAGTAATAAATAGTTCACGGTTTAACAATTTTTTTAAAACTTCAATATATAATAAATAATCTAACAAATTAAAAAATTATTATATACTAAAATTTAGGTAATCTAAATTATTACAAAACTCCAATAAATTGAAATTAACTAAATTTCAGTTTTAAAGATCATTTCTTCCCGCGAAATGTTCTTAAATTTTCACTACTTTTGATAATATAGTAAAACCGCTATAAATTAATAACCTCTCTAAATTAATAATTTTTTTTCACTCCCGAGTTGGGCCAATGTAATATTTAATATAATTTGATAAAATAATAAGATAATATTTTTTTTTAAAATTTTATGTAATTATATGGTCTCATCAATATTATAAATTAATAATTATATAAAACTATAAAACATAACTAAGATAATTGAGTGAATTTGCAGTTTTGTATAACTCATATATAATTTTTTCATACTACATCAAAACATATGGTGTTAGCTTTTCAAATTACATCAAAAAATTATTTAAAATTACATATACGATAGCTGTTCCTAACATATAACTGCTGATAAAAATATTAAAGTATTATTTTTATTTTTTTTATTTTAAATATGAATTGAATTTTAACATTATGCAAAACTCTCTATAAATTAATAGTTATAATTTATCGTTAAATCAATAACCTCTCTAAATTAATAAAATATTTTGCTACAAACATTATTAGTTTATAGAGGTTTTACTGTAATTGATTATGGAACGGGTTATGATCCACATAAAGATAGATATTTTAGGAATTTTAGATAAGCTTTGAAAACATTTAAAGAATTTTTCATAATTATAATGGTTTTGGATAATGTTCACTAACTTTTAGAAAAATGAAATATTCAAACAGGAATCCCATCTAAAATCTTTACTCAATCTTTTATAATAACAGGTATTTCTTTTGTTAAAATTGTCGAGCGGATAATTATTTAAAGGAGAACGGTTATAGGTTGGAATTCTTTTTATAGAGACTAGACGAGACAATTTTCCGTTCTAAAATGGATATGAATATGTTCTATACTGAAATAACCCAAACTAAAACTAAATTCAAATCCGATTTAACATTCTAAATCACACTAAATCAAACTGTTAGAAATATGCGCACGCATGTGCGATCCTATTCAATGATTAAAACCATCAAACTCTATTTGTACAATTATTATTTTACATGTTATCTATCTCTTGACAATTCTTTTCCAATGGACATTGTTCGATTCTACTTTGGAATTTGATAGCTTTAGAATTACAAGCCAGTTTTTTGCTATTAAGTTGATATCTTATTAGTTATTACACATTATATCTCTTACTCTGAGCATTAATTAGTCTTGGCTCGATCTTTCCCGTTCAGTGTAGACTAATGTTTTTTGTTATAACAATTTTGTGGAGCGATTAACTGTCATCGCTTTTTAAGAGAGCAGCCAAAAACATAAATAAACCTCTCATTTATTACGGAGTAGTGCTAATTACATTAGCCTCAAACATCCAAATTAGCTTACATTTTTCATTAAAACACACACGATGGTTATGTAGTGTGAACATCCATCAACAACCACATATTAATGATCATCGTGTGTTAGTTTGGGATCTTAGAAAGAAGAAGGGAAGGAAGGGATCTGGAAGGGGCAAACATGAACTTGTGGGATGTTGCAAACTTGAGGCAAATTCTTAGCGGTCCTGAAGATTTTGCGGGATTGGAATGGTCCGTGCTGTAATCTAACAGCTTTGGCCGCTTGTTTCAAGGTTGGGCAAACGCACTCTGGCTCTTCCTGTCGAAGCTCGTTGCATCACTGCTGGAGGACCTCATGCTGCTATTGTGGACCCCTCTGCGGGTTCTCCATGTCGTCTTCCAAATCGAACTCATCTTCGGAGGGGCGGCCTTGCCTCATTTGGCTCTTGATATCGCTGGCAGGCTCTTAGGTGCTGTGATTGCTGAAACTCCTTTCGGCATTTCGGTCTTGGGCCCATTGGGTTGGTTTCGTCATCTTCGTCGAACTCGACAACGGTGCGGTAGATGGAAGCGTTGGTAAGGAGGAAACAGAGGGCGAGAGCTGTGCAGACGAGGAAGAGCTTGTTTGCCATTTGATATTTTTGTATGTGTTTCTTACTTTGTTTTTGGTTTGAGTGAAGAGTGAAGTGAAGGGCTAATGGGTATTTATGGATAAGAGAGGAGTTTTGCATGGAGATCACGTGTAAGAATGCATGCATATGTTTGTGGGTGTGTTGAGAGAGAGAAGCTCTTAAGGTTTTTGACGGGATTAGGTGTTGGAAACTGATTAAATGTGGAGGAGTGAGAGTGACAAGTGACAGGTGATGAAGAACACATGCACATATATGCATGCATGCTGTCTCATACATTTTGCACATATTAATGTTGTCCAGAATTATAATACATGACATTTAAGTCGGATGCATAACCGTAGATAAACATGATTATCATTAGTCTATAGAATAGTAAAAGAATCATTTAAGAGTTTTTTCAAAAAACTATAAATAAGAAATATGATTCAAATATTGGGAGTCTCTAAAAAATGAAGAAAACAATGGATTGAATTTCTCATTTGAGAGACTATGCATGGGTTCTTACTTTTTTTTAGAGATTTCTAATATTTTAGTCATATTTCTTATTTAATATTTTTCAAATTTTTTTGAAAAATTAGCAATGAGGATGCTCTTATACACGCAAATCAGGGTCCATTGGATGGTGGTGCAGAAGACAATAATATGGAGAAAGACTATCTTGTGTTCTTCAGTTATGGGAGCACCGGATTTCTTATAATGCAAAATTGATCTTTAGCTTTGTCATTTCTCTATTTGTGTAGTTGTGAATTGTGATAATGGAAATCAGACTCAAAAATATTTGCAAATATTTCTGTGATCGCAATATAAAAAAAGTGTTCTTCTCATATATCTTTTATTCCCATTTTTCTCTTACAACTGTGAATATTATGTGTAAACTCTCTTATCACGATGCAGCCATTGTGGGAGAAGGCACAAGTGTAAGTGTGAGTCCGTTGATGTATTTTATATCTCTCTGGCTTCTTCCAACTCACTGAGCAAATATTTCCATTGCAAAAGTTAATAGATAGCAAAATTTGGTCACTGAGCAAAATCAAGAAAAACCTCATCTTATCCCTTGTCAATCCTCGGCTGTTTTTGTATTTTCTTATGTTCTTTACTTCGCTAATATGATAATGGAATCTGATAACAATTTGTCGACTCTCAATATATAATAAGCAAAAAGGCTATCTTCTACGATAATCAAGCAATCAACTCAACGAAAATGCCATAACGAAAACACTCAAAAAGTATAAACTAAGCAACACCCTACAAAAATTATTCTGCGCATAAGGAACTAACAGTACTTGGCAAAAACAAGAAACAACTAGAGTCAGACGAAATACTAGATCTACACTCTTCTCACCGTGTTTGGGAACGGATGCAGCCACTGTGGGAGAACGAACGAGACAAAGTGTGATTCTAAGATATATTCCATATCTCTCGGGCAACTTACGGAACTCATAACGCGACCATCACTGCTACGTTCCAACTTATCGTGGAGCATAAAATCCCCGTTGTGTAAGTTAATAGATAACAAACATTGGCGCCTCCAAAAGTAGACTGTTTTGGCATCAAAAGGGTTGATTCCCAACGGAATGTACTCGAAACCGATCTCAACAAACCCCAGGGAGAATTCAGAAACTAGTTGCCATTCCCACTTCTCTAGCCTCCATACACATAACTTATCCTCTAGACTTTCATCAGCTTTTGTTACAGAGACGATGTTCATATACATGAGAAATTCTTGACAAGTTGTGCAACTTCTTCTGAATTTCGGAGCTTTATCCAAATCAGGAAATGGCGTAGCACGGCATCCATCAGAACGCGCATAGAAATCGACTGATACAACGAAATCTTGATAGTCAGGACCGTGTGCGAGCCAGTGAAGACTTCCATTCAAGCTAATGGGATTGCTGAACTCCTGAGAGATATAAGTGAATGTAAACTGCGCATTGTTGAGACTCCACAAGCCTGTCTCAGATGAATATATGAGGAAAGTGAAGTTAGGTTTTAACAGAACAACTTTGTAACCTAAAACGACACTATTCTCAGTTTTTGTGACAATTCCCAAAATCCAAAAACGTTCTTCTTTTTGTGAGGCTAGAGGAAGGATCTCAACGCATTGCCTTGAAATAGGATTAGCTACGAAGAAAGACTGATTCGACACTTGATGAATCAAAATCAATCCAACGTCTGTGTAAGCCACGACTCTAGCTTCATTACAGTTCTCGACCTTGTTGGTTAGGAAAGAAGAGATGTAAGAACTAAGAGAACGTTTAAGATTCCAATTGTCTGATCCGTAGTGAGCCATGACTTCTGTCTCACAACCTCTACACATGAGTGACCATGAAGAAGAATACGAGTTTTTGTGTAGAGACTTGAAAAGGTCGCGGAAACATGGAGACTCAACGATTGATTTCCATATCTTGCAAACAAGTTTGGGAGTGGTGATGATGATCTGTAGTGGTAATCTCGCAAGTATCATCTCCCATAGATCCTCGGTAAGATAATCCATCTTCTTCTGTGTCTCCATCATTTGGATCTGATTAGGAATTATGGATTAGGGATTAGGTCTGTCTTCTTTTCTTTTTGTTGGGTATGTGTGCTCGAGTAGGGTTTCACTTGAGAAAAAATTTGCTTAATAACCCTTTTCGTATTGAGGAAATTTTCTTAATAACCCTTTTTGTATATTTTCTTGCTCAAAATACCTTAACCGAACCGAATCAAAATTTATTAAACCGAACCGAAACTAAATTTAAAATAACTTAAATGGTATCGAAATATTTATACCAAATTCCCTTAACCGAACTGGACCGTTTAACCAAAACTCTCTGAAAATTTAATATATTTAATTATATAAATAATATTAGTTAAATTGGTAATTTTATGTTTATTTTTGTGATAAGTTTAGATTTGTACGTCCAATTGGGCAGAAAAAATAGTTTGGGAGTAAATATGAAACAATATGATAGTATGGAGTGTAAAATCAAAAGTTTGAGAATCTGGGTGGATCGACGCAGAAATAACATTGTAAGGGGTTCTAATGCAGTAGTCCCTTATTTTTGTGATAAGTTTGTTGTGTCCACAATCAAACCAAAAACTATGGAAGATTGCCTAGTCGAAATAAATCTGAACCTGAACCCAAACCTTACCAGCTCTCACTAAGCAAGTGAGCGAGTCATTGGTACCTCTATTTTACAACTAATTTATCAAATAGAAAAATAAGAAAACCAACAAATAAATTAATTAAAAGAAACCATGGGAACAACAAAATCAAGAAAAAATAAAAAGTAAACTAAAAAAAACAATACTTAACAATATATGAATCCTCACCAACCACCTAAGCACTAAACAAAATCATAATATTATTTACAGTTCATTCATCAAACACAAAATGATAAAACCAACAAATGATTAAATTTATAAAAAAAAACTCATGTGAAAAAAGTAAAAATATATAAGAGAAACAAAAAAAACTAAAAATGAAAAGAACACTTCAAACAAAAAAAAGAATAAATTTTAAACAAAAACTCATGGGAACAACAAACAAAAGAAATATAAAAGAGAAAGTCAAAAGGTAATTATAATATTAATTAGTATTATGATTGATTAATTATAATAAATTATCAAACACAAAAATAACAAAACCAACATTCATAATAGACCAGAAATAAAGAAAAACAAACAGTGAAATAAACTAAAAAAACTCAGCAGAGAAACAAACAAAAAGAAAATGAATGAGAAACTTAAAAAGTATAAACAAAATACTAACACTTAATCATATATAAATAATATTTTCACGCGTGACAAACAACTAGTGTGTTATAGAAAGCACTAAATCTTTTATTAGTGTCCATTAATTAGCTCAAATAGATTAGTAGGCTTTCAAAAATTGAACTTGTATAAATTTTATACAAGAACCCACTAAAGAAATAAGACATTTTGTTTTTAGCTAATATTCTAAGACCACTCTTTTCGTGCGGCTCTCTCTCTACATGTGAGATTTTATCTTTTTCTACATTTAAAATTAAAAAAACATTTTTATTTTTAATGGAATAAGCTTCTCTAAGGTTTAAGTTCGCCCTAGAGATGCTTTTCTTTAAGACCATCTCCAATAGTAAGACAAATTTTTCTCCTATATTCTTTCCACATCATTTTATTCCCTTTCCACGTCATTTTATTTTTTTAATTCACACCCACTCTACAATATCAAGACAAATCAAGATTTTCTTTTCCAACTCATTTTCTCTTTCCTCCACATTATTCCATCATATACCAAACTATATTTATTTATTTTATCTTTAAAATCACAACAAATAATTTTTATAACTTAAAAAAATTAAGTGATATATAATATTTATTTTTTAATTAGAGTTGATTAATATATACAAATATATAATTTTAATACTTCGAATAATATATTCATTTTCTAAATAAACAAACAACACTCGTTACTATTAATAAAAACAAACCAAACATACATAATTTATTGAAATCGTACAACAAAACAAACACCAAACATTAATAAACTTAGAAATAAATGTTGATATTTTTAATTGAGGGTTGCTCCAAATCTTTGCCAAATGTGCTCGACGAGATCCTTCTTCAATTGAATATGTTGACCCCTATCACGTAAATTGGCTCTAACATGAATATTCGATTCTGATCGGCCTTGCACATGGACTTCAAATTGTGGCAATATTTGGGTGTCGACGTTGATCGAGGAGCTTGATGAAGAATTGTTTGACGGTTCGAAGTCAATATTTTTCTAGTTCCGCGAATATGTATCACGTTCATCCTCTACTATCATATTATGTAAAATAATGCAGGTCCGCATTATTTTACGTAATACCTCGATATCCCACATTCTAGATGGTTGCCGAATAATAGCAAATCGTGCCTGGAGAACACCAAATGCTCATTCCACGTCCTTCTTATATGATTCTTGTTGTTTGGTAAACAGTTGTGCTTTGTCGCCTACGGGAACTTGAATTGACTAGACGGAGACAGGCCATTTAGGATAGATTCCATCGGCAAGATAGTATGTGCGATTATACTGCCGGCCATTTATGATGAAGATCACCTCCAGAGCTTCACCAGAAATGATGTCGTCAAACACCGGTGATCTATCGAGTACATTAATGTCGTTCAATGTATCAGACAGCCCAAAGAAAGCATGCCATATCCACAAATCATACGACGCCACAGCCTCGAGAATGACTGTTACCGAGCCTTTGTGTCCACTAGTGAACTTTTCATGCCAAGCCTTGGGATAATTCTTCCACTTCCAATGCATGTAATCAATACTACCAATCATTCCGGGGAAACCACGTTCCTGACCAACTTGGAGTAACCTCTCCAAATCTGCCATATTTGCTCTTCGTAAATATACATCTTGTAATTATCATTTCACAAAATTTTTTTGTACACTCGAGTGCGGTGCTTTCTCCAATCTTCACATACTCATCACATGCATCAGCTGGGTAGGTATATGCGAGCATGCGGAGGGAAGCTGTGCACTTATGGATAGGAGAAAGACCAGGCTTCCCGAAATTATTGCG
>CM051379.1:7938437-8013437 GCA_028015245.1 Cardamine occulta | reverse complement strand
TCTTTAAGTAAAGTAGACATCGTAATTTGATAAAGATTGTACAATTCGTAGAAACAATGGCCTTTTCATTCGATATCTTTTTCAGAACTGCATGTCGATGTAAGTGCATGACTCGTCAAAGTAGTCAGCCATGAGCCTCTGATGGACAGCTACATGATCTCTACAAATGCAGTTCCTCAAGAAGTTCTTGTTGCCTTTTGATTAGAGATTCTTCCAACTTCCACTGTTGTTCAAACTCTTCAAGGTTAAACAAATTTGGTGGTACATCCATTGGAAGACAAGAAGAAGAAACTATAAATGTTTGGAGTGAGTTATGTTGATATGATGTGAACTACCCTTTTTATAATGAATGAGTTTGGGACTCCAACCATTTTACTTAACTAAATTGAATATGTAGATAAGACTTCGCGTATGGTGAATTATTATGCTCGTGGGTCTGATCAATTATTCAAAATTTGAATTAATATTTGTAGTGAGTGGTCACATCTTGTCGAAAGTAGTGGATCTAATCAATTATTAAAATTTTGAATTAATCTTTGCATGGAGTGGTCATATCTTGTCGGAAGTAGTGGGTCTGATCAATTATTCAAAATTTGAATTTATCTTTGCAGAGAGTAGTCACATCTTGTCGGAAGTAGTAGGTCTAATCAATTATTAAAATTTTGAATTAATCTTTGCATGGAGTGGTCACATCCTGTCGGAAGTAGTGGGTCTGATCAATTATTTAAAATTTAAAATAATCTTTGCAGAGAGTAGTCACATCTTGTCGAAGTAGTGGATCTGATCAATTATTCATAACTAACGGCCACAAATTATTTTGACAAACACATAATTGTAAATTTAGAACATAACCTATTAAAACTAACAGCCAAACAACGCATTTGTCAACATCATGTAGGCTTCTTCCTCTGCATCATCACGAGATTTGTTATGTAGTTGGATCCACAGCTCCATGTTCTTAGAAGTGCAACTTCCTTCTGGCTAGCAGACAACTCTAAAATAGCTGAAAGAGTGTTTGTCCTGTTTTGTTGAAGGTTTTCATGGATTGAAGCTAAACTGGACAACTCTTCCTCAATGGCATGCTTTAATTTTCTGGTAGAAGATGATTTACTGAAAGAAGCCCTAGCTTTCTTCTTTGTTGTCTTCCTACCTGCTGGACAAACAAAGAACTCTAATGGTGATTCAACATCATCACTACCAATTTTTCGCTTAGAACCACTACTACCAAATTCATTGGATCCAAGCATATATTTGGGATGATGGCGAACCAATTTTCATTCGTCCACATAAGCAAACACAGAACCTTCTTTTGCTTCGTACAAACCAAAAACATTGATTATGTAGTCATCATTGGAAAAAACCACTACGCCTCTCTCTGGTTGCACTACTGTAACAACCAACAAAGGTGCAAATTTTCTTGTTTAAGTCACGAAAGTGACTTTAGCATTTTGTTGCGGTGAACATTTTTCCACTGTTGATACTCTCGTTCACGTACTTAGCAATTTTTCCCCAGAAAATATCACCTTTTTGATTATTTCCAATTCACTATCAGTACTGAAGTGGAAATAACCATTTAGTAGTGCTTTGTTGTCTTCCGAACTCCAAGTAGTGTAACTAGTCCTCTTATTTACTGATTGTTGGGTTGGTTGAAGAAAACTATTAGGAGTATCTCCGCCAACATCTCCCAAGGATATTTAGGTGGAAAATTATGGGGTATCAATCGATTGACTACTAAAACCGGTTGGCTCGTTAGTTGGTTGACTGTTAGGATAGTTTGAAATGTTGGTGTTTCCTGGAACTGGTGGGTAGCCATATGGCATATAGGAATGATTGTACGGGTATCGCATGCCAAAATTTGGTGGCATCATATATTGCATTTGAAAATTTGGATGCATTCCCAAATTCATAGAATTTTTTGGGAGTTGTGTATTTGGATTTGGTGGTTGTATGTTTGGATTTTGAGGGTTTGGAAAAGCGTAATTTGGTAGGAAATTGTAATTGTGAGATTGATCTATAAGGATGTTAAAAATTGAAAAAAAAAAAACACCAAAGAGAGTGACAATGTAGGAAAATAAATGAAAAGAGAGTGTTAAACTTGAGATATTTTTGGTGTCCAAATGATATAAACGTAGGTTCTATTTATAGATGATAAAAAATAAAAAAATAATAGTATAATTTTTTTTATTTTGATTAATTATTGGGTAAAAATAATATTTAAAAAATAAGAAAAAATAATAATAATAAAGCAGTGAGCGAATCACGAACAGCCACGTCAGATTTTACGAAGGACCGGTGAGAATTTCATGGAAGGCAAATTTTGCCTTTGTTAAATTATTTGGCATTTTTTCTTTTGGACATAATTACACATAAAAACAGACAATTTGCCTCGCTATTGCATATGGTTTAAGACCATCTCCAATAGGAAGACAAATTTCCTTTCCTATATTCTTTTCACATCTTCTTATTCCCCTTCCACATCATTTCATTTTTTTAATTCACACCCAACTCTACAATAGCAAGGCAAATCAATATTTTTTTCTTTCAACTCATTTTCTCTTTCCTCCACATTATTCCATCATATATCAAACTATATTTACTTATTTTATTTTTAAAATCACAATAAATAATTTTTATAACTTAAAAAAATTAAGTGATATATAATATTTATTTTTAATTAGAGTTGATTAATATATAAAAATATATAATTTTAATACTTCGAATAATACATTCATTTTCTAAATAAACAAACAACACCTGTTATTATTAATAAAAACAAACCAAATATACATAATTCATTGAAATCGTACAACAAAACAAACACCAAACATTAATAAACTTAGAAATAAATATTGATATTTTTAATTGAAGGTTGCTCCAAATCTTTGCCAAATTTGCTCGACGAGATCCTTCTTCAATTGAATATGTTGACCCCTATCACGTAAATTTGGCTTAAAATAAATATTTGATTCTGATCGGGCTTGCACATGGATTTCAAATTGTGGTAATATTTGGGTGTTGACGTTGATCGAAGAGCTTGATGAAGAATTGTTTGACGGTTCAAAGACGATATTTTCCCAGTTCCGCGAATATGTATCACGTTCATCCTCCACTATCATATTATATAAAATAATGCAGGTTCGCATTATTTTACCTAATACCTCGATATTCCAAATTTTAGATGGTTATGAAATAATAGCAAATCGTGCCTAGAGAACACCGAATGCTCGTTCCACGTCCTTTCAACATGATTCTTGTTGTTTGGCAAACCATTGTGCTTTGTCGCTTACGAGAATTTGAATTGACTGGATGAAGACAGACCATTTAGGATAGATTCTATCGGCAAGATAGTATATGCGATTGTACTGCTGGCCATTTACGATGAAGTTCATCTCCGGAGCTTCACTGGAAATGATGTCGTCAAACACCAGTGATCTATCGAGTACATTAATGTCGTTCAATGAGTAATTTCTATTATTTTGTTGCTTATTTTGGTGAAGATTTTCTTTTTAATTTTTTGGCAAAAATCAATTTTTTCTCTTTTAATTTTTGGCAGAAATCAAAATTTCCATGTTTTAATTTTTCGCAAATTATCGTCATAATTTATGTTAAAAACTGACGTGGACCAATAACATCGCGTTTTAAAAGTTCTATGTGGACGCCTTAGAAATATTATAGCTTCAACTTTATATAGTACTAGGTTTTGAACCCACACTATGCGTATGTATTTTAGAATATATTTTGTAAAAATCATATGAGATCTATAATATCTATCAAAACATTATTTTCTATATATGAGATGATAATAATATATATCTAGGAAGTATGTATATGATACTTAATGCCTTTAATATACTTTTATCATCCAATATTTTGTTTTCTTCTTATTTTCTATTTTATAGGATTTTTGTCATCTTAAGTGTTTACTTTCTTTTTTCTCCTTTTTTCAAATTCTAAATTTATTTACATACGATTTTATTTTTTCAAATTTGTATTTAGTATCTCTTTTATTTTTCCAATTTAAATTTAATTACATAGGTGAGACTTTCTTATATTTTTAACCTTTAGGTTCGCTTAGTTATATTATTTAGGGTATATAGTTTTATATGTTTGATTTATTTAGTTTTAATTATTATTTTTATTTAAATAATAAATTAAAACTAAATAAATAAAACAAATTAAATATTTAAACATTTTAACCCTTAGGTTTCTGGGTTATATCTCTTAGAGTATAACTTTATATATTTTATTTATTTAGTTTTAATTTCTTATTTTTATTTAAATAATAAATTAAAATTAAATAAATAAAACAAATTAAAAATTAAAACTTTTAAACCTTGAGTTCGCTGAGTTGTATCCTTAAGGTATAGTTTTAGATGTTTTATTTATTTAGTTTTAATTTCTTATTTTTATTTAAATAATAAATTAAAATTAAATAAATAAAACAAATTAAAAATTAAAACTTTTAAACCTTGAGTTCGCTGAGTTGTATCCTTAAGGTATAGTTTTAGATGTTTTATTTATTTAGTTTTAATTTATTATTATCCCAAGTATTGTTCTTTTTTAATATGGTCTCTCATCTAGAGATCACAATGAAAATGCTCTCAATTTATTTCTATGATTTCCATTACAATTGTTTTTTGATATAAAATCTCCATTACTATTACTATGCACATAGTTTTAACTACCGATGATGGTTATTATACAATTATTTTTAATAACTTTAACCATCTAATTTACAATCAAAATAGTTACAATAATATACGGCTTATGATTAATTATGCTTATGGTTAGATAAAGATCACAATTTAATACTTCCTCCGTTTCACAAAAAGTGTTCAAACTTTCATTTGTACAAATATGCTCTCTCTTTTTTTAATTCACATTTTAAATGTAAAATGACTTATTCTTTGATTTTATTTTTTGCATCAATGACATTTTTGAAACATAAATTTAACTCTATAATGACTTTCTTTGTGAAACCTATGGCGTATATGATTATATTATATATGATTGACATCGTTATAGTCTACAGTTTTAATATTGTAAGAACTATTGCATTTTATAATTTAGTTAAAGGTTTGAAGAATAACTAAAATGAATTATAAGTTTTTGTAATAATTATTATTAAAATAAATATCGTTTTCTTTGTTCAAAGAGAAATAAAGATTCTTTTATTTCATTTATTTTATTCTAAAATTTTATTTATACATATTATTTATATTGTTGAAAATATAAAAATTAGCACATTCATGTGATTAATATTTTTTATTCTAACTACTTTTAGAATTACACTTGATGAATGATTACCAACAAATTTAATTCTATTTAAATAACAGATTGAGACTATTGTTTTATAGTTTTAACTTTGTACTTAACCAACGGCTTTGATATTATTACGGTTAAATAAATCGTTATAATTTTACTGTTTAACAGTTATGGTTTACCGTTTTTACGGTTATGGTTAGTTAAGAATCTTAATTTGTTACAGTTTGGTTTTGACCATGTCTCCTATAAATCCCTTAAAGGCTAAAATTAAGAATAGAGTTTTAATTTGTTTTAATTGTTTCAGTGGAGAATTGTTTTTCCTTTTGGTCTAAAACTATAAATGGTTGAACCCTGAAATCGAATTGTAGTTATTTTGAAATCAGGGACTAATGTATAAAATCTTCTAAACTCAAGGAAATGAAAAGAAGTTTCGTTCTTAGAGAAGTCTATCTTTATTTCTCTTTTGTCAACGTTGTTATAGAAGAAGTCTTGTTAGTCTACAACACACGACCTAAGAAAATTATTTCGATATTACTAAATAATCGATTGTCGGTTTGATATTATTGAAAATTTCATGGTTAACGAATTAATTTATATTACAAATTTAATCTTATTCCACTAAATATATAATTGAATTCACGAATGATATCTTCTAAAATTGAGCTGAGTTTCTTTTAAATTATAGGAAAATTTTGATAGTACGAGTATGTATATATTCGAAATCACAATAGATACAAATCAAATGTCTTTCTTAATTACCAAATTTGATACTATTGAAAGCAACTCGTAACAAACGTACCAAAAAGTTTATTCTTAATTATTAAGTTTTTCTAAGTTCTAAATAAGAAGTCGGTAGGATTGGTAATGTTAGGAATTTTTGAAATTAGGTAAACATAATTCCAAAGTGAGATTTATACTCATTACAAAGAATGATGATGTTGCCAGCCCACAGCCGCACATACAGCTGTATTCAAACATTACACTATCTTTTTGTTTCTAATTTGCAAATAAAAGTTTTATGAACAATTGGAAAAAGTGACTAGTTTTTAAAAATTAATTTTATAAGAAAGCAGTTGCATGATTAAAATTAGAGAAAATTAGAAATTTGGATAGTTTTTAAGTTTTTATTTGTGATTTAGGTAGTTTTAAGTTTTTTATTTGAGAAATGAAATAGTTTTAGAGTAGTTTGTAAAGATAATACCCCTATTATCTCTTAAAAACTACCATAAAAATTACTCATTTCTCAAATTAAAACTTAAAACTACATAAATCACAAATAAAAACTTAAAAACTACTTAAGTCACAAATACACCTTTAAAATTATCGTAAAACCAACGAAAACTCTAGTGAAAGGGCAATGGTTGCTTTTCTGTAACCACAAAATAATTGCATAGAATTTTGTGTATCAAGATGCTGGAGGCTGGAGCAACAACTCTTATAGTATGCAAAATAATTGCATAGAATTTTGTATATCAAAATTTTGATTTTTTTTTATCTTTTAATTTTTAATATATTTTTTATAATTCAGCGGTAGATCTCAGGCCTATGGAATGATTCAGACTAATCTCCCAGGAGATATACAACCATGGATAGGCTATCTCTCCGGATATTCAAATGGGCCGTAAGCAAAGGTTTATATCCATGTGATCAAGCCAATTAACTAATAATTCTGTATTTGGTGAGAATCGATCCCTGACCTCGACCAGCAAGACGACTTCTCACCAAGTGAGTGAGAACCACTAGACCAAGAAAACTTGGTTTGTATCAAGATTTTGGTAATATCATAAAATGTTTTCTATTTTCTATTTGAAATTCCAAATCTTCATAGTCGCTTTTTAAATCAAAGTTGTATATAGGAAATTTAATAACAGTATATATGAAGAAAAAAAAACAGTACATACTTGTACCATCCAGAAAAGTCACCACAATTTAATTTGGTTGGAATCATATTTTCCACAACTCTTCAAATATTTAGTCATAAAACCTATTTTTTATCGTTATATATATATATATATATCATATTTTAAATAGACGCAAACATTTTTTTTATGGAATTCATATATGCTCAAAAAGTAATTTAGAAAATATACTTACCCAAAAGATATATATATATATATATTGTTAAAAATTGTTAATCCAAAATATATTAACATTGGCTATTGTAAAAATTGTAGAATATTCCAACTATAACACATAAAATATTGAGTCTTATAAAAATTTGCAACAATTAGATTTGTTTGGCATTATTCTACAATTAGTATATCATTTTAAGTATAAGAAAAATAATAATTAAAAAGTTCTACTTAGGGAAACAACAAATTCTAGTCATAGAAAAGGGTGAAAACCTGCATACAAAATCCATCTAAACGAGGAATACTCACATGCTTATTCAAGCATTTAATTTTTTTAAAATACAAAGAGCATTGTTTTGACCACTAAAAAAAAAAAAAATACAAAGAGCATTGTATCCAATGAATGTGAGCTGACCATTTAAATATATATTGTCTTTTGGGCGTTAGTCAATAATTATGTATTATTAAAAAAGGTTATTATATATATATATATATATATATATAGAAATAAGTAGAAAAGTAGAAAAGCACATGGACCCATGTGTTCATTGGACTGTTATCAACCCATATTCCAAATTGCTGGATTCCTACAACCTAACATGCTTTCCTTTTATATGTTACATTTATGACTGCGTGTAATGTCTACGTTTACATGCGCATTCATTCAACTAATCATTACTTAATCTGGATATTTAGTAAGAAATTATGTCAATGTTGACTAATAACTAAAGATGGGTTAACATTTATGGTTTAAACTTATCGTTATCAAAAAAAACAAAAAAACTTATTACTTATATATTGTTTATTTAGTATATTCGTCTCGGCTTCGCATGCAATTGTTTAAATATTGAAAAGTTTGAACACTCAAGATGTACATTTAAACCCCAAATTAATAAAAAGATTAGATATATTATGAATAACAAATAGAATTTCCCAAATACATTTCCAAATTATAAGAGACATATAACTAGATCTAGAAAATAAATGTGCCATTTTAAAAATTGGTCATAAATGTATATCCTTATTATCCTAAAATGTTTGGAACCATATACAATGAACAATAGTCACCAACTCAATTCTATGAACAATAGTAATTGCCGTGTTTCAAATTAAATGTTCTCAATATAATTCAACTCGAACTTATTGTTTAGTATTGATTTGTTGAATAGTTTTAGGGGTTTCTAGAAAAATAAATATCTAAGGAAAAAACAAATGACAGTGACTTGAGGAGTTTCAAAAGAGCGTATTTTGACTGTCATCTTCTCTTTACAAAACCGCGTTTTCATTTCTTGTCTTCTTCTTCTTCTTCTTCTTCGTCGGCCTTTCTCTTTCTCTTTCTCTCCATAAATTCCAGAAACTCTTTTCTACAACAAACCTTAAAATAGCCTCGCTTTGAGAGATCTCAAGTCATTCTTCAAATGATGTCTGGTTCAAGATTAGTCTCTAGACTAGTATTAATCTTCGTTATAATCTCCACAACCTTCTTTACAGTTAGATCGATTCGATTATTCCCAGATTCATTCGAAGATGCATCTTCAGATTTCATGGAAGCACCAGCATACCAAAACGGTCCAAAATGCTCTGTTTTAGCCAAAAACAGACTCTTGTTAGCTTGTGATCCTTCAGCTATTCATATAGCTATGACTCTAGACCCAGCTTACTTGCGTGGCACAGTATCTGCAGTTCATTCCATTCTTAAACACACTTCTTGCCCTCAAAACATCTTCTTCCACTTCATTGCTTCCGGTTCAAGCCAGGGTTCGCTCGCTAAAACTCTCTCCTCTATTTTTCCTTCTCTGAGTTTCAAAGTCTACACCTTTGATGAATCCATGGTGAAGAATCTTATCTCTTCTTCTATAAGACAAGCTCTTGATAGTCCTTTGAATTACGCAAGAAGCTACTTATCCGAGATTCTTTCGTCCTGTGTCCAACGAGTGATTTATCTTGACTCAGATGTAATTGTAGTCGATGATATTCAAAAGCTATGGAAGATTTCTTTATCCGGATCAAGAACAATCGGTGCGCCAGAGTATTGTCACGCAAATTTCACAAATTACTTCTCAGATAGTTTCTGGTCAGATCGAAAACTCTCGAGTGTTTTCGATTCGAAAACGCCTTGTTATTTCAATACCGGAGTCATGGTTATGGATTTAGATAGATGGAGAGAAGGAGATTACACGAGAAAGATCGAAAGCTGGATGAAGATTCAGAAAGAAGATAAGAGAATCTATGAGTTAGGTTCTTTGCCGCCGTTTCTTCTTGTGTTTGGTGGTGAGATTGAAGCTATTGATCATCAATGGAACCAACATGGTCTTGGCGGTGACAATGTGGTGAGTAGTTGTAGATCGTTGCATCCTGGTCCGGTTAGTTTGATACATTGGAGTGGGAAAGGGAAGCCATGGGTTAGGCTTGATGATGGTAAGCCTTGTCCTGTTGATTATCTATGGGCTCCTTATGATCTTCACAAGTCACAAAGACAATATCTTCAATACAATCAAGAGTTAGAAATTCTTTGATTCTTTCATATTTTATTTTTTTGGTATGGTAAATTTTGTCAACTCATTACATGGATTAATTTTTTTTTGTTTGTATTTTGTTGTACATAAAACTGAAATTCATCGAGGATTTGTTTTGTTCAAGATATTGATTGCTTATTTCTTTTGTCTATTATTTATCGAATTACTAAATAATTATGAAGGTATGCTCATTTTACATAATCGACTTAGATTTAATCTATGAAGCAAATTCTAATCTTATTAGGATAAAGAGATTCCTTTTTCCACTATGTATTTGAACGTTTACACTAATAAATAAAAATACCGATGACGTTTTGTGTACTATTGAAACATATAAAGACAAAACCTTAACAATTAATGACACATAGAGCGCTCAACAATATGATTTTCTTACCCGATGATCTATGGATAAGCATATTAGCGAGTTTACCACTAAAGTGCATCACAACTTCAAAATTGGTTTGTAAGCAATGGAAATCACTTGTTGAATCCGAGATTTTTCGCGGGGTTTTCCTGTCTCAACAACAAAATACATCTTCTTCATGGTCGCTTACGTGGAGGGAAAGACAGCTAGAGTTCATAGCTCAGTATGGCTGCGATATTCCAAAATCTTTAGGCTCTTACGTCTCTTCTTTCCTAGTCGACATGTCCCAAACACCGAAGGAAAGCCACAAAATTTTTCCTCAAAGAAAAAAGATTAAAACCGCTGAAGTCATTGCTTATACAATGTCGGATTGATTTTGATATGTGTGAAATCTTTCTCCGGTGATCGAACCAGGGGTGGACCCACATAGGTGAGAGGGTATGCAACTGACACCTGTTTAATTTTAATTTTTTTTAATAGTTTAAATATTTTTTTATATTGACCAGTCAAATCTTGTTTTGACTCCGTTAATAAATTTTTGCTGGCCCATTTATTTTATTTTGACACTTAGAATTAGTGGTCAAATCTGTAAGCCCATTTTATATTGACACTTAGAATTGGTGGACAAATCTGTAATAAATGATTGCTGGTCCTTTTTTTTTATAACGATTTTACTATTAAAATATAGGAAGAACAAAATACACTATTATTTTGAGCCTAATCCACATTAAACTATCTAAACCACAATAAATCATGGACTAAATTTGCTAAAAATAATTAAAGTCAAGGTCGTTCAATCGTTATTTATCTTTGTTCTCCTTCCTTACAATTTCAACGAGAGACATCAGAAAAGTGAGACAGAGATAATTATTCATACAATCATACCGTAATTCATTAGTGAAATCTCCAACTTCCAAGTACCAACTCCAATTGACAAGGTCAGTATACCATATGTGATAAATAGATTTGACGTAATAATTTTATTTCAGTTAAGTAGTTCTTTCTAATTTTAGTCTATATTTAGATATTTTTGATTGGTTTAAATGTACAGATTCTTTGGGATTTTTGGTTTGTAACTGAAATGTTCTTCTTATTTAGTAACATTCATCCTCTATTTCTAGTTATATAAAATTTGATTCTTGAAAAAATTAATTCTTTATCATAATTCTTTCATGAGAAGAATACTTAATGGTATGTTATGATTTTCGTTAGTATTGGAGTGTATTTTATCAATTATCTCATTTGTTGAATTAATAACAAGGCTGGTTAATAAATAAAGTGTTTGCTTGATTTAGGTTTTCTGTTTTGATGGAATGAGAAACGTGGATACTAAGCTAAAGTTAGAATGTATTAGATGTTTTGTTTATTTTAGTTAATATTGTGCCATTAAAATTTATAAGATTTTTTTTTCAGATGCAAACGACGGTGGATAAATTTTTGAAAAGAAAAGCTCCATCACCATCTTATTGTGATTTAGATGATCTACTATGAGATCCTGCTGATCAAAAAAAAATATCAGAATATCATCCGAATCAAAGAAATGAGGTAATCTGCAAATATTTGATTAGAGGCCCTTGTCAACCCCTTGGTCATATTTTTAAACAAACACCGGTAGGAGGTGTATTGAGGCGGTTTAATTCTGATTGGTTTGATCGGTTTGGTAATTAGTTGGAGTATAGTGTGAAGAAAGATGCAGCTTTTTGTTTATATTGTTATTTGTGCAGGGATAATGTCGGTAAAGGCGGAAACAATGATGCATTTACTACTAAAAGTTTTTCTGGCTGGAATAAGTTAAGAACTTTTACTGAACATGTAGGAGCTGTTAATAGTTTTCACAACAATACTGTCATGAAGGGTGAAAACTTGTAGGAGCTGTTCATAACATCATCTTGCTTATGGAAAGCATGCTTGATAGACTGACTTTGTTTCATCAAGTTTTCACCCTTCATTACAGTATTGTTGTGAAAACTTGATGAAACAAAGTCAGTCTATCAAGCATGATTTCCATAAGCAAGATGATGTTATGAAGAATGAGTATCAGATTAGGCTTAATATTTCAGTTGATGCTTCTAGATACTTATTGCGAAAACGGTTACCTTTCCGTGGTCATGATGAATCAGAAAAATCTATTAATAGAGGAAATTTTGTGGAGCTCTTGAAATACACTGCTGAACAAAATGAAGTTGTGAGTAAGGTTATGCTAGAAAATGCTCCTGGAAACAATCAGATGGCATTTCTAAAGATTCAGAAAGATATTGTGCACTGTTTTGCAAAAGAACTAGTCAAATCTGTTATTGGAGAAATTGATCATGATGTTTTTGCGTTGTTGGTGGATGAGTCGGCTGATATTTCCAATAAAGAAGAAATGGCGGTGGTGTTTCGATTTGTTGACAAAAGTGGGGTAGTCAAAGAGAGATTCATGAGTGTTACTCATGTGAATGAGACATCTTCAGCATCTTTGAATTCTGCTATTGATTCTTTGTTTGCTAAGTATGGACTAAGCATTAAAAAGCTGAGAAGACAAGGTTATGACGGAGCAAGTAATATGAAGGGTGAATTCAATGGGTTACGGTCATTGATTTCAAAGGAAAGTACATCAGCTTATTATGTCCATTGCTTTGCTCATCAACTTCAACTTGTTATTGTATCTGTTGCAAAAAAATATTTTGATGTTGGAGATTTTTTGATATGGTTTCCCTGTTGTTGAATGTGGTGGGAGGTTCAAGCAAAAGAAAGATATGATTCGGGAGGATTATAAAAAAATGATTGAGAAAGGAATTAATGATGGTGAAATCATTACTGGAACATGGTTAAATCAAGAGATTTCTCTTTAAAGACCAGGAAATACTTGCTGGAATTCTCATTATAGAACTCTTTTGCGTTTAGTTGAGTTGTTTTCTTCTATAGTGAGTGTGCTTGAGTATATTCAGAATGAAGGTGTAGAAGACTCGAAAAGGTGTCAAGCACATGGTATTCTCAATTACTTCCAAAGCTTTGATTTTGCATTTTATTTACAAATGATGATACACCTTCTAGGACTCACAAATAACTTGTCAATGGCTTTGTAAAGAAGAGATCAAGATATTTTAAATGCTATGTCACTGGTAAAATCAACTAAGAGACAGATGCAACAGTTTAGGGATGATGGATGGAATGCTCTGATGATTAAAGTTTTTTCCTTTTGTGAGAAGCATGGAATTGAAAAGCTTGACATGGAAGGGGAGTTTATTGACTCAAGGAAGCCGAGAAAAAAAACAGGAGTAACAAATATGCATCACTACAAAGTCAATTGCTTATATTCTGTTTTCACGAGTTTAATGATCGCTTTAATGAGATAAACACTGAATTGCTTACTTGCGCTTCTTCTTTATCTCCCATCGATTCGTTCTCCCCAGTTTTACCATTCAAAGTTGATGAGGCTATCTAAGTTCTACCCAGACGATTTTAGTCATGGAGAATGCATATCTCTTGAGCAGCAGTTAGATATCTACATTGATAATGTTCGAAATGATGAAAGATTTATTCACTTGAATAATCTGGGAGAACTTGCTAGGAGGTTAGTGGAAACACGAAAACATATATCACATCCTTTGGTCTTTAGGCTTCTGAAGTTGGTTTTGATTTTATCTGTTGCTACTGCAACTGTTGAGAGATGTTTTTCAGCAATGAAGATCGTGAAGACACATCGACGCAATCGGATTGGAGATCAATTTTTGAATGATTGCTTCGTTTGTTTTGTCGAGAAAGATATATTCGAAACTATTACAAATGAGACTGTGATAAAAAACTTTCAAGATTTGAAAGATCGTAGGGTAGTTTTGTAGAACTTTTTATTTATTCGAAAGACATTTTTTATCTTAATATTTTTCTTATAATGTTTTGACACCAGTAAAAAAAATTTCTGGGTCCGCCACTGGATCGAACTTACTACGTAGCTAATCCACTTTCACAACAAACAGTAAAAATCCCACCTCAAAGAGAAATAAAATTCAGGCCAGCGGGACTCGCCACAAGAATTAAACATGGTGTGTTTCAGGTTACAAATTTGTTTGTATCAATACAAGGAAAGTTAATAAAGGTGTGTTACGTTTTATGATATATTCCTCCGAAACAAACTTGTGGAGTTTCAAAAAATTTCTCTCCCCAATACCTTTGTTTGGTTTTAATCATCGCAATCCCGTTAGCTTGAACGGTGGAGATGATCTAGTAGGCCATGATTTCTACTCCGAATCTAATCAATACAATGTTATACCTTTCCCTGAACGAGACTTCTAACTAGTTGAGCGTTGCAATAGTCTGCACAATTTCACAAGGATTTCTCATGTACATGAAATCATTTCTAGAGAATTCTTGGAAGAGTTACGTGAAGAGAAAAGGTTATGTGTATGGAAGTTAGAGAGTCATACCGCTGATTCTGGGGATTGGCAACTAGTTGCTAGAGTACTTATACCTGATGGTTTTGAGTATATACCATTGACGATTCACCCTTTTGATGCTAAAATAGCATATCTCTGGAAGAGAGAACATCATTCTTTGGTATCTGTTAATATGAAGAACGACAAATTTGTTATCCACAAAGAGTTGGAACGTAGAAGCGACAATGTTACCATAAAATCAGTTTTCTATTCTGGCTATGAGTTTCCGGATCCAATAGATGGAATAGATAAAACATATTTTTCTACATTCATTCTCACGCCATGGCCGCAGACTGCAGCGGATCCCTTGATTTGAAGCTTTCTTGTTCACCTCCTCTTTCTCTAACCAATTAAAATATGACATGTAATATTATTATTAATTATTATTTCTAAATCTAATCAATTAATCACTAATCACTTTTTCATAATAAAACAATTAAATTAAATCATTAATCATTTTTTCTAAATCTAATCAATAAAAATATGTCAACTAAGATTATATTTAAGTAAAAATAATAAATTAAAATTACAATTAAACAAATAAAATAAAATTACAATTAAACAAATAAAATAAATTTAGAAAATAAAATAAATTAAGAAAATTTATCCAATAAGATGATTCAAGTAATATTATACTTAATAATAATAATAATAATAATAATAATAATAATAATAAATTAAAACTAAATAAATAAAATATATAAAACTATACCCTAAGAGATACAACTCAGCGAACCCAAAAGTTAAAATTTTTAATTTTTTAATTTGTTTTTATTTATTTAGTTTTAATTTATTATTTTATAAAAATAATAAATTAAAATTAAATAAATAAAACATATAAAACTATACCATAAGGGATACAACCCAGCAAACCTAAGGGCTAAAATGTTTAAATATTTAATTTTTTTAATTTCTTTAGTTTTAATTTATTATTTAAATAAAAATAATAATGAAAACTAAATAAATTAAACATATAAAACTATATACCCTAAATGATACAGCTAAGCGAACCTAAGGGTTAAATTTTTTTTCAATTTGTTTATTTATTATTTTTATTTAAATATAATATTATATGGTATAATTTTATTTGTTAGAGAAAAAAGAGGTGAATAAAGAAAAATAAAAATAAAAAGGGGAAGATGAGAGACTCAAGTCTATAATTAATGGCTTGATTGGTAGAGCTTTTAAAAGGGCATAAGCTTTTTATATTAGCTAATCAACTTATGTTAATAAAGTATAAAGAAGAGCATTTGGAAGATGTAAATGCTGATGCTTATGCTCCTTGGTCTATGCTACATCTTGGAGTTTTTCCTAAGCATAGAGTTTTAAAAGTTTAAAAATAATTTTATATAATTAATTTATTTAGTTAGATAGGATATATATACATATATATATTAATTTAAAAATTATATATTTAAATAGTATTTATCATTAGTTAAAATAATATACCAAAAAATTATAATTGATAAATGTAAAATAATAAATTTATATATACTTATATATTATTTGATAAATTATAATTTTAGATAATATATATTTATTAAACTATTATTTAAAATTAATCTTATTCAAAAATTGTGGTTTATTAAAGACAATCTTTTTCTTAAATTATAATTTTATTAGCATACTATTATAATTAATACTTTAAATGTAAAAATATAAATAAATTATTAATTATATAATTAAAATTATATTTATTAAAATTAAGAAATTTTTTAAATTTTCACCTTTTTATATCTTTAATTTTTAATTAAAATAATATGCTAATAAAATTACAATTTTAATAAATATATTTTATATATTAAAAATTATAATAGAAGTTTATCGTATAAATATGTATATATGTATAATGTATTATCATACATATAAATAAGTTTATTAAATATTTTATGTAATTTTATATGTAGTTACTCACAGCTCTACCAATTACTTAATATATTAATTAGAGCATACAGCTTTAACTACATATTGCTTCTGCTCTTAACTGCTTATGCTCCTTACAGTCACTTCTCTATTATAACCTATACCAATGAAGACCTAAGAGATTCAAGTCTCTAATAAAGAGACTCAAATCTCTAATAAAGAGACTCAAGTCTCTAACTAAGTAACACTTGTTACTTTTAAATTGGTTCAATTTGCATTTTAAAATTAAAAAATAATTACATAGTTAAATTATATTAAAATATTAATATAATAATGTTGAGATATCCAAAATGGATCATCTAACCATTGTACATGCTCTTAATATTTTAAATTTCTAAATTTAAATCAGGGAGAGAAATGAAATAACTTATACTTTAGATTTATAAAAGAATGGAAGAACTGAATTATGTTGAAAAGGATACTAAAATATGTCAAGGACCTATAACTAACTAGTATTATACACATCAATAGGCTTTGGCTTAATTAACATTGGAAGTATCTGCTTTTTTTTTTTTTGTTTATTCAGACTCTTTGTTTATAATTTTTTTGTTAATTAGCCTATGTAAACAAATAAAACATTTAGACTCTTACTTTATAATTTTTTAAAAATTTTGAATAAGTATATTGATTTGTCATCTGCTATTGGCATAGAGGCAACTTTTTGGTGGGAAAATGTTATAAAACGTTTGCATGCCTTATTCAAGAAATAAGATAGCCAATTATGTTTGCTGGGCTTATGCATTCTTCCGATATGATTAGTGCCCACATCAACTCCATAAGTTGGACAACAAGTTTGTATGCCATTGTGTATGATTTGTTTTTATCACAAACACATGTCTAAATAAAGAATGAAGGTGAAAATCATTGGTCGTTTTCACAACAGTATTAAGGCATCAAAATTCATCGAAAGCCACGAAATTCCAGAACATACAACTTTTTAGAGTATTAAGGCATCAAAATTCATCGAAAGCCACGAAATTCCAGAACATACAACTTTTTAGAGTAGTAATCTTATCAAAACATAAACTAGAGTTGATTTCATTTATTCTTATTAGTATGGTTATCAAAACAACTATAGTATTCTTAGCAAAGCATATCTTAAAATATGGTTTGACTCGGTTAAAGGAAAGAACATGGAAAACCCAATTGAACGAATATCAATTATGAAAGAAAGGTTACTCGGATGAATAAATGAACGAGAGTACCAATTATGAAAGAAACAATTTTCAAAGAGATACAAATGAGAAAAGTTGGAAGAGATAATAAAGGCATGTGCATATCAAGTACTAGTTAACAACACACTAAAAGTCTCTAATTAGTAAAATTCGTTTTTGAGCTTTGCAAAAAATTGTATTCTTTACAATCTCAACCCTCGGTTTTTCGTGAACAAAACAGGGCTTTTGGAGTCTTTCTTTTGTTTTCCTCCTGATGTATGGGTGAATTGCCCAGACGATACAATCATCCAGAAAAGTCTAGCATATGTAAATGATAGCATAAATAAAAAGAAATAAAGATATAACGATTAAAATTAAAATAAAGACAGAAGAGAACCTACATTGATTAATTTTTCAAGTCTGCAATCAAACTATACTCTGATGTTCTTGTTACTAAGTATCTTGTGCATATGAACACATTGTCACACATTCTCATCCATTATAACAAAGCGCGACTCCAAACGATTTTAAATATTAGTTTTTTATTAAAAATAATAATTTCTTTGAAAATTATAATATAATATGTAATATATAATTGGTTAGTAAGTTATAAAACGTTTTCATGACTAATATTATACCTTTTAAATATAAAATTGTATATTGTAGATTATATATTATATACAGAATATTTTAACGTATTGTGTCTAATATATATTATGAATCAAAATTATTTCTAATCACATTATAAAATTTTATACTATTTTAATATAATAAAAACTATTAATATAAACTGTATCATAAATTTTTATACTATTATAATATACTAATCATATGTTTAAATTATTATATGAGTTGTTTAATTTATTATATTACATAAAATATTAATTATTTAAAACTATAAATATGTGGCAAAATTGATATTTTCTAAAAGTGTTTGATAAATAAAATGGTATTTCAATTCCATAAAGTGGTTAACTGCTAAAATCACTAGCCGTAAGGACCGTACCAGTTTTCTTATGATATATGTGAATGAATCAAGCTAAAGAGAAAATATAAATTTTGCTCTAGAGTTGAAATTGTAGCCTGAGAAGACCTTTTTCACATTTATTTGGTTACAAATAATACAATGTTGCCAATTTCATTACAAATAGCTTAAAAGCTGAAATGACATAGTTTAATTAACCAGAAGTACTCTGGAGACTGACCAATGAGAAGTAAACACCTATGGGACCTTTAGCCAACAAGGTAGAGTGTGTTCCACGTTCAACAAGTCTGCCTTTGTCTAGAACAGCGATTGTATCACAGTTCTGGATTGTGCTTAGCCTATGTGCAATCACAACGCTCGTCCTTCCAACCATCACACGCTCGAGCGCGTCTTGAACCACACGTTCTGATTGGCTATCTAGAGCACTTGTGGCTTCGTCGAGGAGTAACACTGATGGGTTTTTCAAAACTGCTCGAGCGATTGCTATCCTCTGTTTTTGTCCACCGGATAATTGTACTCCTTTGTCTCCACAGGATGTGTCGTAGCCATCTGATAACGATGTGATGAAATCATGAGCATTTGCTGCTCTCGCTGCTTCGATGATCTCGGATTCATCGATTTTATCGGTCGCTCTGCCATATATAATGTTCTCTCGGATTGTTCCCGCGAACAATGTTGGCTCTTGGCTAACCAAAGCTATGTGTTGACGAAGTGATCTTAGATGATATGACCTTATATCTCGGCCATCGATTTTCACAATACCTTTTAACGGGTCATAGAACCGCTCGATCAAGCCAATTATTGTGGATTTACCTGACCCACTTGGACCGACGATTGCTGTGGACTTTCCCGCGTCAATTTCAATGGAGAAGTTCTTGAATATCATCACATCGGGCCGAGTTGGGTAAGCGAAGTCCACATCAAGAAATTCAACTCGACCCATTATCTTTTCAGGTTCATGTCCATCTGGATCCTCTGAATCAATATATGTGTACCGATCCAACACAGCAAAAACCGAGCTAACCGCGTCTGAACCTTTAGCTAGATCCGTGGTCATACTTCCAGCATCAGCAATGACCCGACCAGTACTAACTAAGATCATAAACGTCTCGAACAAAGCTTTTGAAGTGATGTACCCATCAGAAATCAATCTACCACCATACCAAAAATCCAACGCCCAAGTGCATGAGGTGAGACTCTGCGACATCGCGAGCCCTATCCCTGCAAACCATGACTGACGAATGCTTTCTCTCCGCGGACTTTCTTGAGCCTTTTCAAGCATTTTCATGATACGTTCTTGTGATGAAAAAGCTGTGATGGTTCGAACATTGGAAACAGCATTTGCAGCTAGTTTGCTACTCTCGTCTTGAGCCTTGATTGCTTTATTCGACATGCTCTTGAGTAGAACTCTACGAGTGTAGAAGCAAACTATAATCACTGGTTGCACTGCGATCATCACAAGTGCTAATCTCCAAGCAATGACCAAGCCCATTGTGCAAGCTATGATTACAACTGATATGGTTTGTATCACTAATGCCATCCTATCACCTACCAACGACCTCACCTATTATGACAAAAACATAATTACAAAGATCAAGAAACGCTATAGCATTGTTCATTAAAAGTTCAAATTAAAGGTTTCATTTACTTACCACATTAGCATCTTTTGCGAGTCTAGAGCAAATAGCACCACTCGAGTTCTCATCTCTATCGAACCAACCGACTTCAAACGTTAACACCTTAGAGAGCATCAGTTCTCGGATTCGTTTCGTCAAATATTCGCCCATGTATGCAAAATTGTAGTGTTGGCTGATATTGATCAGGAAAGAAAGCACGGCTAGGCCGACAAAAGATAATGCGTAAATCCTTGTTTTCTCCTTGATCTCGTCGTGGCTCGTCAAAAAATAAACCGATACCATCGACCCCAAAGAATATGCATAAGCAGGTTGTATGGCTCCAAACAAGATTGCACTTATGCAACCGTACAACGCCTGTTTCCATTCCGGTAAATTCATTGCCAACAATCTCTTAAACGACGGTAATTGCGGCTTGTTATCTTCAGAAAGATTTTGCACAATGCTTGAACCTGTAAATGAGTTAGCAGAGCTTGACCGGCTAAGAGTCGAGACTCTAGAACAACTTTTCAAATCTTTGCTAGGATCTGAGATTGGAGCCATTGGCACATTGACGTTGATGTTCATATCTGAGTCTTGCTTTTCAATCTGTTGTAAGCGGACTAGTGAAGCGTATTGACCATTTATGTTTTCCATTAGTTCATCATGTGATCCAGTTTCCACAACGTTACCTTTATCGACAACAGAGATAACATCAGCATTACGAATAGTAGAGAGACGGTGCGCTATAAGAATAGTTGTACGACCGATTGAAGCATTTTCTAAAGCTTCTTGAATTACTCTTTCGGATTCAGAGTCCAATGCGCTTGTTGCCTCGTCAAGAAGAAGAATAGTTGGCGATTTGATTATCGCACGCGCGATTGCGATCCTTTGCTTTTGTCCTCCTGACATTTGCACTCCTCTCTCCCCAACCTATATTTATTTACACAAAACTTTAATATAACCTCCAATAAAACTATATATGCAATCAATATATGTTTCAAAATTTGGAATATTCTAACCTGAGTTTCGTAGCCATGAGGTAACTGAGTAATAAAATCATGAGCATTAGAAGCTTTAGCAGCTTCCATAACATCATCCATGGACGCTTCTTCTTTACCAAACAATATGTTCTCTTTTATCGATGTTGCGAAAAGGGCAGGCTCTTGACTAACTAAACCCATTTTTGATCTCAACCACTTCACTTGTAGCTTATCAATGGAGACACCATCTATGAGAATATCTCCTCCAACCGGGTCATAAAACCGTTGCAAAAGCGATATCGCGGTTGATTTTCCCGACCCGCTTCCTCCAACCAATGCCACAGTTTTTCCGGAGGGAACTATGAGACAAAAATCATTAAAGATAAATGTTTCAGGTCTCGATGGATACACAAATTTTACGTTCTTGAACTCGACTTCTCCTCTTATTTTCTCCAGTTTGTGTCCATCTGGATTGTCTGAATCAATCTTGGGAACTCTGTTTATCAGTTCCATGATTCGCTCCCCGGTTGAAGACGCCTCAAAGAAGTACTTGAGATTAGACAAACCACCACCAAGTGATCTGACGCATTAACAGAGATACCAAAAATCAAGATCATGGTACGGTTTACTTCTTAAGATCAATAAACATTTTAGAAAAATAACTTGTAATTTATAATCTAACTACCTCTTTACCAAAAAAAATCACCAAAAGCATTGATTTATATAAGAAACGTGTTGAATTAAATTATCATAACATCCAAAAATGCATATGTAAAATGAATTTTGATACATCTTTCTAAATTTATAATATAATCACATTTTTAGATTTAACAAAAAGATAACCTAATGTTTTAAAAGAAACGAAAATTTTATTTTATAATATGTGTTACTGTGATCGTTTTAAATGAAAAACAATATCCGATTTTTAAGGCCTTAGAAATAGTCTGAATTTTAGTCTAGAATCTTCGATCAATGCTTTTAATATATGTTTTTAAAATCTAAACGAAACAGTATTATCATTCTACTTTGTAACTTATTTTTTACCATAAATACGTAATAAAACCAAAATGTAGATTGAAATTTACTTATATTTATATATGATACTAATTTTTAACTAAAACCGTTTTGCATAAATCTTTGTACCATAAGATAATATAGAAATAGTTTTATGATCACGCAAACGCAAAGCCGGGTTATATACACTTACACGCCGCCGATGGCAACAGCGGCAGCAACAGCAAAGACGGTACCACCTTGAGCACCATGGTACATGACCAGCCGGCTTCCATACCAAGACATGAACCCCCACATAGCAAAAGTGATTCCATTGCTTCCAATAGTGATTCCTTTAGCAAGCCCTTGTTTAATCCCTAGCTCCACCGAGCCTTGAAGCGCAGTTGAAAAATTAGATAAGGTCTTCCTCTCCCCAGAAAACGCATAGACGGTTCGCACCGAAGATATAGCCTGCTCAGCTACAAAACCAGCCTCATTGTACTCTTCGCGTATTTTCCGCGAAATGCTAATGAGGGCTCGTCCATACATAAGGCCAGGGATCACTAAGAGGATAATGAATGGTGAGCCAACTATGGCTAGTCTCCATAACAAGATAAAGCCAACTATGTAGCTTCCAACAAAAGTTGATACACTCATCAAAAAATTTGGTAACTGCACCATATCAAAAAGCAGGTTTAGAAAACTAAAAAAAAAACATGATTATAATTATGAAACCGGTTTAGAAAACTAAGAAAACATGATTGTAATTATGAAGCCGGTTTAGAAAACAAGAAAAAGTGATTAGAATTATGAAAAGATAATTAAAGGTGAGTGTGACCTTTTCACTAAGGACATCTTGGATGAGGAAGCTGTCACTAGAGACACTAGTGATAACATCAGAAGTGCTTGTGACATGAAGATCAAAGAAACCCACATCTTGTCTTAACACTGCTCTTAAATACTTTTCTCTCATTCTTCCTGTTTGTCTTTCCCCTGTTCTTGTCCAACAATACCCTTCTGTTTTTTTTTTGTTTTTAATATTTATAAATGCCATCAACAAATAATTAAAGAAAACATTAATCTAATTGGGGTCAATTAGCTAGAAAAGGAAAGGAACCATTATTAAAAAAAAAGGCTTACCAAGGAAACACAAAACCCATGATCCACAAGCCACATATAGCAAAGCTACAGAATTCTGTTGATTACACAAATATAAGAAATAAACATTAGTCCTCTTTATTTTCGTTATATAATTTGCATGGTGTCATTGATTGAAGTCTAAATGTAATAAAGTGTTAAAATGGCTTGGAGGAGTCAATCTTGTTATTATACGTTGACCAACATAATAGCAATTTGAAATTTTGTTCATCTCTTCAAAAAATATCAACGGGTTCTTAACAACAAAAAGCATCCAAAAAAAAACTTGTGATCATAATTAAGATCTAATTAGCAAAACTAAGTACTAGCTAATTATACAGCATAGAAAATAGAGAAATAACCGTGTTGATGCTTTGCATGAAGGTTTCATTTTTAAAAGAGGAACCACCAAGATTGTTCATGAGCTTGCTTGTGATGAGGAGAACAAGAGGAGTTGTGAAGCCATCACCGACGGCTCCGATGAATCCTAATCCCATCAACACCCAATCTACACCGTCCGCATGCATAAATATTGATCTAACACATCCTAAACCCTTCATCTTCTTCTTCCCACGCTCTTTCTCCTCTTCTTTACCCATTTCTCCTTTGTTACAAAGAAATAGAGAGCGAGAGATCAAACGACACCTTGACCTTAACGAAACGACAGAACCTTAAGAGGTTCTCTTTTTGTGTAATATTAAAAGCGGAAACATTTTCTTTTTTTTTCTTTTTATGGATTTCTTTTTTTATGTGATGTCTTTGTGCTACATCGCGTCCATCGAATGTGGTAGCCGGCGGCTATTTATAGAAACAGAAAGAGAATCCGGGACTTCGGCATGTTTAACTTATAAGGAATTTTAAATATTTATATCATGTTATAGTCTTTTTTAAATATTATACTATACAATAAACTCTTGCACCATACTAACTTGTGTCTTCACTTTACTCTGTCTCACATAAGTTCAACTTTCCATAAGCAAATCTTTGATAATTCAACTACATGTTTAAAAATTAAATCATTATTCGGTAACTTAAATTCAATTTCCATAATCAAATTCCATGATCATGAAACATTATCTTAGAACTACCAAGTAGAAAAAGATTAAAACTGTCTAGAAAACAACAAAATTAAATGTACAATTTTCTGAGTAGTCACTTAAAATGAAGGCGGTATAATTCTACTAGTTGATGATATCTAGTAAGCACATGCAATGAATTAAATTCGTCTCCTTGCGACATTAAAACCTGCGAGCAATTCCCTATGCCTGTCATGTGCATTCCTAGCACCCTTTGCATGCAGCCGTTCACAACAAAACACTCTATTTTTATTTATTACTACTACTATTTTGACATCATTTATTTATTATTTATTTATATGTCGTATAGTATGTACAATAAGTATATTTGACATCATTTATTTATTGATATATCATATAGTATATACAATAAGTATAAGTTGTTGTTCCATATTTCAAGATACGGACATACGGTTATAGTTAGACAATAGATAACTAGGGTAGGCCTGCTCAAGATTTAGTGATTGAAATTTACCATGCACCGATCAAAAATTATCACAATCATCATTTTTGTTACTATTCTAGCTAGTGTACCGTGTGATCGAATCCAATAACGTTAGACTTAAATTTGAGTGGATCGATTAGTATCTAACCGAGACCAATCAGATCAGTTTAAATTTGGCACCATCTAAAAAAAAGTCTACTCTTGATCTGGTCTAACCCATGCACTTCAGCCAAAAAAAAAAAAAATGTCTTTCCTTATAACCCGTAAAATTCCCTTTTCACATAGGGTTGTTGAGAGATGGAAATGTTCTTCTTGTTCAATTGAACTCTAGGCCCATCTTCTTTAATTATTGCTTGAAATCTAAAAAGAAGACTAATTTAATCTATGGTTGAATCTTGTTCTAATGAGGTAATTTTTGCTTGAATTACTACCACTGGTTTGTTTTGGCATATTGATTGGTCTTGTTGCGGTCCTAGTTTGATTTTTGGTGAAAATGATGCTTTACGTCATGTCATAATTTTTTTTTCTTAAACTCGTTCTAATGAGATAATTTTGCTTGTTTAAAATGTTATCATGCAATAGCTGAACTCTCAAATGACAGATATTTTTTCTTTTTTTTTAATGAAGAAGTAACACGTATAGTTTAAATACATTAAAGAGTCATTTTGTTGGCAAAGGATACCTTCCCGTGGTCGATCTCGAAGGTTTGTAACGTATGTGATGACGCTTTTTTATGCTCACCTAAATTATGTAAACGTTGACTTCTATTAATTGTATATAGAAGAAGTTCATACAACAGTATTACTCTTAGATCTTTGAAATATATAAAATTGTTATATTAACATTTTGTTAATTTTAGAAAACAGGTATCCAAAACTTAATTTCGGAGACTGGTGAAGATCTTTGAAATATATACGATTATTATATTAATATTTTGTTAATTTTAGAAAACAGGTAACAAAAACTTAATTTTGGAGACCGGAGATTAAGAACCGAAGATCCAAAACTGCCACAATATATTAAAAAAAGAAAATTGGAAAACAGAACCGGTATTTATGAGATTGGTATAAAGTACTACGATTTGGCTTTCTTACACAAATAAGATCTTTGAAAAGCTTTAAGTGGGGTGTAATAGTTTTACTAAGGAAATTATTATTTGATCACTTTTCTTCATTTATGTTTGGTTCAGTGTTTTAGGCATATTGGGTTCTAATATCACATTAAATTTTGTATGTATCAATTTTAGTTTAATTTTATTTTCTCTAACATATATTTTAAAAACAAAAATAAAATTAAAATATAATGAAAAATATTTTTTAAGTAGAAATAAGAGATATTGCCATTATGGTGTAGAGAATATAAAAATTAAATAGATTAATTAATGATTAATTATTGAAAAAATAAAATAAATATATCTTATATAATAAAGTAAGGTTACCATTCTGTGGAGCTGTAAGACGCTGCCAAGTATCTCCCAGAAAGATGACACTTTTACCCTTAAATTTTTTTTTTTTTAAATTTATTTTCATTATAACCATTGTTTTTATCTAATATAAATTCAACATTTGTTTAAAAATGTTTCCACAAAATTCAAATCACTTTGAAACAAACTCTTAATCTCTACAAAAAAAACCTTCAAATCAAATACTTAAAAATAGTAGAAACATATACTTTTAAAATAAATCAACAAACTAACCCAATCAAATCTAATTTGAACTAAAAGTGCTATAAAAAAAAATCAAACTCTTAATCTCTACAAAAATTTTAAAAAATAGACTTTCAAATCAAATACTTAAAAATAGTAGAAACATACTTTTCTGTAACTCTGTTCCTTATTAATTCTATTTGTAGGATTTTCACACATATTAAAAAAATGTAAAGTTGATTATAAATGCTTAGTTTTTTTATGATTAACATTTTTTAATAATCCTAAACTAATAGGATTAAATTATTTCTTTTGAACTTTGTAATTCATCATTAATAGCTAATAAAACATGCATAAAAACCTACAAATTTGATATTTTTGAAACAATTTGTTTCCTAGAAATAGGATTAACAAGGAACCGAGGAAGTATATTTGAAAAATAAATCAACAAACTAACCCAATGCTAAAAAAAGCAAACCACAAAATCAAAAACTCTGTAAAATACTTTTAAAATCTATCAATATACTTTTAAATAAAATACTTTAAAGAGTATTTAATATAGTAAGATTTCTTGTAAATTCAAGTTATGAGATGCTGTCACGTGTCTCTTTTAAAAAATATTTTTCAAATTTAATAATTATATTCTCAACTTATTAAAACTATATAATAAAAAAATTTAAATAAAGCTCATATTGTTTAACCAAAGTTAAAACTATAAAAACACAAAACAATTGGTCCATAAATTTTAATTTTTTAAGAATAACAAACAAAAAATTGGTGAACACAAATAACACTACTAATGAAGGAAAATTAAGAGAAGAAAAAAACTGAAATTAACATATGTTAGTGTTTTCAAACATCAATAAATCAGTTTCTTATAATATTTTAATGAACAAACATCATGTATTTTAATCAGTTCAAGAACACCCCATACATAAGAATATCCTAACCTAAATGCATCAACAAGATTAGATTGGTCACACTACATACTAAGTTGTCGTTATTGTAAAAAGAGAATTCTTTTGATATTAATATCAATTATTTTTAAAATAATATTAATTCTTATAGCAACAATTATGAAAACTCAAATATTGTGTGATTTGAAATACGAAAATTAGTGACAAATGTGTTATACTATTTAGATATTTATGGAGAAATATTATTAATAAAAGAATTGGATTACAAAAGAAAAAACAGAATAATAAAAACAAAAACTAAAAATTAAAAAATACAAAAATAATTAAAAATATGAAAAATGAAACAATAAAAATAATATTAAAATATCATATATATAGATATAGATATATAAAATATTAACATCTAGATAGTATACCAACGCAACGCGTGAGACTTACCTTAGTTATTATATAAAGTTATGTTGCACTCATGAGAAGCTGACATGTCTCAAATTATATTTCACGAGATCATGACACGTATCACAAATAGTTCAAATCTTGCCATGTGTCAAAATCATAAATACAATTATTAAAAAAATATATACAGAAAGAAACAATTTTAAAATAAAAAAAACTAATTATTTGTTAATTTATCTAATCAATAATTAAAATTAAAAATAAATTTTTTTCCAACTAATCAGTAAAAAATTAGAAGCTCATTCCAGTGTTGATAGCCCAAATCGGAGGAAAAGTATATAAAAACGTTGATTAAGAAATAAGTTTTTTTAAAAAAAATTTAAAGACTTATTTGTTAATTTATCTAATCAATAACTAAAATTAAGAAATAATTTTTAAAAAATCTAAAAACAAAAATGAAACTAATTAAAATATCGAAATAATTTTAAAAGATAAAAAAATGAAACCAAGATTTTTTTAAGGGTAATTCTCAAAAATAGCACTAAATAAAGTTTTTGTTTCACAAATAGCACAAACTTTCATTTATGACAAAATTACATTTTTATTAAATATTTTAATTTTTTTATATAGCACAAAATCTCCTAAGCTCATATTTTTAGAGTTTAGGATTTAGGGTTTAGGGTTTACAAACCCTAAACCCTAAACCATACTTTACACCCTAAACAAACTACACTCTGAATTATAAAATACTTAACACAAACAAAAAATTAAAATTTTTGCCTTTTATAAAAATGCTATTTTGTCATAAATAAAAATATGTGCTATTTATGGAACAAAAACTTCATTTGGTGCTATTTTAGGGAATTTCTCTCTTTTTTAATTTATCTAATCAATAATTAATTAAGAATCAATTTTATAAGGAAACAATAAAATCAAGAATTTGTTAATTTATTTAATCAATAATTTAAATTAATAAATAATTTTAAAACAAATACAAAACAAAAATAAAACTTGAAAACCTCTATCTTAATAAAAAGATAAAAAAGAATTTGTTAATTTATCTAATCAAAGGAAAAAAGAAACCAATAATTTGTTAATTTATCTAATCAATAGTTAAAATTAAGAAATAAGTTTAAACATATCTAAAAGCAAAAAAAGAAATAATTAAATAAAAATTAATAACTTGTTAATTTATCTAATCAATAATTAATATCAATAAATAATTAAAAAAATCTAAAAACAAAAAATAAAACTAAGAAAAATATATAAATAATTTTAAAAGGAAAAGAAAACCAAGAATTTGTTAATTTATCTAATCAATAATTTTATTTAGATATAATTTTAAAAAGAAAAAATGAAACCAAAAAAATGTTATTTTATCTAATCTTTTTATATGAACATTGGTTGTAGAATGTTAGGACTACTAAATGATATTGCCAGAAAACGTTGTCAGAAGGGTGGATCTAGAAGATGTTGTCAGAAAATGCTATGAGACAAGGAATAGTGAAATATTCCAGCAAAGCGAAGCTGCAAGACTGAAAAGATATTATATTGGGAACCGAGATACAATATCAACAAGAGGATATCAGATTGAAAAATTAAGATCTTATGAAAACGTCTTACCTAGATATGAAAGAGAACATAACCGCCGATCACTGGATATTTTTTACATCTCATAGTAGGTCTGGATGTTACGGTTGGTTCATGTCTCTCGGGATTTTGGGTTTAGAGGCTTATGATTCATTCGGTTTGGTTTTGTTCCAGCTGTATTCAAGTCAGGTTCGTATATACAAAATAGAAAATAAATATTAAAAATTGATTAAATTTGAATAAAATTTGGTTAAATTTTCACAAATATAACTTAGGACTTTCAAATATTTTTGCATTTTGCGTGTGTTAGTTATTTTTATCTAAAAATAATTAATATTTTGTGGTTTATAGTTGTAGGGTATATAATTGAGTTATATCAAGTTTATATATTATTAATAGTTTTGAATATATAGTTGAATTTCAAATATTTCAGGTGTCCATTCAGTTTTCGGTTTAGTTTGGGTTTAGTTCTTCAGATAGAAAAGTTTATGATCCTTTCGAGTTTTTGTCGGGTTGGATTCGGTTTAGTTTTTTTTGTTTCTGATATTTTAAAAATACATATCTCATACGGTGACCGAAAAAACAAATGATAAGAAGGATCAAACTAATAGATGTGGACCACATCATGAGGTATATGTTTTTAATATATTAATAGTAAAATTATAATATAGAAATTAATTTATTCATGTAAAATATGTTAATAACCAAACTATTTTCTCGAACGAAATATGATTTGTACTTTTCTTCCTAAATTTAGTTTTATAAGATATATCATTTAGCACATATATTTACTTTAATAATTAATTTGACTTAAATTTAATTTATTTTAAAATTAAGAAATCCGCACATTGGGCGGGTCCTAATCTAGTGATTAATAAAAATGAAGAAACATAAAAGAGAATTTGATACCCTTTTGTTTATTAGTGTAAGAATTTTTTATGGGTTAAGTAATGGAAACAAAAGAAAATTAAATATGGCAGATATTTTTAATAAAAGAAAAGTGTTATTGTGCTATTTATTCCATACGTGTTATTTATTTTTTCACCCGCTGGTTGGTTTGGACACACTTCGTAGTAAATATTTTTTTGAAATTCGACAAGTTTTACAGAATGTTTATGCAAACATAGAAAAAGCAGTTTAGTAAAGTAATACAGTAAAATGTCTATAAATTAATACTCGATAAATTAATAAATATTATATAATAATAAATTTTGATGGTTCCAAATCAAATCAGTGTAAATATGAACAAAATTCGATAAGATAATATATTTTTAGAATCTTTATGTAAATATATGATCTCATTAATAACATAAATTAATAGTCATGTAAATATATATATATATATATATATATATATAAAAGATAATTTAATTTTAGTATTTTTAATGAATTTATGTTAGAAGTCATCACTAACTTTTCTTATATAAGTTAATTAGTTAAGATTTATAACATTCTTATTTTTATAACATATATAAATTTATCATATAAATAAGAAATATAATTTTTTAAATTATAAATATGCATAACTTTTATTTCAATAGTGGTATATACTGCTTAAATACAACAATTAAGATTACTAATCATAAATTTAAATTTATGTTAATCATTTAGATAAGTGAATTCATTTATAATATTTTGTATTTCTCATCAAATAATTTCATTTTTATTTTTAATTTTAAAACTTTCAAGTTCAAAACTATTATAACATCCAAAACATTAATTTTATTTAGATCAAAATGTTTTAATTTATATATTTTTAATTTTTAACAAAACTCTCTATAAATAAATTAATATTACTTTATACAATAATTAATAAATATTATTTTATACAATAAATTAATATTATTTATTTAAAAAATTAGTTAAGATTTATTGATTTAAAGATAAATTCATAAAATACTATGGTCCTAACATTATTAATTTATAGAGGTTTTACTGTAATTAATTAGTTCATAGTGATGTAACAAAATTTACATGTTTTCTCGAGTTTCTTCAAGATTATAATATCCATCATACTGTATTTAGTTATTTACACTTGTATCCTTGCGTACGGTCCAACAGTTAAAGAAAAGACATCGTATATATATATCCTCTCACGAATTATATTTGTTATGCCAGTTTTTCACTTGACGACCGATTTTTTCGTGTAGCCACATGAATACATTTTGAATATTGAACTCAATAAATAAAATGCTGCTACAGTTTCTCGTGGTTTCTTTTTAATTTTGCATCTGTAGAACCCACTAATGTTATTAGAGATTGTAATTTAATGATGACACTACAACTATCAAAAGAAACAACATTATCTATTTCTTGTTCCCTAATAGCTCAGCAAGTATGCTAGTAACGTGTAGATAATGTGGTTTGTGCGGTTTTAGATTTAACACTTACCTTTATTGTGATGTATATAATTCACGTATTTATCTAGATACAATTATATAAATATATATAGACAAATGATGATTCAATGATCACACTACAAAACTTAATCTACATAGTTTGTCTCGATTAATTTAAAAGTTCTTTAAACTTCAAAAAGACCCAAGATTCTCAACCTCCGCCCAAAGGCGCAATGATCTCAATTTGGAAATCTCAATTTTTGAGTTTTATAACATACTAATTGACCTTTTGGATTCCACTCACTTAATAGTTAATATATAGTACAATTAACATGTTAGGATCCGTATCAATTCTTCCTACTAGGATTCAATCACAAAATAATTAATGGAAGTGGAAGAAAAAGGAGTTTTATGAATTTTGCCAAAGTGTAATGATTTGGAAATTGCTTACAAAATTTAGTGGCACACTAAAAGAATAAAAACGGGTGGGGGACACATTGTTTTAAAATTCACCATCTTTATGTTTCATTTTTTTATTTTATTTTAATTTAATTTCTTGCATTTTAAACCAATAAAAGAAAATGTCATATCTTTTCCTAATTATAAGAAAAATGGTAGACGCTATCTATGGTAGGAATATACATAGATAGGATACCCTATAATTTCATTTTCAGGATATCCAAATTAGGTTTTGTTGAATCTAAAAAACTACTACTTAGGCTTGAATCTTCAAAAACATCATGATATCTATATATACATACATGGTTTAGAATTTTTAAAGCACTTTGTAAAGAAAAAACACTTTTATGACATGTATATAGTATTAAAAATATATTATAACTCACTACAAAATCAAATAAAAATCATACAAAATGTTTTAAATTATTTTCAAAAATTCAAGAACCAATTTATTAGGATAATTATAAAATACACTCAAGGTTTTGAAAACAAAACTTATTTATATTGATATTTTGAGGTATACTTATACTTACTATATATATATAAATCTATATTTATTTACATATATATATATACACTTTACAAGGCCACAGTAGATAACCGTATTTTAAATCTTAATATTTGTGATTTTTTAATTGACCATTTAGATTTAGTATTTGATTTGCTCCGTAAAGTTATGTTGGCCAGATTTTCAGAAAATTTCTTTCTTTCGTTGTATTTTTACCAATTTTAAATATATTTAAGAGGAAAAAAAAATGGTTGGCTTGATGTTTTAGAATTAATTAAATCAAATCGAATATATCGTATAGTTTGCTCAGTAGTACCTAATGATAAAAATGTTTAATGGTAAATGACTGAAGGTTTTAAACATTTAGCATATACTACCTTCATTTCATTATATATATTTGTGTGTTGTTGGTTTTCTTCTTAGTGGAGAAAGCAATTTGAGTGTAGTTTTGAGAACTAAATATTGGATCTCATTTAATTTAAAAAGTTGTAATAGACTGTAAGTTATGTGAGAGTATATAAAACACTAGTAAACTAATTTTTGTGTAGAAAGAAAAACAAAAAGAAGAGAGGCGAATTTGGTATCTTAAAGAAGAGAAAAATAGAACTGTTAAAGTTTATTGTGTTGAACGTTTGGACACTCAAACAAGCTCCGATTTGACTATTTTTGGAGGATAGCTTCGTGACTCATGGGTTTTTAGCTTCAATGGTGGAGATTGTGTTTCAACGGTTGGTTTGGAAAAAATGTGAGTTTTAGCGTGGCTGGTTGTTTCTGAAGTTTTTAGATTTTTCTGCAGCATATGTCGTGAGTGTTTTAGAGATCTAGCAGTTAGATCTTGTCGTTTGAGCAGATATTTTACAGAGGTGTTTTGACTCTTTTATCTAAGATTGTACGGTGGAGATCTGATTAGGAAACCGAAATCTAAGTGAACTTAGGGTCATTTCGAACTGCTTATTTCTAGCTCTGGTATTGCTCTCTTGTGGTGTGTTCTTTGTGTTGGATATTCCTCTTTGGAGCCTTACTCTCTGGATATGTTCTTTGTGAACATAGAAAACGTGGTTGTAACTTAAATACATATGATTGTGAATTTTCAAGTGGATTACGGTCCCGTGGTTTTTACTTCTCAAATTGAGAAGGTTTTCCATGTATAATTTTAGTGTATCATTTATATCTTGTATTGAGTTATGCCGCAAAGTTATATATATTTTTTCACAGTTTCACACAAGTGTTGAAAACTTTATTCCGATGCGCTTTTGTGCCTTGTTTCCCCAAAAAAATGGTATTAGAGCTTTGGCTTTAATAACTTTGGGTTATTGGTTTGCTTGTGTGAGTGGAAAATATGGGCATAATGATTATTTGATAATTATTATCTATGGAAAGATACATGGTTTGTGGCTTTTTGGTACATTACTGGATTCTTGGAAGGTATTTATGTTGTCTCTTTGTAACCTCGCATCAGATGGTGTTATTTCAATAGATTTAGTGAATAACATTGTCTTGAATTTGGAAACGAAAAGGCAATCAAATCCTAGTTCCTTGCGTACAGATGTATTGGTTACTGAGTTAAGGGGGAGAAGTTCAATTAGGGATCCAATGAAAGACAAAAATATGAGCAGAAGCAGGAGAAAATCTAACAAATTTGAAAATATTGAGTGTCATTATTGTCACAAGAAAGGGCACATGAAGAAAGATTATTGGAAGTTGAAAAAAGATAACAAGCAGCAAATGAAAAGACAAGAAGATGGTGAAAATAAAGTGACTATCACTGAAGATGAGTTTTTTATTTTTCTTGAGGGTGATGCCATTAATGTTGGTAGTCATGATACCAGTTGGGTTGTTGATAGTGGAGCTACTACACATGTTACAACACAACGAGATTTTTTCTCAACCTATACTCCATGTAGTTATAATTCTATGAAGATGCATAATGATGGTGTGTCTCAGGTTGTCGGCACTGGTGATATTTGCTTAGAGACTAGTCTCGATACTAAGTTTTTGCTTAAGGATGTTAAGTATGTTCAAGATTTCAGCTTGAATTTGATATATACAGGACAACTTGATGATGAAGGTTTCTATAATTTATTCGGAGGGGGGAGGGGGTAAATGTAAACTTTCATATGGTTCTATGGTTGTGGCTCGAGATAGTAAAACTTCATCTTTCTGTTGGTTATATGCTAAGGTCTCTGGAGACATGGTTAATATAGTGGAGAATGATAATATCATAGAGTTGTGGCATAATAGAATTGGTTACATGAATGAAAAGGAATTAAACGTGTTGTTAAAGGAGGCTATTACATGTATCTATGGTTTACATTTACAAAAGTGTGCACATATTTTTGCAGGGAAACAACAAATGGTCTCGTTCAAGTTTTCCGTACCTTTTAGAAAACCTAAGATACTTGATCTAGTGCATTCAGATGTGTTAGTCCAATGAAGAATAGATCTTTTGGTGGTGCATCGTATTTTGTTACATTCATTGATGACTATCTTAGGAAGCTGTGAGTTTTCACTATGGAGACTAAAGATCAGGTTTTGGGATATTTCAAGCATTTTGTGGCATTGATTGAGAGACAAACATGAAAGATGTTAAAGCGTATCCCAGTGATACTGATGGGGAGTATTCTGGATCATTTGAGCTAAGCTATTCATGTGGTTAATTTATCACCGATTGCTCCATTCGATAGTGATATTTTAGAGAAAGTTTGGACAGGTAAGGATTTTTTTATGGTCATTTGAGAGTTTTTGGTGTAAGGCATTTGTGCACATTCCCAAAGATAAGAAGTTGAAGCTTGAGATGAAGTCGCGGCAATGTGTGTTCATTGGTTATAGTTAGAATGTGTTTATATACATATTTTATGATCCTATTGAGAATATGCTCTTAAAGAACATAGATGTTATGTTCATGGAAGACCAAACGATTAAGGAAATTGATATATCCAAAAAAAAAACAGCTCAGAAAGATGATAATTTGATAGATTTAGAGGTTGTTCCTTCTACATCATCCACAGTCAAATTGAGCATGAGGTTCATGTTGATACACCTGGTGCAAATACTTCCACACATGATGATGATGTTATTAGTGATAATGGTAATTATGATGGTGATACACCAACTACCGCGAACCTACCAAATGTTAGATGATATATCAAAAGTCTAATACCGTCGACTAAGTATAATCCTTGTGGCTATATATTACTTCCTGATGGAGGAGAATCTGAAAGCTATGATGAACACAAGGATAACTGGAATGCTAAAATAGAAAAAGAAATGGGTTCTTTTGCTGAGAATAATACATTTGAGTTGGTGAAGTTACCTAAGGATAAAAAAAAGTAATGCTTAATAAGTGGGTCTAGAGGATTAAGCATGAAGAGCACAATTTGCTACCTAGATACAAAAATAGGTTGATTGTGAAAGGATTCCAACAAAATAAATGATTTGATTTTGATGAAATTTTTATTCTTGCTGTGAAGATGTCAACCATTCGAATTGTACTTTGATTGTCAGCGAGCCATGATATTGAGGTTGAGCAGATAGATGTAAATAAAATTTTTCTTTATAGTGATTTGGAGGAAGAGATTTACAATGGTACAACCTGAAGGCTTTAAGAAAGTACAAGAATTACTTAGTTTTTCACTTGAAGACAAGTCTTTGTGGTTTAAAACAGATCCCACAATATTAGTATAGAAGGTTAAGTCAGTTATCGAGGAACATAATTATAAGAAGACTTCTTATTATTATTGTGTTTTTGTGTAGAAGTTTGGTGAGGATGATTTTATCATTTTATTGTTATCTTTTGACGATGTATTGATTGTGGTCAAGAATTTGAGCAGAATTCAAGAATTGAAGAACTAGTTGGCAAGTCCTTTACTATGAAAGATTTGTATCCAGCGAGACAGATTCTTGGTGTGAGAATTGTTCAAGATAAAGGTGAGAGGTTGATTCACTTGTCTCAAGAAATATATATTGAGAAAGTACTTCAGAGGTTTCACATGGATATGTCTAAATTTGTTGGAACTCCTCTTGCTACACACTATAGATTAAAAAGTCAATAGAGTCTGAGTACAAATTCTGAGAAAGAAGATATGTCATGAGTTTCATGTGCTTCAATAGTTGGTAGCTTGATGTATGATTTGTGTTAGACCCAATTTAGATTATGATGTTAGTACAATAGTCATTTTTTTTCCAATCTTGGAAGAGAACACTCCAATGTTGTGAAGTGGATTTTGAGATATCTTCGAGGGACTTCTGATTTGAAGTTTACCTTTAAAGGTGATAAGCCATTGTTTACAAATTATAGTGATTCTGATTTTTCGGGAGATATTGCTTTAAAAAAGTTTACTTTGGATTTTTTGGTAACATTTGGAGGGGATTTGTGACATGGCAGTCTAAGTTACAAAAGTGTGTTGTACTTTCTACTACTAAAGCTGAGTTTATACCCGAAACATAAGATTGTAAGGAATTGTTTTGGATGAAGAGTTATCTTGAGGAGCTTGAAACTAGTCTCAACAATGAGCATGGTCACTGTAGTTATCAGAGACTCCACAGAGAACAATTTGAGTACAACTCAACAGAGAGATAGCCTAGAGTAACAATGAAAGAAAGAATTAAAAAAAAAATTTAACATTTAAAAAAAAAAGTCAATCAAAGAAAGAGAATGAAAAGTAACTATTTGACTAAGCAACAATTTGAAAAATAAACATCTTCCTAGGAAGTAACAAAGATGCTATGGAATATACATTCACCATCAAATTGTTCTGAATTATTTTGTTCACCCATATCATATACGTTTCTAGGTTGAACATGAACTGAAATTCTTCTTTGCAAGAATCAGCTACATAATACACCATCTTTGCCTGAGATGCCAATATGTATGGTTCATTCTCTTCATTATCTCTGGTGTATATTCATTATCTCCGGTGTGTAACAAATGTGAAAAATTCACCATATAATGATCATAAAATGGATGATTTTATATCCTCGTTCCGTACGAGTGTCAACCCTCTTGCACTTGAATAATACAACTTTGAAAACCTCATAGTAGTTTAACTCTATAACTTCATTCAGATTTCCATAGTAAGCTAAGATTCCAGTTCTAGGGTTAACATCACGAGAACTAGCACAGCATGAGCTCATAGTCTCACCATCTACTTAAATATCACTATTTTAGATTTTAAGGTCGACATCTCTGCCTATTTTCATAATTCGAAACCATTCACATTGTAAGTAGTATACTTCACAACTTTTTCAGATGGACCCAAAACTAATCATCGTAAATTATCAATTATCCCATCTAATTCATTACCTCTACTTTCTGTTTGACCAATTTTGCGAAATTAAGATGCTTTTTGGTCAATGTAAATAACACGATTAATCTTGCTTTAGTGAGATGGTTTACTCCACAACTCACTTTTATATTCCCTAGATAGACAATTAGCATAACTTCTATATTAGTGAACTTCAATTAATTCCATAATTAAAATTCGGTATCCTTGAATGAGAGGAACTTATTCTCATAAGTGATCACGTAGTTGATAATTAACCAATATATGTTGATGTGCTTGTTGCCTCTCTACATGATTAAGAGTATAAACCTGATCCGCTCTAACAAATCTTCGAAGGTTTGAAAAAAACAGTTGGAAGTTCTAAATTCGGTCTTATACTAGTCCGAGCTAGAGGTCAATCATCAACACGGTCATATACCGAGTAAATCATGTGTTTATATCATTGAGATACATTGAGCAAAATGTTAATCATCAACTAAATACTGCTCATATATTAAAGCTTTAGGCTTAGTACGAATCCGAACATATGATTTGAAGTTTCCTAGAGTCATGTAAATAATTAATTAAGTAAGTTTCCAGTTGTGTATATATATAAACATATGATGAAAAAAAATTACCTCTCAATCGGATATATCCAACGAAATAGAACTGGCCCACCGAGTTTTGCCTTTTATGTGAGATGTACTACTAAATTTACCATCACTGTGAAAAATGATGGAGAAAAAAAATCTCCAAACCACTTAGATTCAGTACAATACAGTCTTGTAATTTATCAAGCTCTGTACCTTTGGAGATATATCTCTAAAAATGACAAACCTCGGTAACAGTTGATGTCACATCTGGTGGCAGCAGAGAATTGCGAGGGAAAATAAATCTCTCATTATCACGTGACAGTTATGGTTTTTTAAGCCTAATAGCTTTTAACTATTAAAATCAACACAGCTAGATAAATTTGAAGTATTTTCAATAATTGTTCCGAGTAAAATATGCTACTTCGTATTTCCCATTATCATCATGCCATAAGTCAGAACGTATATATAGCTCACGGATATCTTTTCTAGCATTCAGATTATCTTTTAATTTTTTTTTATCCAATAATGTGTAGACTAGATTGCCAAACACATTATTCTCTATGTGCATGACATCTAAATTATGCCGTAACATAATAATTCAATAAGGCAACTCAAAAAATATTTTTTTTTTGCTTCTACTGCTGAGTGCTACATCTTCCTAGAGTACCACTTCGATCTCTCTTTCTTCCAACTCCAACTAAACCATGGTTCTTAACAATCTTAACATTAACTTATTGTAGTGATGATTAATTGTGGAACCTGACAATGTGACCGCTGGAAATCGGGTTACTATCTTTCTGTCAAAATTATTTTTCCATGGTGTAAACGTTGTCTGATTTCATAAAAATTGCACCTTGGACAAGCTGATATCGAATATGTATTCCAACACGACAAATTTTCAAGCCCATAAAAATCACTAATTGTCCACATGATGGCTGCTCGCACCAAATGTTTATTTTGTGGAAGCATCTATCATTCTAATTATATCAGACCATAATTCTTTCAAGTCTTCGATAAGTGGCTGCAAGTAGACATCAATATCATTACCAAGCATGTGCTTTCCGGGGATAAGCATAGAGAGGATCATTGAGTTTGCTTCATTGACATCCGTCGTGGAAAATCATAAGAAAATAATATCATTGGCCATATGCTATAACTACTGCTCATTGTACCAAATGGATTAAAACTATCAGTTGCTAAACCTAATCTGACATTTCTTGGATCATATACAAATCCGAGATATTTTTGATCAAATGCCTTCCAATCCCTTGTGTTCTTTGGATATTGAATCTTACCATCATTGTTACAAGAAGTTGCCATGCCATCTCATGTGGGTAGCAGTTTTTGATGACATGAATAAACGTTGCAGTCGTGGATTTAGAGGAAAATAACGCAAAACCTTTACAAGAACTTTATTTTTTCTGTTCTTTGATCCAAATCATGTACTCTTTGCCGAGATTATTTTCTTTCCAACGAGAGGCTTCACAAACTTTACAGATTTTCCTTTCTGTATCTTCCTCCCAAAATAACATGCAATTATTTGGACATAAGTCAATACTAATTTGCGAATAACTGACAATTTGGCATGTATAAATGCTTCTTTCAGCAAATCAAGCACCATAGAAATCTCCTTGTCGCTAATCCTACACATACATTTGATATGGTACATCTCAATCTAAATGACAACTTTGTGAACTTAGTGCATCATGTATACATCTATTAATTTAAACCAGCAATAAACTCATCAAAACCTTCTCCTTTTCACAACATCTACTTGAAGTTGATGGTCTTTTAGTGTTCATAAGTTGCTCAGACGATACAGGTTTATATCCACCATCAATATTAATGCTAATATCAGGAAAAACATCATCCTAGAAATTCAAAGTTGAATCTAAATCAACAGGAGCAATATTAGAAGGTATTCTTGCATTTCCTATGACAAATACATCATCTCCGTGTAGTATCCAATTTTGTAGTAATCTAATTAAAAATTTTTTTTTTATCAAAATTCATCATTTTTTAAGATCTATAAATAGAGACTAGTCTCGTTTCATTTGGGCATAGAAAAAAAAACCCATCATTTTCACTATAATTTTCTTATTTTCTTCCAATAAACTCTTTTTCTTTAAACTTCTTTTTATCTGTTAAATGGATCCCAACAATAATCTGTTTGATAACCAAAATTCTTCTAATTTTTCTTACAATTATCGAAATCACAATAATTATCAACTTCAAAATCCATTTAGAAACCAACCCCAAAATATCCCAAATTATGGTTTTCCACCAAAAGTTTTCTATGTCGTCATCTGTTACAAATTATCATCCATTTTATGGATCAATAATATCATATTCATCTCAACCACCCTCTGATTCTTCTACTCCAACGGGTAATGAAACTATTTCGAATGTTGGAGCAACTGGATTTTCCGGATTTTCTACACAAATGTCTCTTCGAGGGATGAGCGATGTTAATGAAGTCACTCCAAATGCAGAAGATTTAACTCCTACTCGTCGGAAAAGCCCAAAATGGACCACCGAGCAAATTTGGTTATACTGAATGGATGGATTAAATATGGAACTGGCAGTGTTGTTGGCAAAAAGCAAAAAAAAGTGAAGCACATTGGGGTAAAATTGTTGACTACTGTATTGAGCATTGCTCATTTCATGCTCTGCATGATGGGGTTTCATGCAGAAATTATTTCAACTACATTAACCCTAGACTAAGCAAATGGACTGACGCTTATGATAACGTGAATCGTATGCAACAAAGATGGTGGTAGGAGGATGATGTATTGGCAAAAGCGCATGAATTATATTCAAGTAGTAAAAAAATCAATTTCAGCTTAATGTCAGAATGGCACGCTGTTCTTATTCAACCACGTTATTGTAGTCATGTAGGAGGAAATACTGGCTCTGGAAGCAATGGATCTAAGAGATTCCATGACTGATGCAATTGACTCAAGCTCTACAGGATATAATGCTCGTCCAATGGGGAGGGATGTAGCTAAAAAAAAGGTAAAAAGAAAGGCAAAGGCGCAACTTTGGAGGCGATCAATGAAGAATGAAATGAATTTAAATAATTCAAGCAGCAAGAGTTAGAACGATTGGAAAAAATAACCATTATGTAAGAGGAGGCGAACCAATTAATGAAAGAAAGAAATGAAGCTAAGAAGATGAAGATGCTTATGAAGATAAGTGAAAAATAGCATCTCGATGACCGGAGCAAAGAGCTCTTGGAGAAGTTGAGCCACGATCTACTTGGAAATTAATTGTTGTATAGTGTATGTTTCTAATTTTCCTTTTTCCGTTTTAATAATGTGTGGGTGTCTCTTTCCGCTTTAATAATGTGTCTGTCTCTTTCGGCTTTAATAATATGTGTCTTTGTCAGTAATCCATCACGCTTCCGACAATGTAATCCGTGATTTTTGGCTTTAATAATGAGTATTTGTCTCTTTTTGCTTTAATAATGTGTGTTTGTCTCTTTCTGCTTTAATAATGTGTGTATTTGTCAGTAATACATCACGTGTCCGAAAATGTAATCCGTGATTTTGGCTTGTAATGGGAGAATCTAATCCTTATCTTTGTTTGTTTGGAGTCCAACGATTTCAACCAATCAATTGCTTATACAATAGGGACTCATTCTCCCATAGTTGTACCAATACCACAAATCTCATCTTACTTAAAACAATACCAATACCACAAATCTCATCTTACTGAAACCAATATCAATGGATCTATCTAAATTTCTTTTTGATATCGAAGCATATAAAATATAGTCTGAAATTGAAGAGAGGTATATTGTGAACCGGTTTAGAGAGCGTCAAAACAAGATAGAGAAAGATTATGCAATTCGTAGCAAGAGAAAATATTTCTAAATATATTGTAATAAATTATTAATTTTACTGGCCTGTGAAGATTTCCTTTCTTATTTTAAACCAATCATGAATACTTATAGCAGTGTGATAATGTTGCACTACTGCAATTTTATAACAAACATGGAATGTACTATAAATACTAATAACAATTTTTTGGGTTCATCCACTTCGTCTTCATTCGTTTTTATCATCAAAAGAAACTTGTGGTTTCAAATTCACAATTTAGTAGTTTCGAATAAATAACTCCCCAAAGAGTAAAACATCAAAGCTCTTGTTCGACGTATACTCATAAATTAGGAGCTTCTTGTAAGAGAAAAAAATACAATGATTGCTCAAGACAGGATTAGAGTTCAACTGTTTAAGGGTCATTTATATTTCTATGTAGATTTTTTTTTTGTGAAACTCACCAATGGATTGTCTCTTTCAAATATACAATGATGTTACATTAAGGTATTACAAAAAGATTAACCAAAAAAACAAAAAATGCAGAGATAAAGAAGAGAAAGAACCCTGCGAAGGCACCTGAGAAAACTTGGTACATTGAAAGAATCATGGAAGCTGGGCCTGCTAAGAGTGCATCTACATTGCCTGGCTTTTCATATATTCGAAGATTCAAGAACAAGAAGAGATCAATACCAAACTTTCGAATGCGACCAACCCGACGATGAAGACCAAGTTGATGAAGACAAGCATCAGAAGTGACGTTTGATCACTGATCTTGTTTGGTTCTTTCAAGGTCAAACAATGGCTCTAACCTTCTTTCTACCTCGCTGCATTGTCGATCGATCTCACGTAAAACCATTGAGCAAGCAGATTGACAAGATTCATTGCTCATGAATGCTAATGTCCATTTCCCATCTACTAAACCTTTGGACTTGAGCTTTTCATAGACTCCTCTCTTTGTTGGATCCAAGAACGGTAATGTAGATGGTCGAATTCTCAGGTGTAGCCATTTCTGGTGCTTTTCATCTATTCTAGGCTGAATAACAAACAAAAGATACATCATTTTACCATTATTATCTTCTGTCCTTGCAAACATTAAGGTGTATGTGTGTGATCTTACAAGCATTTTGGATAAAGAAGAAAATAGTGAAGGTAAGCTACGTACCTTGCAGCCAGCTAAAGGTGCGGAAACACGGACGATTCCGTGATCTCGATCAGTAAGGACAATCCACCCAGATACACCAGATGATATTACTAGAAATGAGAATTCACGTTCCTTGCCTCTTTCAAAGGCAACCCTACAGATTATAGCATTAACTGCACCAGAAAATTTCAAAGATTAGATTACCTACGGGCATGTGAGACAAATCAATCAAACTCAAGTTCTAATGAAGACATGGTGTAATTAGATAGATATGGTGTATTAAGCATCATATACTAACCTAGCTTCACTTCGGTGCCAGGTTTGGGGATTGATACACCCAAACTAACAATAGTGGCACGAGGAGTTTCAGGTCTGTCAGAAGGAGGGTGGATAGGAGGTTGCTCCGGTAAAGGCTTACCGAGCGAGAAGATTTGGAGTTGATGAAGAAGTACGAAAACCTAAGGAGGAAAGGCTTGTTTATCATATGTTTGTATCATCATATACATAAACGACAAAAATTTACATAGAAATTATAGAGAACAAAATTGACAAACCTTTACCACCTCGCACAATCTTTCACCTTCAGTGAATGATGATTCGCTAACAGCGTTATCTGTAAAAGATCTTTAGTTGCTAACGGTTTTCATAAACAGGGTTTTAACAATGTAATGTTCATACCATTCCCATTTATAAACAGTTAGCTGCGCAAAATATAAAACAAAACTTTTACCATTAGAAGAGGATCTATCCAGCTGGAGAAGGACGGATTTAGGCTCCTTTTGAGGGGATGGAGCTTCGACCACTGTCGGGAACAAAATTGGTATCAGACTATTGAGAACATATTCTTACAATCGAAATCCAACAAATCGTTTCTGTACTTGCCTCTTTTGCACTTTTTCCACTCATCAAGCAGTACTGTGATGAGTAGATCAGGCCAGGTACCTCTAATCTCCCGCATAAGGGCACTTGTGCATTTCTCATATGAAACCTGCCATAAGCAGGAAACTGGTAAATAACGAAGAGAGAGAGAGGAGAAAAAGAAACAGTGTATCTTGAAAGCAACATACATTCAGCATCTTGAGATGTTTGCGATTAAATTCTGCCTCGCTATAAGGAAGCAATTGGCGTAAAAGCCATCCTCCATCCCATAATGTTTCTGCAGATATGTTTTCTCGGCAGAGAAGACTGACTAATGCATCCACCACCTACTCCACATTTGTTATTAAATCAAGACAAGAAATTCTGCAGCCTTATGAAAAAAGACCAAGCTTTACCAGTTTTGAATTTCAGAAGAAGACAAACATTTACCTGATTTCTATGTACACGGGGGCACATTGCAGCCCCAGGCAATGAACAGCATACTCCAAACTGATCCTGTTGAAGGTACTTGAACTTATAAGTCAATCACAGTATAACACAACATTAAAGAGAAGAAGGGGGAGAAAGGTGTTAACAAATTTAAGAGTTGGCAGTTAAGTACCTCCAATCTCCTCAGACACCAATCAAGTTCGCTACTAAAGCCATCTCTCATAGAACCATTTTGCGGAGAAAACAGTTGTTCTTCACCAGAGTCCTCCCCAACCAAAGATTGCTGTCAGAGATAACTACCAATTAAGTTTTAAAAAGAAAAAACGCTGTCCAACAAGTAAAAATCATACTTTGGTTCATGCTATAGGAGATGGTCCAGTAAAAAGTATTAGTAACAGGATCCATGATGCGATTTGCCCTGGCAATCTACTGGAGAGGATAAACGATAATGACAGAAACTCACCAGCAAAAGTTTTTTGTGCTGCTTACGCTGAGGAAGAATGCCAAAAGCATCTAGCATTGACTCTTCAAGCTCTGCCAAAAATAGAATGTAAGACAGCAAAACCAGAAAGGGGTACAAGAATCTGCACAACGCCACTGCCAATACCTTTCGTCTGCAACAAAGTGGCTAGCACAAACAAGGAACCCTGAGCTTGTACATCATCTCCCTCAGAAATATATTGAAGTAAAGTCTCCCTAGTTACAAAAGAAAACATCAGCTCAATAGTAAAAAAGGATAATATTAAGACAGTATCATACGGGTTTAGCCCGGACTTCTAGAATTTTATTTTCTGAGATTTCTTTTGTAGACTCATTTCCTCCTGACTGGACTAGTAATCAAGGAGTGATTTTCTAATTAATGTACAGTTGAAAATAAAAGACAGTATCATACTGAGCTTAAGGAATGTAAAAAGCAACTATCTCAACTTTGTTCAAGGTTACCTAAACGTAATATTGGAACTGTTGAAGATACTTTTGGAAGTATCTTTACTGCAAAAATGGGAATTCTCATCCTCACTCGAGCCTGTAGTGCTTGAACACGGTTGATCTGCCTCCTCAGCGACACCATTGTCTGGATGCCCATTTCCATATTTAAGGCGCTCAGGTGCCAAGCTACTATTAGGTTTCACTAGGGAACTTGAAATGAAAGCTTTAACAGGGCAGAAAAGAGTAGCAGCAGTCATATTTGCCAAGTCTTTGATTTTCACTATCCGCACGATGCAACAGAGCAGATAAAGAGAAGTGACAGGATCAATCGATATTTCCTGAAATAACCACAAAACCAATATTACAGAAATTAGAAATGATACTCTTGTAAACAGTAAGAACTAACAAGGCTACCAAAATAGCGCAAAAGGAAAAACTAAATCAACCCTGAAAAGGAAATTAAGGGAAAAAGGTGGTATTCTGTACATTTACAGCCTCAGAGTATAAAGACGGGAGAAGAAGTGGGATAGTTAGATGCTGCAGAATGTGATCTGTTATCAGCCTCCCAATATCAGGTATCCCAGCAGAAATAACATCACTAAAGTAGTACAAGGTGTCCTCGATACCATCAACGGCAGAAAACAATTTTCCACCCGAATCTGGGGACGGGCTCCTGTACCAAGGGTAAAATGGAAATCATTTAGAAGAACATAATTTGTTCAGATAATACCCCAACAAAATAAGTATATGAAAAGGGGTTGGGATAAGTAATGATCAATTTTACAAGATATTGCCCTGGGAAATGAAAATCCACTGAATCTTACTTTAGAGTGTTCAACACCATTTCACTTAGATCCATGCATTGCTTTTGGAAAAATGAAACTAATTTTGAAAAGTACTCAGTGTGCGGTAGACTAACTACATAATCATTCACAGATTCATCGCCAACTGCAAAAACAAACTGAAGGCATCAGAAACGTTGCTAAAATTTCTGATTATTTTTATCATACAAGACAAATCGAAAGAACTATTATAAGTGACTGACCGTGATATACATTAAGAGTCAGGGCACGAACTGCAGTGCGTATCATGTTCTCTTCATGAAATGCAAATTGTATGCCTTCGACATAAAGGGGAAAAGAAACTACTACATCCTAGACGCAGAAACGCAGAATTAAAATATGGCAGATAAAAATCCATAAAGGAATAAAAGTCAAAGGAACATGAAACTTAAAGAATACTCACGTTCTCGGTCTTCAAAAGCAACGATATCGTATGCTTGTTTAGCTTCCCACTGACAGCTCTACATACAAAATAGTTATCCGACACAGTCAGTAAGTACTTCCTAAAGCCAAGCTAACAGCAAGAAAACATACCTTAAGAAGGATATGTAGTAAGATAAAAGCTCTTCGTGTTGGAAGTCAAATGTATATGTTATCAAATAGTTTACATATTCATTACTGAACAAGTAGTCTGCAAGGAGTTTTAACAGAAATTTATAAATAGACTATTATCCTGAGTAATTCTCAAAGAAAAATATACTGCATTTGATGAACTTACAGATGGCTTGTTCACTTTTTAGGTTTTGGATCATTATGCTCATGGTTTGCAACAACTGAACCGAAACCGTTACCGTCTTGCTAACCCTCAAAATACGTACAAACTCTCCCATTACTTGTTTCTCCATAAAAAATCTGCAAAAATTGCAAATATTAACATATGCCAAAAAGAAAAACTTAACTGCATTGGCTGATACATTATAGGCAAAAAAGACTCACTCAAAGAATGAAGGATCATGCTGATCACCATAAGTTAATATCTCCGCAATCGATCTCAGTGCCTCAACAACGAAATCCTTCAAAAATAACACTCGGTAAACAAAAATCAAAAACGAAACAATAATGCCAAACCAATTGCTACACTGCAAAGACTTTTATGCTCACTGACCTTATTAGCCTCGTTGACTATCTGAATTTTCCTCAGCTGATCAGTCAGATACCTAAAACCAAACAAAGTTTCAACATTTATGTTTCATCATCTGGTATAAATCATCAAACAATCAATGTCGTAAAACTAAGATCTCAATGAACTTTCTAGAACAAATCCATTCTCCTATGGTCAAGATAGTTCCTTTGATCCACCCAATTGGCTGAAATTTCTACTGAAACTAAGGAAGATGAACTTAAATAATGGCACCTTTCAAATCATCACAACATTCAACTTCACCAGAAACCCTAGCAACTAAATTCAAACCGCCAATTTCAATTCCGATTCCAAAGAGATTACAACATGCACAGAAATTCACAAAATCGAATAAATTGAACTTGTTAACTCAAAATCAAAGCCGATCAAAAAAAAAAAAAAAAAAAAACCTGAGTTCGCCTAAGGAGAATCGATCTCTAGGTCTTAAGAAGGAAAGCCACATGATTGGTTAGAATCAATCCTTTGAAAAATCAAGTCTTCTCTGAATCATCTTTTACTCCCGAGAAAACCCCAATTCCATAATTATCCTCCTCGATTAAAGGAAATTTCGAAACTCTTGATGAAATACGATCCAGCTCCGGCTTCGGAAACCTTCTCCGGGATCAAAATCAAATCGTCTTTACAGTGAAAATAAATTTTTCGAATTTTCTCGAACGCTTTTCCGGCAAACAAAGGAAATGTTGACGGAGATTCGAATAGAAGCACCGAAGTAGGCGGTGAGCTGGCGTTGGGTCAAATACTTAGACTCGGATCCGGGTCGGGTTTAATCTCGAATTCGAAGAAAGAATCTTCAATTTAAGATCCTTTGGCATTTAAATTAGGAAAATCATTTATTTTGACGTTGGACCCTCTGACTCAGGAAAAGGCTTCTCCAATATATGCAATTATTGAGGCCACGTCATAAGGGTATAGGACAAATTGTAAAAAAGGCCACCATAATATCAAAATATACAATAGTTAGAAAATGATTATCTATTAAATAATAAACTAATATTCTTATGCTTTCCGAATTACTTTTTTCACCACCACATATATGTATAAATATGTGACATTTACCTTTTGTATATTAGTGAAGTTAATAAGATAGCAACAACAAATTTTCTTCATACGAAAAAGTAAAGTAAAAACAAAAGTTATCTTTATTTACTTACGTCTCTTCTTTTTCTTTCCAAACATATCATATATATAAACATATATATCTGTCCACTATATTAATATATAGTGGTATATATTTTATAACACGTTATCAGCACTATCCGCTCTAATACCGAAAATGTGAGTTTTAATTTATGTTTTAATTTATGTTTAATTTATTTTTTGTTAACGGAAAGATAGGCTCTGCCTTCTCCGTTTATATATTATTTCGGGATGATAGGCGCTGCCTTTCCCGAATCGATCGTTATTGGAGGTTATGCCTTTTTACGATCATGATGATCATATGGTAGACCATGTCACCTCAGATCAGTGCCTTATTTATAACTAAATGTCCATAAAACATTTATTGAAAAAATTCTAAAAGAACTATATGTCCAGAAGACATATGAAAGTTCCAGAAGAACTCTATGTCCAGAAGACATAATGAATTTGTCTAGAAGACAAATCATACGCTTTAAATTATTGTTCTTTTAATTTTTATTTATTATCGTAAATTATTTATTATTTTAATTTATGTTTTTATTATGCTTACAAATTTTAAAATTTGATCATGCCATTTAAATTTGATTTTTAAGTTGAATTTTAATTAAATTTATGCTTAATAAATTGTTATACAGTTATCATGTCAAATTTAGCAAAACTCGCGATCGCTGCCCTTGATATATCTGGAAATAATTATATGAGGTGGGCAGTTGCAGCAAGGATGCATTTAAAAGGAAGATGGCTCATTGATACCATCGATAAATCAAAGCCAACTCCATAAGAGAAAAAGGCTAACGCCATGATATTTTTATTCCACCATATCCATGATGGTTTAAAAGATGAATATATGACAAAAGAAGATCCTGCAGATCTTTGGCAATCATTCAAAGATAGGTTTGATCACCAGAAATATGTGATCTTACTGAAAGTTAAACATGAGTGGTTGAATCTCTAGTTTCAGGATTACAAAAGTGTTAGAGAATATAATTCTGCTTTGTTTGGAATTACTTCCAGGATAATTCTATGTGGAGAGAAGATAAATGATTATGATATGATCAAAAAAACTCTCCAAACTTTTTATCCTGGAAACGTAATCCTGCAGCAACAATACCGGGCAAATGGATACCAGAAGTATGCAGAGTAGATGCAAGTTCTATTGGTTGCAGAATAAAATAATGAACATGTAATGTTAAACCATCAAACTCGTCCTATTGGATCAGCTTTATTCCCAGAAGTGAATATTGCATCATCCAATTATAATTATAGACGAGAGCAAGGTCGAGGTTATGATCATGGCCGTGTACGAGGAGGATATGGACGTGGACGTGGACACGGATAAGGAAAAAAGTTCCGTTCTAATTGCAATGCTGAAAGAAATAATAAAAGGTTCAAAGGGAACGAAGTTGGTCGTGTGACAAATAAGCAGCATGAAAATGCTTGCTGCAGATGCAGCGTGAAAGGACACTGGTCCCGTACTTGTCGCACGTCTAAACATTTGGCCGATTTGTATCAAGAATCACAAAAGGCTAAAAAAAACAAATGAAACCAACTTCATTCATGGCGACTCCGGACCTTCTTTCGATGGCTTAAACGATGATACTTCTCTCGATATTGCTGATTTTGTAGTTGATTCTGAAGCCACCAACAAGAAACAAAATGACTAAGATATTCCTGGAGAAGAAACTATGATATAATGTATAAATAGTTATGCTTGTTAATCTTCCTGAAGAAGAAAATAAAAACTAAAAACCTAATGTTTAATAGTACTTTGTTTATCTGTTTGTTGTAAGATAGTTTTCCTTGTAATATAAGCTTTTTGTTTTGTTATATTAATACACCTTTTATGAATATTTTTAAATTCAAAAAATGTCAATCTTTGACATCGGGGATGAAGACATATGTCTGGCAGACAGTGCTACAACGCACACAATAATTAAGGATAAAAAGTATTTCTCCTCCCTTACAATAAAAGATTCCGCTGGAAGCATAAATATTATATCTGGTAATGCAAAACTTATTATGGACTCCGGAAGAGTCAGTTTTTCAATGCCAAGGGGAACAAAATTTAATATAGATGATACATTATTTTCTCCTAAATCTTACAGAAATTTGTTAAGTTTCAGAGATATCCACAGAAATGGATATCACATAGAAACTATGAATAAGAATAGCATTGAATATCTTTGCCTTACATCAGTTATTTTGGAGAGAAAACGGATATTAGAAGAGCTAGCAGCTCTATCCTCCGGAATATATTCCACAAAAATAAATGACTGAATCCTATATTACAGTAAACCAAAGTTTACAAGTACATTCAAAATCGGACATGAACGTTTAGGGCATCCTGGTTCAGTTATGATGAGAAAAATGGTGGAAAATTCAAATGGTCATCCGTGAAAAACCAGAAGATTTTTCAATCGAGAGAATTTTCATGTAATGCTTGTTCTCAAGGAAAACTAATAACTCGGCCGTCACCAACTAAAATAGGACATGAATCTCCAGTATTCTTAGATAGAATATATGGCGATATATGTGGGCCTATTCACCCATAATGCAAGCCATTTCGATATTTTATGGTATTGATTGACGCATCCAGTAGATGGTCACATATATGTCTGTTGACTACACGAAATACGGCTTTCGCAATATTCATTGCCCAGATAATCAGGCTAAGAGCACAATTCCCTGATTATACAATAAAGAAAGTGAGACTTGATAACGCTGGTGAATTTACTTCACAAGCCTTCAATGACTATTGTATGTCATTAGGAATTGATGTTGATATTGAGAACAAAGCTCCCAATTTCAGTATGGAGTCATGCAATTTTGCATGCTGTTGCACTAGTTCAAATATGACCAAGTGCATATCATAAGTACTCTCCATAACAATTAGCATCTGGCCAAGAGCCAGATATATCCTATCTCTGAGTTTTTGGGTGTGTGGTTTATGTCCTTATATCTCTGCCACAAAGAACAAAAATGGGACCACAGAGGAGATTCAGAATATATATCGGGTATTCATCACCAAGTATAATTCGTTATCTTGAACTGCGAACTGGTGATATGTTTACGGCCAATTTGCCGATTGCCATTTTAATGAAGATAAATTCCGAGCGTTAGGAGGAGGAACTAAGGAAGTTCCAAAAGATATTAGTTGGTGCACATCATCGTTGTTGTATCTTGATCCCCCTACAAAACAACGTAAACTGTAAGTTCAAAAAGTTCTACATTTACAGAATATGGCAAATCAATTATCAGATGTATTCACTGATACAAAAAAGTGACAAAATCATATATACATGCTGCGAATGTTCCATCAAGAATTAATATTCCAAAAGAACAAACTGATGGAAAAATAGTAAATGAACCTAAAATTCAATTGAAAAAGAGAAGACCAGTGGGATCAAAGGATAAAAATCTCCGAAAGAAAAAAAAAATTTGAGAAAAATAAATGAGACGGATACAGAAGAATTAAATATAGTGAAAAGTCCTGAAGACGAAAATAAAAATCCTGAAGATGAAACTAATTTAGAAAAACATGAGATTTCCATCAACTACGCCCAAAATAAAAAAGTATGGGCTAGAAATGAGATAGAAGATGATGATGAAATTTTCTCATTATCTGTATCCAAAAAAATTGATTATGAAAGTGATGATCCAGATCCAAGGTCCATATTAGAATGCCAGAAAAGATCTGATTGGGAGGAATGGAAAATGGCCATGAAAATTGAGTTGAACTCCCTCAATAAAAAAAGGTTTTTGGACATATCGTCACAACGCCCGAACATATAAAACCTGTTGGATACAAATGGGTTTTTGTTCGGAAAAGAAATGAGAAAATGAGGTAATATGATACAAAGCCCGACTTGTTGCCCAAGGATTTTCTCAACGGCCGGGAATTGATTATGAAGAAACATATTCTCCTGTTATGGATGCAATTACTTTTAGATTTTTGATGAGTTTAGCGGCATCCAAAAATCTATAAATGTATCTAATGGATGTTGTGATTGCGTATCTATATGGATCACTTGATAATGAGATATATATGAAAATCTCAGAAGGATTGAAAATGCCTGAAGCATTAAGCTCAAAAGCTAAAGAAATATGTTCAGTCAAATTACAGCGATACGTTCGTTCCAATAGGTTCAGTCAAATTATATGAATCAAGAAGTAGACATCCAATACGTTCGTTCTACTGACAATGCAGCAGATTTATTCACGAAGGGGCTTCCCACTACAATGATCAGAAAACATGTTCATAGTATCAGAATGTGTCACATACATGATTTATGAAGAAGAAGATTTTTCCATAACGTCAGGGGGAGATTATGTTACTGTATTCTTTTTTCCTTGTCATGGTTTATATCCCATTGGGTTTTTCCATGATAAGGTTTTTAACGAGGCAATACGTAATATATCAATAGTGATAGATAATCAAAGGAGAGTGTTAGAAAATAATTATCTATAAAATAATAAATTAATATTCTTATGCTTACCGACTTACTTCTTTCCAAACATATCATATATATATATATACATATATATATATCCACTATATTAATATATAATGGTATATATTTTATAACAAATATAATCCCTCTCCAACGAAAATTGTTTTAAAAAATCACACAACTAATAATAGAGCAAACACAATAGGTCCAACTTAAAAATTCATGTTTTTAACAAAAACATGATACTGTTATAAAATGAATGATTATCTATTACAACTCATGGAACACTTATCCAATTCTATATTTTTATAAACACTTATCTTGTCTTTTTTTTTTAAACGTTATCTTCATTGTTATACTATGTATTCGTCTCTTCTTCTTTATGTACTACAAATGTGTAATGTAAGTAAGAAAATGAATAGCAAGATGATTTACTTTTGGTCAAATCATATTCTCTCCTTACAAAACCTTCCATCTCTTTTATTCTTATTCTTATAGACATTATGAGAGTATGCCCTATCTGGATTGTTCGTAATATATTGTATGCTCTTACTCTTTTAAGATAAAATAGACATTTATGTAATTTTCCCGAATATATTGTAATATATGGTAAGCTCTGCCTCATTTACATATAACATAAAATGTTATATGTTTTTCCTAAATTGATCATTATATATGGTAGGCTCTGTCTCCTCCTTGATCAAATAGAAAATTATGTCTCATTTGAATATATGAAAGCCAAGTTTCATGAATTCTTGTAGAGAAAATCTATGGCTCTTAGATTATTTTGATAAATTTATATGTTTATCTATCCAATTTATTTTATAGAATAACTATGTGTTATATCACGCTTAAAGACATTAAAATATGTCTTTAAAATCAAAAATATTTTTTTTTTATTGAGAACAATGAGGTACATGTCAATATAATATTAGACAGTGCAAAGTAATTGAAAAATTTAGATAAACTAGTATTCTCTCGACTTCCTAAGGCATAAATATCATAATTGATAATTCCTTGTGTTCTCCAAAGTCTCGAAGAAACTTGTTAAGTTTCAAAGACATTTGTCTTGGTAATAATCATATAGAGGCTGGATAAGAATGTTATTGTATATACTTGCATTACATCGGAGATGAAACATATATTGGAATAATTTCTCAATATTATCTTTTGTATTATATTTCAGTGAGATAAATATGATCACATCATATATTACAGTAAACTCGAAGCTTACTCACACATTTGAAATTTTGAATGAATAACTTGGAAATTTTTTTTCATTTATGATATAAAAAGTTATGCAAATTTCTAATAGTCATTCATTGGAAAATATTTCAATGTGGTGAGTTGCCATGTGATTTATGTTCTCAAAGATTACTCATAATTCAGCCATCACTAGCTAAAAGTGGGAATTGATCTCTAATATTCTTAGAGAGAATAAATAGTGATATTCATCCTATATGCGAGGCTTTTTTATATTTGATGCTTGATTGACACATCTAGTATATGGTCATGTGCATCCACTGAAAACAAAAAAAATATGACTTCCGCTAACTCATTATCCAAATAATCAAGTTGATAGCACAATTTATTGATTATACCATAAAGAAAGTTAGGTTTGATAACGCTAGTGAATTCATTTCACAAGACTTTAAAGATAAATGGTATGGCTGAGTCTTTAACAAAACAGTCAAAATTAAATAAATGTGGTATTGAATGTTTAATCATAGTGGAGACATACATATATATGATTCTATCATACAAAACTAAAGATGGCAGAAAAGGGTACATGTTGCTTTTTTAAAAGTTAAATTTTCTAATGTCAAATTAAAATGTAATTTTAATTAATCAAAAGTTACAAACAATTGTTGAAATCATTTTTAACACTCCACATCATCTTTTCTCTTTTCCACCTCATTATTTAACACCTACTTACAATGGGTTTGTTTAAAAAATGTTACAACACCCTACCCCACTCTTTATATTATATTTTTTTATTTTCTTATGTTTTTCTTTTTTTGTGATTACATATTTTAGGTAGAACAATTAATTATCGATTAAAATTAAAATAAAATTAATAAAAGTTAAATAATTTTATGAAATAAATTTTGATTAAAAAAGTTACAGGTAATAAACATCAGAAATATAAATAATTATAATTAAAACACATACAATGACGAAAATTTAAAATGCAATACAATAAACACACAACACCAATAAAACAAACATAATTTAATTAGCACAATAGACTCAACTCACAAATTTAAAAATCTTATTAACCACGGAACATTCCGAATTATGCCCATATGTGTTTGACTAGATCTGCTTGTAATTCGTGATGCACAGTTGAATCACGCAACTCGGATCTAGCTCGAACATGATTTGCAAATGCAGGTAGCACCTCAGTCGAGAATGATGGTTGTGTATTAGACCCACTTGTCTAAGATTGATCATAATCGGTCCAATGTTGAGCATATATCTCTCATTCATCCTCAACAATCATATTATGCAATATGATACATGACCTCATGATGATAGCCAAATCGGATATATTCCAAAGGCGAGCTGGTTCACGAATGATTTTAAATCGAGCCTGCAACACTCAAAATGCACGTTCAATGTCCTTCCGACATCCCTCCTGACGTTGTGCAAATAGCTTGTCTGGTTTACTTTGAGGAAGCCTAATCGATTTAACAAAAGTAGGGTAAGAAAGATATATACCATCAGCTAGATAGTATGTCATATTATACAGACGTTGTTCACGAGGAAGTTCATTCTTGGAGTATTTCCCTGTTCAACATCATCGAACACTAGTGAACGGTCTAGAATGTTTATATCGTTCAATGTGCCCAGACATCCAAAAAAAGCATGTCAGATCCATAAATCATAAGATGCAATTGCTTCAAGAATAACAGTGGTGGTTCCCTTATCTCCCCGAGTAAATTGACCTTTCCATGCTATAGGACAATTTTTCCATTCCCAGTGCATGCAATCAATACTCCCGATCATCCCTGGAAACCCTCGCATCTCACTAACACGTAGAATTCTCTGCAAATCATCTTGAGTTGGGGCTCTGAGATACTCTTGCTCATATAGTTGTATGATTCCCTTACAGAATCTTCGCAAGCACTCCAAAGCTGTAGTACCTCCAATTTTGATGTATTCATCGACCGCGTCAGCTGTCATACCATATGCTAACATTAGCATGGCCGTAGTACATTTTGCTAATGGAGAGATACCTTTTTTTTTGGCTGCGTCAAACCGTTGGGTGAAATAGTTGTCATTGCTTGATAGATTCTCAACAGTCCGAAGAAAAATATGTTTTCGCATCCGGAATCGCTGACGAAGCATTGCATCGTCATATGTTAGATGATTGGCAAAGTAGTCGTCAATCAGACTTTGATTTGCCGCTGCATGATCTCTCTTGAAGTATTTTCTCTTTCTACAAGGTGGATAGTCTTCCTCTATTTTGTTTCGACGCTCCCTGAACCGGTTGACAATATACCTCTCTTTGATTTCAGATTGCCTTTTGTAAGTTTCAATATCAAAAGGATATTCTGATGGATCCATTGAGATTTTTGAGTAAGTTGATATTTGTGGTATTGGTACATTAATTGAAGGATGAGTCTCCATTTATAAGCTAGTGGAACCAACAAATTGAATGGTTGGTATCTTGGACTCAAATTGAGTGGTTGAAACCAAAAGTCATGGATATGGATAAGATTCTTTTATTAAAAGCCGAAACTGACAGATTACATTGACAAAAAAATCATGGACACTTGACAACATTATCATGGCATAACATTATTAAATTAGAAAGTGACAAACCAACATTATTAAAAGAGAAAGTGACAAACAAACATTATTAAAAGAGAAAGTGACAAACAAACATTATTAAAGGAGAAAGGGACAAACATACATTATTAAAGGAGGATGTTAAAAACACACAATATTAAAGGAAAAAGTGACAAACATAAATTAGTAAAGCATGAAGTGACAGAACACAGATAGCCACTTGAAAATAATTAATTTCCAAATGGATCGTGCCTCAACTTCTGCAACAGCTCTTTAGTATTGTCCTCAAGATGATCTTTTTCAGTTAGCTTGATAAACATCTTCATATTCTTAGCTTGAGTCTTTTCCTTAATCAATTGATTTGCCTCTTTTTGCATCATGGCTATTTGTTCCAATCGATCTAACTCTTGCACTTTAAATTGTTTGAATTCATTCTATTCTTCTTTAACCACTTCCAAGGCTGCGCTCTTACCTTTCTTTTTAGCTTTTTTCTTAGCAGCATCCCTCCCCATTGGACGAGCACTAGATCCTATAGAGTTAGAGTCATTAGCATCACTCTCGTGGGTTCTCTTAGATCCGCTGCTTCCAGAGCTAGTATTTCCTCCAACCTGACTACTATAATGTGGTTGATCATGGACAGCGAGCCATTCCTTCATTAAATTAAAATTTCCATTACCAGCACTTGAATATAGTTCATGCGCTTTTGACAATACATCATCCTCCGACCACCTGCTTCTTTGCATACACTTAGTGTTATCGTATGCACCAACCCATTTGGCTAATATTTTGTTCATGTAGTTGTAGTGATTTCTGCACGAGTTTCCATCACGTGGAGGATCAAATGAGCAATGTTCATTACAATACTCAGAAATCTTACCCCAATATGAATCACCTTTCTGGTTTCTGCCAACAACGCTGTCTGTTCCATATTTAATCCATCCGCTTAAGAGCACCAAATTTTGCTCAGTGGTCCATTTTGGGCTTCTCCGACGAGAAGGTGTTGAATCTTCTCCATCTGGAGTGACTTCATGACCACCGTTCATACCACCAAGAGCCATTTGTGTAGAAAATTCGGAAAATTCATTACCTGTTGGAGTAGAAGAATATGGAGGTGGTTGAGATGAATACGACATCATCGATCCGTAATAAGGAGGTTGGTTTGGAACAGCAGATGACATGAAGAAATTTGGTGGATACCCATAATTTGGTATATATTGGGGTTGGTTGGAAGGCTGATTTTGAAGCGGATAATTGTTGGAATTTGGATAGTTAAAAGGGTAATTAGAAGAATTTTGAGTGTTAAAAAAGTTATTATTGGGATCCATTTAACTAAAACGATTTTTAAAACCAAAACGGAAGTTTATTGTAGAATAATATAAAAGTTTAGTAAAAAAAGGTGGTTTTTTTTTCTGTGTCCAAATGAAATGAAATAATTGTCTATTTATAGAGTATGAAAAATGAAAAATTTTGATATAAAAATTATATATATTTAATTATAATTATTATAAAATAATTGAATGTTAAAGAATTAGGATAGAAAAAAAATCTTAAATTTTGTACGACCAATTATATAGTGCCACGTATCCCTATCTATATCTTTGTTTAAAAAGACAAAATTGAGCTCTGCAAAAAAATAATAATTGAGCGCTGGAAAAAAAAATAAAAGAAAGAAATATTTTATTCGATCCAATCAATTCTTGACACATCATCATTGAAGAGCACACAGATTTTTTTCACTTTATTGAAGTTTTTCAACTCAAAATTTGCCACATCACTTATTTATTTTTTCAACAAAACTATTGTAATAGATTCAACTGTGTTAATTTTTTTCAACCAGTTGAAAAACACACCATTGTAAGTAGTCTTAGAGATAAGTATTTTTGATATGCAAACTCAGCTCTTACATTAACTGCTGCTTCCCATAATTCGTGGGACTAAAGCTGAGTTTCTTCATTGGATATAGTTTATATTTGGTATGCATGTGATTATATAGCTCCACTCTATGGCTTAATTCTTTTATTTTTTTTTGTAAGTACTCAATATAGATTGGGATTGATGATTAATAAAATTAGCGAGTTTATAAATTATAATGATAAAAGCAGCATGTCAAGTTTGCCGATAGTATGCATGAAATTAAAAATTTTAAAAGAAACTGTTTTGGATATGTGATATAAGATTGGAATCACTCCAACTTTAGATCACTTGGTGATCACTAGATTCCAAGCTTTTCTTGCGGAAGGTGGAATTGATATCAAGATAGAACATGATAAGGGGTGATTGACTCACGCAAGCAATGGTTCAAACAAGAATGTTGAATCACTCAACAAACTAAATCACAGGTCTTCAATAGGCCTTAAAGACTCACTCAAAAAAACTAAAAAAATAAATACGAATAAGACAAAGTACTCGGACTTTTACAAGAAAACTGTTTTTATTAACTTTCAGTGAACAAGGGTGATTTACAATGAATAACATCTGAACTTTTATAGGCTTGTGCGTAAGTAATCTAAGAAAATAAAACAACATAAATACAAATAAATCAGCATAAATTATAAATCAATCAACCATTTGATTGATATGACATTTAAAGTTTGATTTTGATCAAATGAATAAAATGGGAGGTTCTTTGTATATGGACAATTTGGGCATGAAGTAGTGACCTCTTTGAGGTCTCTTGATGGTGTGGAAGGTCTTCAAATCAGCTTTTTAATATAAATCAAGAAGATATATACGTTGACTCATATTTATTCTAAATTGTGCCAAATATTGAAAATTAAGGTGTGGAGTGATCCAGTTGATCTTCCTCTTGATGGTGCACCTTAAGGTACTTCTCATGGTTGGCCGAAATTCTTTATGAGAGTGTAATATGTCCTTATCGAGCCATTGAAATGATTTTATGATGTTGGGCTTGTTTGGACCTATCTTCTTTGGGTCTTCACTTGTATGGGCTTTTGAGAATATGTTAAAGACATGAAAAGGTGTCTTGGGGCAAGGATGATCCATCTTAAGCTCATGGACTTCATGCTTTGGTTCGATGACCGCATCAATGTGTAACTCGTGAAATAGTAGAAGGAGTTTATAAGTAACAACTTATATGTTAACTGAAAAAACTAATTAATTTTAAAAAATTAAATTAAGAGTTAGTGGAATTAAATTGTGTATGACGTGTGTTATTAAGTTATTATTATTTTTAATATGTTTAGTGGTTGAAATTTCAAAGAAACTTTTGTCACGAATAAACAAAATCGCATAACTAATAAAAATTAGAGTTAGTAATTGATTTAGTCTTGATTTAGGCCTAAATTCAAGCATATGTATAACTGTTTGATTATTTAGACAAAGATTAAACAAAATTTTCTTTTGAGAGAATCTAACGAAATGTTAAGTAACAAAATTGAGTATATATTTTTGTAATAATTTATCTTCTAGATTCTATTTTCTTTAACTAAAGTTTATGCCAAATTTATTATTTTTTTTTTTTTATAATGCTACACGTTAAACATCATGTTTGTGAGTAGGAGTTTCCTTTATATGAACAAAAAATAAAAACTTATATAAGTGACGTTGGTCTTAGTGGATGAAGTTTAAAGATTTGATTTAATAATTTTTTCAAAATTTTAATAATTTGTAGTTAAAGATAAATACATATAATAGTTAATATGTCCTACTTCAAAAAGAAAGAAGTACATGTAAATTGTTTGATTCCTAGGAAAATAAAAAACAATGAGATCACATTTCACTTTGCTGGTTTCCTTTGACTTTCCTTTGAATATGCTTTTAGCTTTGTAGATGATTCTTGAACTTCTTCATCTTTTATTATATTATTAAGTTGTGTTTTGTGCTTGGAGTAACATCAGAGTAGATGGGCAATTCAATGTTATTTGCTTCTGAATACGCATTTTCCATCTTAAATAAAAAAAAATTGCTTGTTATATAATGGAAATTAAAATGTGATATGCACAAATGTATAGGACTATATAACCTGAATTGCGTTTGAAGTGGTAGAAAGTGTAGAAACTTCATAATGAGAACCCTCCTAAGAGTTGTAAAAAAAAGTGAATTCATATTGTTTCATCCACAACTAATATGGTAATGTGAATACTTTGAGATTTTGTATCATACCATCAAACTCACATTTTCTTGGAACTTCTGGATAGTTTTGGGATTTTCGATGAGTTTTACAACTAGGAAACTGGGTTAGCGGTATTCTTTATTTACCATTCACACAAATGATCCAAACAATGTTCCTTCTTTCTAAAGCAAAGAGATCTTCAGGAATTTCGCATTCACGGTTAAACTATATTTATAAAAATTACATGAGATATTTTGTTTTGCAATGCTATAACTATCTCCATACTATGCACTTATAAAATATGATATATATATATATATATATGTGTGTGTAGTAGAACTGACATGTACTTGTTGTTCAAGGAAGTCATAAGCAGATATATGAATGAGTTGTATAACATCCCTATCAAACAATAGAAAAAAATTTGTGGTTGCGGTATGATCTGCAACTTTGACATTTACTTTATGCATGTTGATGATGTTAAATTACCAAAAAATTTAAATATTTGTGTAATGAATGTAAAATATGTTAAAATAATGTTACCTTATACTTGTAGATATTTAATCTTGCTTGCTGCAAGTGTCGCATGAGTACTTGTTGAACTCATATTCCTCTGTCTTTGGATTGAAATAGGGCATAACTTTTGTGAAACAAATTGTGCATCCAACATAGTACCAAGTAATTTTCTTCTGAAAATGTCTAAATGGATGCAAAATTAATGCAAGTAGCCTAAAAACATGAGAAAAAATCAGATACGTAAATTGGCAATGATATGTCAAAGAACGACTGTATAACTTTTGAATCAGATATCATTGTCACCAGCAGACTTCTCATACTGGTATGAATATAAAACATACTAAATATGTGTAAATTGGCAATAATATGTTAAAAAAAGTTGGATATAATTTTTAATACTCAAATATAACTAATTAAAATCTAAAGTTATCTTAAACATGTTGGATAACAGATGACTAGTATGAAATAGAGATGAAAAAAGAAGAATCGAAAATATTTAGAATGGAGAGAAATACAAAGGAAGAACAAAAGAGAAGAAGTTAAAAATCATAAAAACTAAAAACAATTGTGGGAGATACTTAAAACATGGTGTAGTGGGAGATATTTTAGGGTTTTGGAAGGAAAACAAAAAAAAACACACAAAAAAGGAGTTGCAGAAAAAACAATTTATAATTTTAATTTTGCATATGTTTAACTATTTCATGTTAGAATAATTTTTAATATTGTACTTTTACTGGATTTAATAGTTGATGCGAGTTCTTTGGACAATGATTTAAAAGCTTTCCCCTTCTTTGTCTCTGCAATCACACATTCTACTGACAAAATCTGAGATATTTTTTTTAATTGTGAATTTTATTTTGTTTAATTTGTGAAAAACAAGAGGAAACAAAATTTAGAAATGGCCGATTTGGTTGGGGAGCTGTGATGGGAAAAAAATCATATAACAACTTATATACCTAGCCTGGGTTACATACAATATGACATATAATCTACAATCGCAAGTTTCAGAACCTCAGCGACCATCACAAAAACTTGCAATTGCAGATTGTATGTCAGAACTGAAGAAAATGATTGAAAGAGCGCGTGTTGTGGTTGGCAAGTGGTACCAGAAAACTATATATGCAAGCAAAATCGAGCAAATCAATAAGAATATACTTAAGTTTTGTCAGATCACTGATCTAAAGTTTCTTCAACAAAAGACCTTATTGCAGTCTAAGGAAGCTAATAAAAAATATTTCAAAATCCTCGATGAAGCCAATAAAAAAACTAACCAAAATTTTTTGGATTTTTTTTTTACCATTATAAATTGAAGTTAGTCATTCATCATATTGTTGCTTTCTTTTGTGTTATTAGTAACTACAAATCATCATTTTTATTTAATTAGTATCTGAAGTTTCAACATATAAATTTTTACTTCTTGTTTTGGTTAGTTTTTGCTTATGTTCTTCCTATGTTTTGCTTTTTTTTTGCTATATCTTTTTTTAATCCGTTAATTTTTTAAAAACTTTGTTTCATGAAACAAGATTATGACATGAGACATATATAGAATAAAATGTGTGACATAAGATATAATTTATGAGGATCATGTAGTTTATAGTTTTAAAAGTGACAGTCAACTACATCATTTTAGTATAACTAAACAAAATAAAACACAAGGAGAAGAATTACTATCATTTGTAATAGGTTCAACATCATGAGATATATTTTCCTCTACGATGATCTAAATTAATTATAGCTTAAAAAATGAATAGAACGAAGTAACCATACAAGAACCAAAGATATTCCTATGAAACCCTATCACACTGATCTTTCTATAAATCAAGAAGCGTGATGCGGGCCTCAAAAGGATATTTCGTATCATCACCCCCAAAGACATCGGACCCATCAACAATGTGCATATGGGCAACCTTCTTAACTTAGTTGTGACATGTCTTTAGGGTAACACCCAAAATCCCAACAACAAGGATTTATGTTTTGAATTATTGCCTAAGAAATCTGAAAGCATTAGGATGTGTCACCAGAATTACATGATCTTTATGTAAAAAATATATAATCTCATAAACCTAATGTCATATCAATTTCTGATGAATAAAAACATAAGCAGAAACGTAAATGATAAATCATAAATCCATAGCTTAGGTTTGATTTTGGGTATTGGGATTAGGTCTTCCAAAGACCACCCTGGATATAAAACCTTAGGTATCCACATATTAATTTTTCCAGTCAAATTCAGTATTTGGATCCGTCTTATTCTTTTCATACATATTAAAGCTAAACAACAAAAAGAAAAGAATGTAGCTAGAAAGCATCTGCTAAATCCGGATCAAAACCCCTAATTAAGTGCTTCCTTCTCTTCATCGCTGCCGTGAAGAAGCAAAGCCAAGCCAATTAATACTCAACGCTATGTATGTTGTCTGAGACAAAAAAAAAAGGTAGATTATTTATCAAATGAGAGTATTTATATTTATGTGACCAAGTTTGTAATTTACTAGTTTGTTTTAGTTTTTCCATCATTTCATAACCGAAGGTATCGACCAAGAATATGTTGGTATAAGTTGTAGACGAAATTAGACTGAATATATTTGTATTTATGTATATGCTAATATATTTATAATAATTTTTAAAGGAACTTATAACAATATAATTTTTCACATAACTTTAATTTAATAATTCTGATACACACAACACATATATATATATATATATGTGTGTGTGTGTATAAGAATTATTAAATTAAAGTTACGTGAAAAAACTATATTGTTATAAGTTCCTTTAAAAATTATTATTTTATTAAAATAAATTTGCAGCAACTTATATTTTATATTTTACTAGATTAGGACCCACCCGATATGCGGTTTCTTAATTTTAAAATAAATTAAATGTAAAAAAATTTATTAAATTAAATATTTGTTGTTAAAGATATATCTTAAATTATTTTAGAAAGAATGTTTAGTTAGAGAAGATAGTTATTTTACAAATATTGTTTTACATAAATAAATTAATTTAACTTTCTATATTGAAATTTTATTATTAATATATTTAAAATCTATATCATGTCTATTGCTTTTGGTTCTATTTTGTTGTTTATTTTTTTGACCACTGTGTAAGATAAGATTGGACAAAATGTCTAAAACCTGAATAACAAAACTGAATTCAACCCAAAAAAAGATACCAACCCAAGAAAAATTTGAATGGATCCTAGACTCATATATCCGAAGGACCAAATCCGAACCAACACAAAATCCAAATGGATATCCGAAATATTTAAAATACAATTATATACCCAAAAATATTAATTATATTTAAATTTGATTTAACCTAATTACCCTACAATTATAAACCCAAAAATATCAATTATTTTTATACTTAAATAACTAAAATACCCAAAATTAACAAAAAAAAATATCTGAAAGTTCATAGTTATATTTGTGAAAATTTCACCAATTTTTTCATTTTTTTTTTTTTGATATTTCATGCACTGGAACCTTACTCAAACTTGGAACAACAGAACCAAACAAAAAAGTTATAAATACCTGAATGAGTCATAGGCCTCTAAACCCAAAAATCCAAAAAGCTGAACCAAATCTGAATGCACATGCCTAGTGTAAGATATGAAAAAATGAATCCGGTAACCGGCAGTTATGTTCTTGCTCATATCTAGACGAGAAGTTCTTCTGGTAAGATCTTTGATTTCCCTATTAAATCCTCTGCTTTAGATCTTTAATCGGTTATAAACCGAATATCTTTTTTTTGCACGTTCACTCGCAAATTTTTTTCATAATTTTTTGAAAATTTATAAATTTATTGAAACTTAAATAGTATCTTATTAATATAAATATAAAAATCTAAATTTGGGAAAATGTTTAAACTTATTGAAATAAAAAGATTTAACATATATTAGAAAATAGAAAGTAAAAATTATCCACTTTTTTATTTAATTTTTTCTTTTATTTTCTTTTTGATTAAGGAAAACAAAATTAACATAATTTTTATGACATGTGTCATAATCTTATCGATCAACCGATAAGTGTTATGATCTTATGAATTATAATTTTGATACGTATCGATCTCTTGTGAGTGCAACCCAACTTTATATAATAAGATTTTTTTGTGAAATTGTTTTTCTATATTAACTAGGTTCTAACCCATGCTAGGCGTAGAATAAAGTTATATAACAAAATTATCGTATATTTTTAATAATTTATTTACGTAAATTAATTAATTTTTTTAATTAAATATATTCGAAAGTGTTTGTTAAATAGATATAAAACACATTATTCTGTAAAATATTAACTTTATTTTAAAAAATCGAAATATATTGTATTTAATTGTGTTAGGTTGCATAGATAGTAAAAAAATATTTATAAGACATTTTTGAATATAAATATAAAAACTATAAACCCTACATTTTTATCTTTAATGAATTTATGTTTTTTCTTGATTACAAAACAAATAATTTAATAACTTACATTTCAAAACGTCATTTACAGATTCAAGCAATTTCGATACCTCGTGCTGATGCGGGACTTGATGTCTACTTATGGAAGCATGGTGAAGACTCTTATCGAAGTAGTTTCTCTACCTTAGCGACATGAGAGCTGATTTGGTTCACTCAGGGAGTTCCAAGTTTCCCTTTCATTAAGTGGTTGACATTGGGAAACCAATTGGGGAACGGTCCATCATTATGGTTTTTTTTTTTTTTTTTTTGGTGGCGAAAGATATGAATCTCATGACCATCTCTTTTTTGCATGCCCTTATTCGTTCACATTTGGCTCTCCTTAGTTGAATTTTTCATTGGTCAAACTGCAAATCCGGATTGGAATGAGACTCTTAGCTATGCTCTCTCGGTTGGGCATATGTACATGAATTATATTCTTATTCGTATGTTCAGTCTTGTATCTACTACTTATGGCAATAAAACTCTCGGATCCATTAAGGAGGTTCGTTAATGATTGCACAACTCTCGCATGATTGAGAAAGCCATGAGAAACATTATCTGTTTTTTCAAATATATGTACCCTCACAAGTTATTTGCTTCGTAATTGGTTTAAAGTGGAATGGACAGTTTTCATTTCTGTTCAGTAATAGATTGTCTGCTCAAATTGTTGCTTTTTTTTCCTTCTGTGACTGTAAATAATATTTTTGTTGATTAATAAATTTAAAATTTCAATTTACTAATTGTACATACCAAAATAATAAGTAGGATTCAGTAAAATAATATATAAGTTTTGGGTGCGTCAATAAAAAATACTCGAGTGATAGCCACAATTAGTTTAAAGTTTCGTTTGTCAAAGAAGAGGAAGTCCATTGGGTGAGAGACGATTTTGCAAAGATTTTCTTTTTGGATGGTGCTATCATTTTCACAGCAATTGTGGTAAAAAACTATTCAAAATGACATCATGAAAATCATGAAAAATTCCTACTAGTTGAATTTAAAAGTGCATATTTGACCATACCAAACCCATACACACCTAAACCTAATTTGTTATCACCAAAAGGTGTATACGGTGACAACTCACACGCACACATTGACACATATCAAATAGTAGTATCAATTATATATCAAACATACAGATGCATACAAAACTGCCTTCAATATATTTGCACGCAATTTAGATATCACCTTGTAAATTAAGGATGTAAATTAAGGATGGTGCATTGAATTGAATATTTGAAAAAATTGAGTTTTAATGAATTTTGAGATGATTTGGTAAACTTTTAGTAAATTATGAATTTTGTTATTAAATTTTCTGAAATTTTACCTAAAATCATGAAATTTTGGTTTTCGTATTTTTTACTAAGAAATCCTCTCAAATCTTACTTAAAACTTTTAATCAAATTATAATCATGTTTTCAATTGGGTTGAATTGATATTCAATTTGATTGATTTCACTTTTGAGATGTATCTTTGGTCGATTCAACCTGTAAAGACAACATAGATTAAAAAAATCAAGTTTATGGAATTAATTGTCAAAATAACTCAATATCTTACTTTTTCTGTTTTTAAATTAAATGTCGTTTAAGGTTTTGACACAAATATTAAAAAAAAAATTCTATTTTACTCTTTATTAATATATTTTACAAAAAAAAATATCGGCCAACATATACATATTCCAAGCTTGTTGAAATCATTGATAAGAGACTCTGCTTCAACATCTCCTCCTTACATTATCCCCTGACTGGAAGTATGGTATTATGTTGTAAAGATGGAACTCTATGAAAAGTCAAAGGACAATTTCTCATGGTCGTTAAAAGCAATTTAATTTTTATATGAAAATTACTCTTTAACTTTTATTATATATCGTGTAACGGACCATGTCCCAGAAATAGAAAATTTGAAGTTAATTGTTGGGATTTGGAGTGGAGTTGTTCAACTCCGGTTTTGGATTGAGGAGTCGGTTTGCAATTCAAATAATTAACCGAGAGAGTTTTAGTTAATTTTTGGGTTGAAATTGCAAACTCTGGTTTTATTTAATTGAACCAGAAATTAATTAATTCCAGTTATTTTCCAATTTAAGGTTATTAAAAAAAAAAGAGGAGACATATATAAGGGGTTTTAGGGTTTTGGTTCTAAAAACGGGTGCGGTTGTTTCAATTAATATTTTCATAAATATTAAAAATTCCACAATTCCAATTAAAATTCACAACTCACAAAAAATCACTAAATAAATTTCAGATTTAATTAAATCATCTAATTACCAAAAAATAATTCAACCAACAATTCATCAATATTCAAAAATAAATCATAAAAATTTGACAATAAAAACTCAGAAAAGAGTCCTAAATCATCCTCTTCTCCTTATCATGATTCTACGATCACACTTTTATTTTTCTGCATCAATATGAAGAGATGCATAAGTATTTCAGTAAATACTTACTGAGATAATCCTCTCATCTACAAGATATATATACACACAGAAAAATGCAACATGAAAACATACAATCTAAATACCAAGCAAATCACATGCTATAGACTCATCCGATGGCCTCTACACAGGAAAACATGTTAATTGATGTAGGACCTACTTGGCGAACACGCCATCGGTGTTGGTGTTCTAGTGTGTTCTTCGGTAAAGTGTTTTCTTTTTGTTATTTCCTATTTTCGTTGGATTTATTTTTCCTTATTATTATTTGGATTCCTAATAGTTTTAGGATTTGTTAGAATCTATATATAAAGGAACCTGTGGCTTTGTTTTTGTTCATTCATATTTTAAGAAAATCAATAAAAACACTAAAGAGGAAATTCAAGTTTCCCATAAGAGCTTTGCCTTGCTTAGCACCGAGAGGAGTACTCTCGATTCTATCTTATCACGTTAACACCATCTTTTCACCGATCGTAGCTTCTGCATCTCCACCAGTTGGTATCAGATTCCAGGAACTTTTCTGGAAAATTTTGCTGTTGTCGAGTCACCATGCCACCGAAGAAAGACATTGAAGGCACACCAGCTGACTTCTCTTGGGGTGATTTGCAACAGACGTTAATCACAATGCAAGGAAATATGCAGAATCTGATGATACAAAACAACCAAACCTTGCTAGCGGCCATTAACGCAAACAACGGAGCTGTTGCTGCTGCCAACACAAACATCAACAATGCGCTAAACCAAGTCGGCCAAGGACAACAACAACAACATCAACAGGGTCAGCATAACGAAGTTAGAGCCCTACAAAATTATAATCCGATGAATGATCGGCGATGGGAATCAGGATTGAAGGTGGATATCCTAGAGTTTCAAGGAAGTGTTCGAGGAGAAGATCTGTTAGATTGGATCATCACCATCGAGAAGGTCCTTGAATTCAAGCAGGTACCACCCGAGAGACAGGTTTCACTTGTTGCAACGAGATCCCGGGGTCACGCGACATCATGGTGGCTTCAACTTAAAGCTAACCGAGTTTGCACTGGGAAAACACGAATTGCTACTTGGGAGAAGTTAAAAAAATACCTGCGCGAACAAGTCTTGCCCCTTAATCACGATCGTGTCATGTTCACACGACTGCAAAACCTACGCCAAGGATCATGTAATGTCGACGATTATGCAGAAGAGTTTTATTTACTCTTAATGTGTAATGAACTTTTGGATACACAGATGTAGTTGGTTTCACGTTTCATTGGTGGTCTATGACCACAACTACAGAACTCGCTAGCTCAGTTCTACCCGACAACGGTGGCGGAGGCGCACATGTCACCGATCATAGCTTCCGCATCTCCACCATTAATACATTCAAATTCTCACAGCTAGTCTCATGGTTATGCACTCACTTAGCTTAGGGATAATTTTCCGGACAAGGAAAACAACAACTCAAAACAGCGATGACTTCCTCCTTTTCGTCGAGCTCTTCCTCGACACACCTACAGCACAACCAAAATCACACTCCACAACACGACACAGCCCTTCACATGCCAACAACATTTCTCCATAAAATGATACTTATATCCATAATTTCCCAGGGTTCCTACAAAGGTTAAGCTCAAACCGAGCTCATTTTCCCAACCAAACAATACAACTCGTGAGATTACTCTATACATATATCTCTCAGAAATATATGAATAAATCAACAACTAACCGTTCAAATCTCAATCTCACCGTTGAATCTTAACATATAACTTCTATGAAGCTCCCCACAAAATTTAATCAAGATCAGACTTCAGATAAGCGTTCTACGTTCCTTTGAATTTGCTGCATCAGAACTGTTTTCGAGTTAGGGTTTCATAAATTGGTCACAGTCGCTGTCGTATTCAAACTCTGATTCCAACCAGAGTTTAAATCAGAATCATGATCAGTAAGCGGCTCTGAAAATATAACATAGAGAGCTTTCCAATGATATGTAGATTGTCTCCTAACTCAATACAGTTCATCAGAAAACTTCTCTTGAAGTTAGACTTTCGTGAGGCTTGATCGGCAGATAAATGACTCAGTAACACGTCCATAACTTTCAAACCAGAACCCTGATTTGGGATTCGCTTGCGGCTGTAGCTAGCTCTTGATGTTGTGAATCTATCTATGAAATATAAGATGGAAAAAACTTTATTTTCTCATCTGTTTTTTCTCTCTCCCAGAACCAGTCGAATCTGCCTTTTCTCTTATACTTCTTTTTTCATCTCTTTTCTCTCTTCTTCTCAGGGTCTAGGAGGCACGGAATTTCAGAACGAAAACCCTAAAACTCCCTATATATGTTTTTTTTAATAACCTAAAACCGGAAATTAACCGGAATTAATTAATTTTTGGTTCAATTAAATCAAACCGGCGTTTGAAATTTCAACCCAAAAATTAGCTAAAAATCCCTCAGTTAATTATTTAAATCGCAAACCGGTTCTTCAATCCAAAACTTGAGTTGACCAACTCTACTCCAAATCCTGACAATTAACATCAAATTTCTCATTTTCAGGACATAAACGTTATAAATCTGCATTGAAAATGTAAAACAATATTTATTTTAAAACATAATTTATGCTGTGAAACAACACTTAAATTTAAAACATAGAAAGTATTAAGTACGTAATCAAAAGGTGTGAAAAAATTATAATCTCCTCTTTCCCAATTCAAATATGTTGAATCCACTATTAGAGCATCTCCAACTCATTCCTCTATATTTTACTCTAAAATAGAGTAACTTTATAATAGAGATGGGTTTTACTCCAATCCATTCCTCTAATTTTAACTCTAAAAAGGATATTCCAAGTATATTCTTTATAATTAATTTCCTAAAAAACTCAGTTATTTATCAAAATTCTAAATTTAACCCACATGTTTTATTTTAGACCACAAATTCAATAAAATTATGATTTATTACATAAATAAATTACTAGTTTTTGTTATTATTTGTTTAATTTGTGTTTGTTTTCTTTAATTTTGGTATTTTATTATGTAATTTGATTATGTTATTGGGTTTCTAATAAATAAAAATTGTTATATTTTACAGTTTTAATTATATAGTTATTTTTAATTTAGTAACAACATTTATCTAACTACATAACTAAAATATTATTTAATATATTATTTAAAAATAAGATAAAAATATATAAAATGAAAAGACTATTTTATAAATAACAAAAATTTTACTCTATAATAGAGTAATGAATAGGATTACTCCAAATATAGAGTAAGTTTTTCAAAACTATATTTTAGAATGAGATATAGAGTGGGTTAGAGCATGTTTTACTATATAATAGAGTTTAGCTGAGCAAATAGAGTGGAGTTGGAGATGCTTTTACTGTATAAAAAAGTACTATATCTAGTAAATAAATTGACATTTAATAATTAAGGTTTAAAATTCAAAAATCGAAAACATCATTTGGTATAATAATTGCAAATAGACTACTTTCAGAAGTGCTAAATCTAATGACGTTCATCAAGATAACTTTGGATAAACTCTAAAGCGTCTTCCTTCCATCCAATAACATTTTAGTAAATTTACCAAATTAAACATGTTAATACTATTTGTCATTTTGTTGTACGAAAATGATAACACTCTTCAAAATATCAAATATATGTTAATAACTTAATACTATTTAGCTACCAATGTCATACGTGTAAACTGTTTTTGGTTGACCACAATAAGGATATACTACCACGTTTTTGTTATAAATTATATATATAGTATAAGATGAGATATGTATTTATATATGTGTATATAAAATATATATATGTAGTGACGAGATGTGTATAGAAAAGTGGGACTTAAACTCTTAATGCTCCTTTTATTTTTTTCACTTCGTACAATCTTACAACTTGCAAGCAATCATATATATAAGAGCTTAAGTCGGTAAACGGTAAGTCGGTAGAGGTAAAAAATTAATTATTAAATGGATAATTAATTATATCTAACACTCTCCCTTAATTATCTATCACTATTGATATATTACGTACTGTCTCGTTAAAAACCTTATCATGGAAAAACCCAGTGGGATAAAAACCATGACAAGAGAAAAAGAGTACAGTGACGTAATCTCCCCCTGAAATGATAGACAAATCTTCTTCTTCATAAATCTCGTAAGTGACGCATTCCGATACTATGAACATGTTTTCTGAATGTTATAGTGGGAAGCGCCTTCGTGAATAAATCTGCTGCATTGTCAGTAGAACGAACGTATTGGATGTCTACTTCTTAATTTTTCTCGAGTTCTCGTATATATGAGAAAAATCTTGGGAGAATATGCTCTGTTCTGTCGCTCTTGATATAGCCTTCTTTGAGTTGCGCGACACAGGCAGCATTATCTTCGAACAATTTCGTTGGCTCTTTATTAATGACTATTCCGCTTGATTCTTGTATATGTAGAGTCATCGATCTGAGCCACACACATTCTCTACATGCCTCGTGAAGCGCAATGGTCTCTGCATAATTTGATGAAGTAGCAACCAAAGTCTATTTTTGCGAACGCCAAGAGATTGCAGATACTCTCAATCAAAAAACATATCCTGTTTGCGATCGGGCTTTATGTGGATCTGATAGATAGCCTGCATCTGCAAAACCAGCTAAAACAAAAATAGAGTTTCTAGGGTAAAATAATCCCAAGTCAGTTGTTCCCTGAAGATAACGAAAAACATGTTTTATTCCACTCCAATGTCTACGCGTGGGAGATGAACTATATCTTGCAAGTAAATTTACAGCAAATGCTATATCTGGTCGGGTACAATTTGTAAGATACATAAGTCCCCCAATAGCGCTCATATAAGGTACTTCAGTACTTAATACTTCTTCGTTATCCTCACAAGGTCGAAATGGATCTTTATCAACATTAAGCGACCTATTGACCATTGGAGTACTCAAAGGAGTCGCTTTATCCATATAAAAGCGTTTTAAGATCTTTTTCGTATAATTTGATTGATGTATAAAAATTCCATCTCGATGATGCTCGATCTGGAGTCTAAGATAAAATTTTATCTGTCCAAGATCTTTCATTTCGAACTCTTCTTTCATATGAGTTCTGGCATCATCAATCTCCTTTTGAGTGCCAATTATGTTCAGGTCATCCACATATACAGCGATGATCACAAAACCAAATAAAGATTTCTTAATAAATACACAAGGGCATATCGCATTGTTGGTATATCCTTTACTCAACAAATATTCACTTAAGCGATTATACCACATGCGTCCGGATTGCTTTAATCCGTAAAGTGATCGCTGTAATTTGACTGAACATATTTCTTTAGCTTTTGAGCTTAATGCTTCAGGCATTTTCAATCCTTCTGGGATTTTCATATATATCTCATTATCAAGTGATCCATATAGATATGCAGTCACAACATCCATTAGATGCATTTCTAGATTTTTGGATGCCGCTAAGCTCATCAAAAATCTGAAAGTAATTGCATCCATAACCGGAGAATATGTTTTTTCATAATCAATTCCCGGTCTTTGAGAAAATCCTTGGGCAACAAGTCGGGCTTTGTATCTTGTTACCTCATTTTTCTCATTTTTTTTCCGAACAAAAACCCATTTATATCTGACGGGTTTTACATGTTTGGGCGTTGTGACGATAGGTCCAAAAACTTTTCTTTTATTGAGGGAGTTCAACTCAGTTTTCATGGCCATTTTCCATTTCTCCCAATCAAATCTTTTCTGGCATTCTAATATGGACCTTGGATCTGGATCATCATTTTCATAATCAATTTCCTTGGATACAGCGAATGAGAAAATTCCATCATCATCTTCTATCTCATTTCTAGCCCATACTTTTCCATTTTGGGCATAGTTGATGGAAATCTCATATTTTTCTAAATCAGTTCCGTCTTCAGGACTTTTCGCTGTATTTGGTTCTTCTGGATCAGTTTCATTCATTTTTCCCAATTTTTTTTTCTTTCGGGGATTTTTATCCTTTGATCCCACTGGTCTCCCCCTTTTCAATTGAACTTTAGATTCATTTATTTTTCCATCATTTTGTTCTTCTGGAACATTAATTCTTGAGGGAACATTTGCAGCGGGTATATATGATTTCGTCACCCTTTTTGTATCAGTGAACGCATCTGGTAATTGATTTACCAAATTCTGTAAATGTACAACTTTTTGAACTTCCAGTTTACATTGTTTCGTTGGGAGATCAAGGTACAATAACGACGATGTGCACCAAGTAATATCTTTTAGAACTTCCTTAATTCCTCCCCCTAACGCTGGGAATTCATCTTCATTGAAATGACAATCGGCAAAACGTGCCGTAAACATATCACCAGTTCGCGGTTCAAGATAACGAATTATACT
>CM051379.1:7888337-7938337 GCA_028015245.1 Cardamine occulta | reverse complement strand
TGGTGATGTATACCCGATATATATTCCCAGTCTCCTCTGTGGTTCCATTTTTGTTCTTTGTGGCCGAGCTATAGGGACATAAACTGCGCACCAAAAACTCGGAGATGGGATATATCTGGCTGCTGGCCAGATACTAATTATTTTGGGGAGTATTTATGATATGCACTTGGACGTATTTGAAGTAGTGCAGCAGCATGCAAAATTGCATGACCCCATACTGAAATTGGGAGCTTTGTTCTCAATATTAACGGTCTAGCAATAAGTTGTAACCGTTTTATCAAAGACTCGACCAAGCCATTTTGTGTATGAACATGTGGGACCGGATGTTCAATATCAATTCCTAATGACATACAATAGTCATTGAAGGCTTATGAAATGAATTCACCAGCGTTATCAAGTCTCATTTTCTTTGTTGTATAATCAGGGAATTGTGCTCTCAACCTGATTATCTGGGCAATGAATCTTGCGAAAGCCGTATTTCGTGTAGTCAATAGACATACATGTGACCATCTGCTGGATGCGTCAATTTATACCATAAAATATCGAAATGGCCCGCATTGTGGGTGAATAGGTCCACATATATCACCATGTATTCTCTCTAAGAATACTGGAGATTCATTCCCTATTTTAGCTGGTGACGACCGAGTTATTAGTTTTCCTTGAGAACAAGCATTACATAAAAATTCTTTCGATTGAAAAATCTTCTGGTTTTTCAACGGATGGCCATTTGAGTTTTCCACAATTTTTCTCATCATGACTGAACCAGGATGCCCTAAACGTTCATGCCAGATTTTAAATGTACTTGTAAACTTCGGGTTTACTGTAATATATAATTCAGTCGTATTTATTTTTGTGGAATATATTCCGGAGGATAGAGCTGCTAGCTCTTCTAATATCTGTTTTCTCTCCGACATAACTGATGTAATGCAAAGATATTCGATGCCATTCTTATTCATAGTTTCTATGTGATATCCATTTCTGTGGATATCTCTGAAACTTAACAAATTTCTATAAGATTTAGGAGAAAATAATGCATCATCTATTTCAAATTTTGTTCTCCTCGGCATTGAAAAATTGACTCTTCCGGAGCCCATAATAATTTTTTCATTACCAGATATAGTATTCACGCTTCCAGCGAAATCTTTTATTTTAAGGGAGGAGAAATATTTTTTATCCTTAATTATTGTGTGCGTTGTAGCACTGTCTGCCAGACATATGTCTCCATCCGCGATGTCAAAGATTGATATTTTCTAAATTTAAAAATATTCATAAAAGATACGTTAATATAACAAAACAAAAGATTTATATTACAATAAAACTATCTTACAACAAAACACAACAAAAATATTAGGAGTTCTATTTTATTTTCTTCTTCAGGAAGATCAACAAACATCATGCCATAGTCTCTTCTTCAGGAAGATCTTAGTCATTTGGTTTCTCGTTGATGGCTTCAGGATCAACTACAAAATCAGCAATATCGAGAGAGGTATCATCATTTAAGCCATCGAAAGAAGGTCCGGATTCACCATGAATGAAGTTGGTTTCATTTGCTCTTTCTTTAGCCTTTTGTAACTCTTGATACAGATCGGCCAAATGTTTAGGTGTACGACAAGTACGTGACCAATGTTCTTTCACGCCGCATCTGTAGCAAGCATTTTCATGCTGCTTATATGTTACACGACCAACTTCGCTCCCTTTGAACTTTTTGTTATTTCTTTCAGCATTGAAATCATTAGGAGGGAACCTTTTTCCTTGTCCGCGTCCACGTCCACGTCCATATCCTCCTCGTCCACGGCCACGATCATAACCTCGACCGCGCCCTCGTCCATAATTATAATTGGATGACGCAACATTCGCTTCTGGGAATGAAGCTGATCCAGTAGGACGAGTTTGATGGTTTAACATCACAAGTTCATTATTTTGTTCTGCAACCAATAGAACTTGCATCAACTCTGAATACTTCTGATATCCATTTGCCCGATATTGTTGCTGCAGGATTACATTTTCAGGGTGAAAAGTTTGGAGAGTTTTTTCGATCATATCATAATCGCTCTTCTCCCCCATAGAATTATCCCGGAAGTAATTCCAAACAAAGCGGAATTATATTCACTAACACTTTTGTAATCCTGAACGGAGATTCAACCACTCGTGTTTAGCTTTTCGGTAAGATCACATATTTCGGTGATCGAACCTATCTTTGAGTGATTGCTTCAAAGATCTGCGGGCTTCTTTTGTCATATATTCATCTTTTAAACCATCATGGATATGGTGGGTTAAAAATATCATAGCACTAGCCTTTTTCTCTTCAGGAGTAGGCTTTGATTTTTCGATGGTATCAAGGAGCCCTCTTGCTTTTAAATGCATCCTTCTTTATTCTTCACCTCATATAATTATTTCCAGATATATCAAGGGCAGCAATCTCGAGTTTTGCTAGATTTGACATGATAACTGTATAATAATTTATTAAGCATAAAATAATTAAAATTCAACTTTTAAAATTTAAAATTAAATTGCATGATAAAATTTTAAAATTCGTAAACATATAAAAACATAAATTAAATAACAAATGATAATAAATAAAAATTAAAAGAACAATAATTTAAATCGTATGATTTGTCTTCTGGACAAATTCATTATGTCTTCTGGACATAAAGTTCTTCTGGAACTTTTTCAATAAATGTCTTCTGGACATTTAGTTATAGATAAAACTTTGATCTGAGGTGGCATATCCTCTATATGATCATAAAATGTATTTAGGTGTGAGCCTACCATATGATCTGAGGTGACATAGTCTACCATATGATCATCATGATCGTAAAAAGGCATAGTCTCCAATAACGATCAATTCGGGGAAGGCAACACCTATCATCCCGAAATAACATATAAACGGAGAAGGCAGAGCCTATCTTTCCGTTAACAGAAAATAAATTAAACATAAATTAAAACATAAATTAAACCTCACATTTTTGGTATTAGAACGGTTCGTGCTGATAACGTGTTATAAATTATATATATAATATAAGATGAGATATGTATTTATATATGTGTATATAAGATATATATATGTAGTGACGAGATGTGTATAGAAAAGTGGGACTTAAACTCTTAATGCTCCTTTTATTTTTTTCACTTCGTACAATCTTACAACTTGCAAGCAATCATATATATAAGAGGTTAAGTCGGTAAATGGTAAGTCGGTAGAGGTAAAAAATTAATTATTAAATGGATAATTAATTATATCTAACAGTTTTACTTTTTTACAGTAAAAACTACTCCTATTTTAATATTATATATTTTATTTCATATTAATAAATATAAATAAATTTCGATTTTAAGTTTGTTACCGAAGATATCAATGATCAAAGTATTAAAGTTAACAAACATATATCGTACTTATCTAAAATGATAAAATCTATGCGACAAGTCAACTTCAGTTAAAAAAAAAAACATATCATTAATCAAATCCAACAAACTATTCGAATATTAGAAAAAAAAAACCCAAAAAAGAGTCGACAATGATAGAATTTTCGTTATAATTACTTTGAAAACATTAATTAAAAATTAGTATATTTTTCCAGTCATAGGAATGAAACAAAGAATAATAAAAATAAAATAACGCATCAAAGTCGACGACTACTCGATAAGCCTCACGACGACCGTTCAACACGTCTGACTTTGTAGACTTATTGTCTTTCTGCAACTTCATTGGCAGAGATAACAAAAAAAAAGAAAAAGAAAAAAAAAGATTCAATTTTTAATCCAAACCCAGAAAAATTCTCTCAACATACTTCATCATCCATGGAAGAGATCATCTCAAAACCAAGAAAGTTCCTTCCTTTATTATTATTATTCATCTTCTTCTTCCTCTGTTATTCTCCTGCCATGGCAGCTGATGAAGATGACATAAGATGCTTACAAGGAATCAAAAGCTCTCTTACAGATCCTCAAGGAGCGTTGAAATCTTGGAACTTTGCAAATTCAACTAAAGGGTTTCTCTGTACTTTCGTTGGTGTGTCTTGTTGGAACAATCAAGAGAATAGGGTTATTAATCTTGAGCTTAGAGATATGGGTTTATCTGGTAAAATCCCAGAATCTCTTAAATTCTGTGGGAGTTTACAAAAATTGGATCTTTCTATTAATAAGTTATCTGGTAATATCCCTATAGAGCTCTGTGATTGGTTACCTTTTTTGGTATCTCTTGATTTGTCAAACAATGAATTGAATGGTGAAATTTCTCCTGATTTAGCTAAGTGTAGCTTTGTCAACTCTTTGGTTTTGTCTGATAACCGGCTTTCTGGTCAAATCCCGGTTCAGTTCTCTGGTTTAGGGAGGTTAAGGAAGTTCTCTGTAGCTAACAATGATCTTTCAGGTCGCATTCCTGTCTTCTTTAGCTCACAGAGTTTTTCATCTGATGATTTTAATGGGAATAAAGGTCTTTGTGGTCGTCCTTTATCTTCGAGCTGCGGTGGTTTAAGTAAGAAGAATCTTGCAATTATAATTGCAGCTGGTGTTTTTGGTGCTGCTGCATCAATGTTGTTAGGTTTTGGGATTTGGTGGTATTACCATTTGAAATGGACAAGAAGACGAAGAAGCGGTTTAAACGAAAGAGGAGTTAGTAGTTTGGCGCAGAGGCTTCGTAGTCATAAGCTTACTCAAGTTTCTTTGTTTCAAAAGCCTTTGGTTAAGGTTAAACTTGGGGATTTGATGGCTGCAACTAATAACTTCAGTTCAGGGAACATTATTGTTTCCACTAGGACTGGTACAACGTATAAGGCGCTTCTTCCTGATGGCTCAGCGCTTGCTGTTAAGCATTTGAGTGCGTGTAAGCTCGCGGAGAGGGAGTTTCGTTATGAGATGAATCAGTTATGGGAGCTTCGTCATCCTAACGTAGCTCCACTTCTTGGTTTCTGCGTTGTGGAAGAAGAGAAGTTTCTTGTTTATAAGTACATGTCTAATGGCACGCTTCACTCGTTGCTTGATTCAAATGCGGTTGAGTTAGATTGGTCGACTCGGTTTAGGATTGGTTTAGGTGCTGCAAGAGGTTTAGCTTGGCTTCACCATGGATGTCGCCCTCCTATACTTCACCAAAACATTTGTTCAAGTGTTATTCTCATTGATGAAGATTTCGATGCAAGGATTATAGATTCGGGGCTTGCAAAGCTTATGGTTCCCTCGGATAACAACGAGAGCACTTTCACAAATGGTGATTTAGGAGAGTTTGGTTATGTAGCTCCAGAGTATTCTACAACAATGCTAGCTTCACTAAAAGGTGATGTATATGGACTCGGTGTTGTCCTATTAGAGTTGGCAACTGGGCTAAAAGCTCTAGGAGGCGAAGGGTTTAAAGGAAGTTTAGTGGATTGGGTGAAACAGCTTGAAAGCTCGGGAAGAATCACCGATGCATTCGATAAAAACATTCGAGGAAAACGTCATGACGAAGAAATCTTGAAATTTGTTGAGGTAGCTTGTAACTGTGTGACTTCAAGGCCTAAAGAGAGATGGTCAATGTTTCAAGCATACCAATCACTGAAAGTTATTGCTGAGAAACAAGGCTATTCGTTCACCGAACAAGACGATGATTTTCCTTTGATTTTTGACACGCAAGAGAACGAGACATTGTGAAAAAAAAACGAACCTCTTATGGGAGAAGGTAATAAAAAAGGATCTCTCAAGAGTATTTTGTTGTCTATATATCATCTTGTACTACTTTTGTATTGGTAAGTTAGAACATGCTTAAGATTTGTAGAGATTATGTTTATTGTAAAATCAGAATTGTATGTATATGCTATTGTATTTTCCATTAAAGACATGTTATGTTAAAAACATTTGTTTGTTTTCTTGGCTATGTTAGAAGAGTGACAAAACAAAACTTAACTTGTGTTTTCTTTTAAGAACAAAAAGAAAGTGAAGAAACAGGAAAAAGAGAGTTTTTTTTTTGTTCTCTGCAGAATCTTGCTTTAAGGGTCTGCTTATCGATACAGTCAAAATCAATCCCACAAAAGAAGCTAAAGAAGGCAAAAAGAGAGAGAAGTTTGAATCTAAGCTTCACTCACTCCTTTTGTATTTTCACTTTGTAAGATGCTATCAAAAACACACAGAATATAAGATTCCCAAAGTTCAGAAGAACCCAAAAATGAAAATATTTGTAATTCTGAAGTTGTGCAAGTACAAAAGCTTCTAATAAGAAGAAGCAATATCATTGAGTCTAATTATAATAAAAATCAGGAAATCATTTTTTTTTTGAAAACAGAGCTAACTTTAGTTAATGGTTTGCTTTAGACAGAGGAAACATAAAAAAGCAAAACTTTAAAGTTAACAGATTTAATAAAGAAAAGGCAAAAAAAAAAAAGAATCAAAGATGAGGAAAACATGAAACAGAGAGTTAGATAAAAAGATATAAATAAACCTATAATTAATACAGATGTTTATTACAAAAAACCCTACAAATCTTCTGAAAGTATTCAAACTTCAGATACAATATTCTAAAAAAGAAAGAGAGAAAGTTAAAGTCTTCACCTTCCAAAATGCTACAGAGCAAGAAGAGACCTTGTAGAAACAGAGCAAGCCTTCACAAAGCTATGACTTCATAGCCATATATATCTGAATTTGAAGTTTATAGATTGCCCCAGAGAAAAAAAAAATGTAGCTTCTTCACTTGGAAACGTAATTGAGACTTGAGAGGCTGCCAAATAGATCGTCATAGACTCATAGTTATATCATACTCTTGGAGGCCGTCTTGAAGTTTCTGCTTTCCTGAAGAAATAATTTTGAAACAAAAGCTAAGTTAAAGTTTAACTAAAGTGGTCAAGTTCTTCACAAGTTACTTTGAAACATAGAAATTACAGAAAGAAGAAGCTTTAAGTTAAACATGAAATACATTATATGCTTTCTAAAGACGAGTTCTTTAAAGGACACAAAATGTACAATGACACTGAAAAGAAGGAAAGAACAAGAATCCTGCATGCTAATTATCTTTTTAGAAACATGTGATTATTGGTATCTGTGTAAAGTGAACTTCCAAAGATCTTGAATTTAACAAACACTAATACTAGATGATTAGTTTTTTGTATAAACTTACTTAAACCAACTTCAAGACAAAATTCTCAAAAAGGCTTGATGATCTCTGATAGCAAAACTACAAAGAAGCAAATATAAAAAGAGTGAGAGAAGATTAAGAACCTGTTATGGATAGGATCAGGGCCGTTTGGAACTTTTCGTTTGCTCACATGAAACAGATTCATATCCTTACCACTAAACCGCAAAGTCTTGACCTTTTCTGTAGATGGAACACTTGATACAGAGTTTGCAAAGACACCGACAAGAAGAAACACAATCACACCCAAATACACAAGAGCTCCAACCAAAGCTCTAATGCCATTTCCACCCATACTGAAACCTTATGTCCCTACAGCTTCCTGTTTAATAACTGACCAATCAAACCAAAGAATAGACTGAGCAAAACATCCATGATGTTTGTGAAGTGACTGTCACATAAATAGAGAGAGTTCTTTGAACAGAAGAAGCTAAAAAAAGTAGAAAGCGAAATGAGAAGCAAAAAACAAGCATTTAGGTTGGTTTTTTTTATATACCTTTGAAGACAAATCCGTGATTGGCCCTATTTAAAGATGAAGCACACAAAGCAACATTATACAATACGTAGGTGTCCACGTAAAGAGAGAGAGAGGTAGAGAAAAGTTATGAAAAAACATATCTTTATGTAACATATGGGCCCTTTGAGTACCTTTTTATTTGCTTTGATTTGTGAATTTTCATGCAGTAAACCATTGGGGACCTCACAAGCTTCCCTAACTACATATATTTTAAGCCAATTTAAAAGCAAAGGACATTGTACCTTTCGTTACTGAGTATTAGCAAGCCTACTACTTTCCTTTACCACTATCTTAAATCACTTGGATGTTTCCTTTAAACAATAACAAAATCAATTAAGAATGTAACAAAACCAAACCTGTGAAAAAGGAGCAAGGAGCTACAAATTTTTCTTCATTGTTAAGTATTCCCTCCCTACAAAGAACCGAATTAGCAGCAAAGATATAAACTTTAAGCTATAATAATAAAAGAATGATTTAGAAAACATATCCAAATTGTAAAGAAAAGAATCCATATCTGATTGACAGCTAGGCAAGATTGAGCCAGTTTGTTTCCATGACACAAGCAAACTTCATTTTGGCCTTGGTGGGAAAGAGAAGCTTGCCTTGTAATATAGTAAAGCCAAAATGTAAACAGACATGGACCCACAATTTCATTGCTATATATCTGTTTCCTCTATATCATTTAGAGATCTTACACATGGTCAGGATAGTGTCCTTATAGTATTGATTCTCACAGTGATTGTGTGAGCAAAGCCATGCATATATCTCCCTCAAGTAATTTCAAGTTACATGCTCTATTGAAGAATTGTTTACCCTAAGTAGATTAAATTAGAGAAAAAGGAAAGAATGATTCAACACATACCTCAGTTATGACATTTTCGTAAAGGGTATCTTTAATTAGAAGTGATTCTTAATATGATAAATACATATAGAAATCATGTGTAGCAAATTGTTCTCTCAGGCTTTGAGGGAATCTAAAGAAGCCATATGTAATGGAATAAAGGTGAAACTCTGACTTCATATTTCAAACTATATACAACTATCTCTGCTTCACAAAACACACATGGCAACATACATTATTACCGATATTAGAACTATCATAAGATTGCAGCTTGTTTCTATCTCGGGACTTGGCAACAAACAAAATAGCGATTAATGGACAAACGCACCTGCAAAAATTTAACATGAGACACTAAGAATATGTGACAGGAAAAAACAGAAATGAAAACGAAATGATCTTGTATCACATGACAGAAGCAAATGCTGCAAATCACAAGCATTAGAAACAACTTACCCTAGTTTTCAAAAGTTGGAACACGCTAGCTCTTTAACCTCAGCCTTTGTTCAGTGCCTTAAACCGAAAAAATGGCAAGATGTAACTATTGAGTTTCACTGTGGCTTTAAGATTTTCTTGGCTTCTGAGCCCATTTTGGTCCATATATAGCCAGATGAGTCCGGCCAAACCTTCGATCAGTCATCTGTATGAAAAATTTCTCAACAACATTCATACATATGGGACCTCATTCATTAAACAAGTGATAAAAGGGAAACAATTACCTTTTCAAGGCATCCACATGAATCAAGCATTGTGGTTCGTGAAGGGTACTCGACCACCTAGATCAGATTTTGTCCAGAAGAGCATGGAAATTAACTCAAATGTTCTTAAAAGATAGTTTGAGAAGAGAATTATATAAGCTACTCACAATAAATGTATTTTCCCCAATTGCTGCCGACTTAGAAATCTGATCCATCAAAACCTCATAATCAACCTCCATGTAAGGTGGTGTAATGCTGATATAATCAAATGCTCCATCCTTACCTGCTAGAAAAAGAACAATTAAAATAGATACTACTTCAAGCTGAAGTTCGAAATAACAAGCGATGAATTGAAAACTGTTTAACATCTTCAAGACTAGACATGCCTACTAATTTATCTGCACGTTCCAAGAAGTTTTCAACTCGAGCAGTGTGTATAACCGAAGCTTCAACAAACCCAGTGTGTTCCAAGTTTGGTTGTAGAACATTTGAAACAACCCAAGGATCCATCTCAACAAAATGTGCCTGTGGAGAAATTAGTCAAGTCCAAGATGGAACCAAATGTCTAGTGATCACTTAAATAAATGATCATACTACAAAACAATTCCTGCCATGACAGTCTACCTCAGAACACCCTCGACTAATTGCTTCAATTCCAACAGACCCTGTACCACTGTACAAATCCAACCACCTTCCAGGACGCAGAGACGTTGGGCAACCACCAGCAGCCTATAGAACGACGAAAAGAATCAGTCTTGGAATGATAATCTCACATAAAATCCCTAATTTAGCTAATAAACAGTCATCATTTTCATTACTCTTTACCTGGAGAATTCCAAAAGCTGCTCCTTTAACAACTTCCATCATAGGTCTCACATCCATTCCCTTAAGAGAAAGCAACTTCTTTCGTTTAGCAGTTCCTGCAAGAACCTAAACACTCCACACATTGAGGAAATCAAACAATAGAAACCCCAAAAAAAAAACACCATGAAACAAGCAAATACACACCTGAAGTAACCTATGAGTTGTTCTTGGCTGTACAATAACAACTTGTTCTTCTTCTTGACTATTCCTTCCACTCATTTTCTCTTCTTTCCTTCTTGCCTTCTACAATGTGTTTTCACCAAAGTGACAGCTTTCAGATCACAAACCAAATCGAATGAAACAATTATTAAAAATTCAACCTTGGATTGAGAAGTAAACTCATTAGCATCATAACCATATCGTTCCAGCAACAATTTCTTATCTTCACTTGCTAAACCAGTTCCTAAATCTGAAAAGTCACAAGACATGAACTGAGAAAACACCAGACCTTTGCGTAACAATAACTCTACATGTATAGATTTGAGGATGAAAGAAACAAAATTTCATACTTTTACGGCTCGAGACGATGAAATTTCGAATACGCAGTGGAGTAGAAACCCTGAAGAGATGAATTTGGGGGAAAGAAGAATATGAAACACCCAAATTCTTATTCTTCTCGATGTTGATTCCTAGTGGAGAAACTATGGAAGCTGATAACAAAACCGCCATAGCTCAAAAGATTTCGACTTTGGAGCTTGAGCTTCTCATTCAGTAACAAACCAAAAGAGAGTACACGTAACAGAGTTAAACCCTCTTTTTGAGCCAGAGGCTTATCAAAAATTGTCTAATTTAAGCTATGTAAACTCTATGAAACATCATGTATCTCAAGAAACTTTGGTACTACTAATAAGAGAAGACATATAACTTATTGAAAAATAATAGTTCTTGAAAATCATAAAGCAGCTACAAGAGAAGCAACAACAACAATAACAAGAAAAGGGAAGGATCTAATAATCGAAATCATTCAAGAGTTGAGGAAACTGTGAGAGCATCTCTTGGTCTTTATCCAATATTTCATCAACAAAGGAACTCGCGGAATGACATGTTCCCGCAGCCTTGGAATCGACCTTTTGAGAGATACATTCGGCTTGGCTGTTGAAATGTGGCTCGTTCTGCGCAAAAGTGAGGTTACTAGTAGCTGAGGATCCCACTACTTGAGTCTGAAAAGTCAGAGGTAAAACCGGATCCGAGAGAAGATAATCACTCCAACTGAATGTATTAACCGGTGCTTGACCCCCTTGGTTTGGTTGTTGAGTGATACTAGCAGAAGAAGATGAGGAAGAACATGAAGATGTTGTTCCATTAAGCAAATGATTTGAATGGTTAGAGAAATGAAATGGAGAAGTTTGGAATTCAGATGAAAAGATCATAGGAGAGTTGTTGTTATTGTAATAAGTCTCATGGCTTGTTGTTGTTGTGTTCCTCCTCATCATTTCCCAAGCTGAGTTAGATTGTGTGAGTACAGAGCTGTTATTAGATGGTTCTGTTTTGAAAGATGAGTTTACATTTCCATGGCCACCACCACTAATGTTTCTGAATTCTGAAAGAACTTGAGAAACTGGTTTATGAGTAACCGGATCTATCCCCATTTTCATTAGCCTCTTCTTTAGCTTTGTGTTCCAATGATTCTTCACATCGTTATCCGTTCTTCCTGGAAGCTTTCGTGCAATTGAAGACCACCTGAAAAAACATAAGTTTGATAGATTCTTGTCTTTCATTGTTTTTTTAAAAGTGTAACACAACTGTTCTGAATATCATCCACAATCCAATTGATCCAATGTAGCAAAATTAGCAATCTACACTTCCAATTTGAACTCTTTCAGCATAAAGCTAAGAAAAGAAGCCATCTTTTATTCAGCAATGAAGTTGAGAACTTTATAGAGAAAACGATCCCACATAAAACGACGTCGGTTAGGAACAATAAAACGCAGCCGTTTGACGTTAGGGAAAAACACCCAAAGGCAGAAGCTAAACACATTGAATATTAGAGGTTTAGAATCGATTTCTCTACTCTATCAAGCACAAAAATGGGTAAAGTTTGTGGCTTTATTTCTCAACTGTTTTTTTTTTTTTTGATTATTCATGATAAAGGGATGGTTTTGATTGTAGATGAAGAGATAGAGAAGAAGAAAAGTGAAGAAGAAGAAGGAGAAGTGAAGGAAGGAGTAGCATCAATAGCTTTGTTGCCAAGTGGGTCTATCTCTGGCCATTTCGTTCAAATGCCTCACTCCATTTGTTATGGCCTCCATGGCACTGGTAATTTCACTCTTCTCTTACAAGGGCAAACCAAAAAAGTTGTCTTTTTTTTTTTTGTTTATTGGGTTTTGATTTTATGGAATGTTACATGTATCAGATTCAAGACTTAATCTTGCACTAATTTACTATTTATTGATACTAGGAATGGTTGAACATGATAGAGATCTTTGCATGTCAATAGCTTAAGAGCAAGAATGAGGTTAATTAGTCTTAATTTGTGATATATAAGATTAAAGACTTAATCTTGCACTAATTAACATTTATTGAGACTAGAAATGGTTGAACATGATACAGATCTTTGTATGTGTAAGCTTAAAAGCAGGAATGAGGTTAATTTAGTCTTAATTTCAATGCATTTTTGTTGTATTATTTGAGGATATTTTTCTTTCTCTTTGTAAAGAACTGGCTTGTGAGACTGAGTGTAGCCGCGGTGAAGATTATCGGTTGATCAAACTCACTATCATAGACTACAATGTATGAATTTTCTCACTTTCTTTTGTAACTCTTTAACTCTTAATTCCCACACCATGATATTGAATGTGTTCTTCATTTTCTTGTGGTGTAAAAAAAAAAGAGTAAGAAGGAACAAACAGTTGTAGTGGAGTGCAAAGGTCACGATGCTGCTCGAATTAATGATGTCGAGCATGCTCATGGGTAAGTCAAGCATCTATTATGCAAGAACAAAGCTAAACTAATCCTATGAAACGTTTGTGCTTCATGAATATGACTGAGCTGAATAGCTATTTTGAATAATTTTTATGTATTAAGATAGGTCTGTGCAAGTCTTCTATTGTCCTATGCTATAATGAATTTGACTGAGCTAAGGTTATGTTATCACTTGTCATTGAAAAGTTGGGAGGAAGATGTGATAGGATTAGTCGAACAAAAGCACGGGAAGAAGAAAGTATCTGTTTTGTTCGAATGTGAGACATTGAAGGCAGAGAAAGCAGCAGAGGAGCATGTCAGAAAGTTTATGCCCAAATTAGCTGGACTTGATGCTGTTAGTAAGTAGAAACCAACACTTGTTTCATCTCATTATATATATATATATATATATGGTTTCTTGATTAGAACAATGAAGATTTGTGATCTTTTGCAGTTAACATTGGACCAATGAAGATTTCTGGGCTTGATTTTGCTGCAGTAGAAGATGACCATACAAACTGAGAAATGTCTTAAAGTACAACAACAAAGGCTTAGTAGTAACATAGATGAACGTGAAACCAGTAGTAACATAGGATCATAATTATTCTGTAGTATATTGTTCCAAATTTTTCCCTCTATTAACGAAAGGTTTTTCTACTGCAAAATGGCGAAAAACCAATTTTTCGCTATACAAAACTTTCGATCCTTTAATAAGAGCTTTGATTTACTTGTTCTTCTTAAGATGAGCAAACTTTACAGCTCTTTCTGCAATATCCATGTTCTTTTTCTGAACCAACCATGTAAGTTGGATTCTTCGTGCATTCCCCTGCCGCAGCCCATTTTGCGCAGCTCTCATTCTCGTCCACACACCCAGGTAGCCGCTTAACCACCGATCTGTCGAATGACCTAACATGAATCCATCTAGTTGCTGACCATTTCTCTCCCTTAACCACTGGACAGCTTCCATGTAAACTCATTGGATCTGTGGTTGCATTCGGATGAAGATTGAAGAATAGCAATGCGTCCCCTTTCCTCGGTTTCACTGCAAAGATACATATTCAGATAGAATAAATCACACTACTACAATACCCATTTGTGTTGAGCTTTTAAATGTATAATCTTTTCACAATTAAACCAAACGCATGTTCAGGAATACATAACATATACTATTCTACATGTGTATATAGATATCAAACTATATACAGTGATGTTACCTGCATAGCCTTGTTTGGCACATTCGGTCCAGCTATCGTCTTTCAATTGAGCTGTTTGACCCTATAAGAATGTGTAATCAAATTGAAATGAAGGCTACTCAGGAATTGAAATCTAAATATTAGGTGAGAGTTTATGGAACCGGAAGTTATATATCTATATACCTTCCACATGGGAAACACTGTTTCTCCGCCCTTTTCAACATTGGACAAGTACATCAATACAGTGGCAATCCTATGACCACCGAGTTCTTGATTAGCCTGGTCGTGAAAGTAGTCAAAATGCGGTTCATATTTTTGACCATTCTCATAATGCAATATTTGCATGGATTCCCCATTTTCTGATCCGCAACACAGAAAAAAGAAGATAAGAAGATTTAAGCTAACCAAATGGTAAAGTAAGAATCGGAAATATAGATATATAAGCCTTGGAGATACCTTCAGGAAGAAAGGTCCATGCGGCAAGTTTATCCTCGACATTAGCTACTATATCATCCTGCACAAACATAGAACCCTTACCATTCAAGCTCAAATATCAACAATAAGTGAACCACACAACCTCGATCATATCCAAATTTGCATACAAACTACTACTTTATCTAACCGCATAAATAGAATCCTACGGTGTTGCAGGATTAGTAACAGCGAACGAGTCTGTCTAATTGGTGAAGTAAAGCTAGCCGAATACAGTGCATCCAAAAGCCACACTAGACCTCATAACAACAATCATTCTCTAAACCCAAACATACAAATCAATCCACAATATAAAACCACAGCTTCTAACAAGTCACTCTAAAGCTTTACGATTCCAACATGTTTTTGAATTGAAGCTTTCACCTGTCTTTTGGAGAGAAACATTCCAGAACTTGTACGAACTTCACTTTCTACACTCTCACCAGAATCATTATCAGCCACCATTGACTTCTCAAGCTTCCCTTTAGCCTAAAAACCAAAATCCAAAAACAGGCAAAATAAAGAACATTCCTTTATCATCATCATCACTATTTCTTGAAAATCAACACTATAAACATTAAAAGATGTTTAATTTCTAATACCAATTTGATCATATGATCACATTCTTCATCTGATAAAAAACCCTTATACAAAAACGCCCTGAAGAAGAAACCACAAAGAATCACAAAATCAAATTAACAGAACAAATAAATAATATAAAAATTCAGATACATAAATATCACCAACAAACCTAGGAGTCCAAGAGAGTTGAGTGACACGAGTTGGATCAAAAGCAAGAGATGAAGAACTCGTTTTCATCTTAATCACAGAACCATCTCTGCCAACAAAAATCAAAAATTTCTCAGTCAACCAATTTCGAAGAACACAATTGAATCCAATACAGAGATGATTGCTCGAAGCTAACCTATTGGTCAATCGAGTGAGGAAACGGAGAGGAACAGATGAAATTAGAGGGAAAATGAAGAGAAAACAGAGGGAAAATGCGAGAAAATTCCGAGAATCCATCCGGAAAATTTTCTTGGAGAAAAAAAAGACTTTGCTGGCGATGACCGATTTGATGAATTTTATTGTAATTTTCTAACCCACCTAAGAATCTTTCTTCTTCTTAATTTGTTTCCCATAGTTTTGTGATTTAACAGTTTTGTCCCTTTTTGGAATATTATTGACGACGCCCACTGTATTTTCTGCCGTCGTTTTTAATTTCCGTTGACTCTTTTACTTACCTTTTGGTAAATGGTAAGGTTCTTTTTTAACTTTTATTTTTTTTTACCGGGAGAGGATATAAATATTTTGTTGACAGAATAAAGTTTTTGAAATTTGTACAGTGATCGCGTCAATGCATCTGGCAAAATTATAATATTAAATTAATTAAATAAATTTATTTATAGTAAGTTTTATTTTAGTATAATTTTTTAAAAAAGTTTTTCGTATTGATTTTTGTAAATACTTTTGATAAAAATTTCTAATGCAGAAATGAAAAGCAACGAAAAACAAAATGAAACACTAAACCGTCTTTAACCAAAGGAATTTTTTGAAAAATATTATGTTTATATTTCATAATTTGAAAAATACATCTATTATTATAAAAAACAATATATTTTATATTTATGGTATGACAATTTTATCTCATTTAATTTACAAGTCATTTCTATTTTTAATAAATAAAAATAAAATTTTAACTAATTAAATTTTAATTTGTCGATGACTAAATAAATTTTATTTAATATTTACTGGGAAGTCAAATAAACTATTCGATTTCTTATACTCATCATTTTTTTTGAAAGCTCTATAGAGTTAAAATTTTAACATTATTTTATTGGTTATTAGACTTTCCAATGAATATTAAAAAAAATTAATTAGTTATCGCCAAAACTTAAAGTTTAAATTTAACTAGTTATTTAACATTTTCTTATCGATTACAAATTTTATTTAATATGAATTAGGAAGTCAAATAACTGATAGAAGAGTGTTAAAACTTTAACTCTGAAGCTTTAAAAAATGAAATGGTGAATATAAGAAACATAATCAGTTATTTGACTTTCCAATGAATATTAAATAAAATTTAATTAGTTATCGATAAATTAATATTTAATTAGTTATCACCAATACTTAATAAATTCAATTTCTTGAGGGGTTTTAGAGAATTGTATGAGAATTTTCTGGAGATTTCAGCTGGCAAAGATCTTGTTGGATTATGTTTATCCAAAAACGGATTTTAAGTTGAGAAGATTTTTTACTCTTTGATTATAGTTGGATCTCGATGAAACGACCAAAAGTAGAAAGAGAAAAAAATGATAAATAGTTGTCGGAACATTGGTCATTTTGATTAAACCGAACCTTAAACGTGCTCTGTCACTTGATTTAAAGTCATGCCTCAAATAACATAATCAACATAAGTTAGATATTTAATTATGAAGTTAACAAAAACTTGGGCATTTAAACGATATTTTTTTAAAAGTTGAGAATTTAAATGTCCACAATTTAAAAGTTGATGATTTTTAATAAAACTTGAAATGACGTCATTTTGATTAAACGAAAGTTGCTAATGGAAGATTTAACGCCGTACACATCAATTTAACGATGTGTCCCAAATGACCCAATCAACAAAAGTTTGCTATTTAATTATGAGTCAACAAAAAACTTGAGTATTTAAATGATATTTTGAAAGTTCAGGCTTTAAACGTGCTCAATTTGAAAGTTCAAGTTTTTTTTGACATTTTCCCCAATATTTTACCCTTTAATAAGAGTTTTCACACTCACTAGGTCACTTCCACTCGCTAATGTCTTATACTAAAGTATCATGTAATACTCTTTATATATGAAAGCTATAGATTCATTCATTAAACGCTACGCTTATCCTTTATATATACAAGAAACAATGTTGGTCATCTGAGAACTGGGTAGTGACATAGTGTCTTTCAGTACTTTTATCAGAGTTTGCTTGATTTAGTTGTCCTGATCCGACATCTTAGGATCTCTAGTCACATAAGTGGGGTATCCATCAAACATTTTTTTTAAGTCATAGGCTTAATACTCATTCTCTTCGATGATTATACAACTTAATATCATGACACACTTTTACGGATCCTAGGTTGTCATCTCATTTGATATAATTAATTTAGATCACACAAATGGATATCAATTGTCTAATGGTTTTATTTTGTTTTCTTAAAGACATAGTTAACCATTATACACAAAAATCAGTACCCGACCTATAGTCAATCGACTATCATAGTGTATACATGATGCCGGTACCTTTTTTCCATTGGACTATAATCCATAGGTGTTGGTATATTTGTGACCATTTTAGGAGGTGAACTGCAACTTTTGCCAGATACCTCCACACTTTCAGGTATTTGTACAAGGTACAATACCTTCCAAAATTCATATAACACCTTGTCAATGAATTTAATGTGGTAAGCAATGCTTTTCCCCACATTTTCTGAGATAACTCATTGTTTTGCAACAATTATTATAGGGTTAAAGTGTTCATAAAGAAATACATTTTCTATTGCCACATTTCTTAAACCCAATCACACAAAACTTTGTTGGCATTAGTCATACACTTACAACCTAATACACTTACAACGGATTCACATGTGGTAGACCACTCCCAAACTGAATATGGGGTGTCGACTCACAAGACCCAGTTTTATGATAATTATCTTTAACGGTTCCATCAATGGAATTATGAACACTCTTAGTCATTCTGAATTTGTTCACAATAGCAGGATTTAATTAGTGTTTTAAACCAAACTGTTTAACTGATTAAAATTAATTTATTTCGCTACAAAATGCGTTTTCTGAATTTTTCTTAGAATTCGCTATAAGTTTCAATGAAAAACACAAAAGTTTTCCAATAGACGTTCCCAGAAATCAATAAAGATGTTTTTAAACATTATTTTCAGATCGCGTAGATTGTTTAAGAAAAAAGTTTTGTGAATATACCAAAGGCCTTCGCGGAAAAATTTATTCTTCTTGCCTATTAGCTGTTCGTAGGATCCAATCTGTTTAAAGCTATAAGCAAGAAATGGATTTATTGAATTAAGATTATAGGACTGCGAGATCTGAGATTGAAAATCACGAACAAAAATCTAATAAGGAAAGATGAATATGCGAATGCGAGATATGATCTTATTCCTTAATTCAATAAATCTCCTGCAGTGTGGCGGTTTGATGAAATTTCCTATTTTGATGAGAATTAGATTTTGTGTTTGTTTGATGCGAAGTTGAGAGAGTACATGTTGTTTACCTAAAAGTGAAATTTTATAATCTTTTTCTTTTTAGGATTTGACAATGTATTATTATTATTTTTTTTAAAATTTTCATTTTTATTGTTTTTTGATACACTTTACCTACAAAAACTAGTTATAAAAATGTATATTGGTCATTATTTCGAACATCATCGTCTATTGTTTCTTTGATGATAATCATGTTTTGAATCAAATAAAAATTTAGGTTTAGAATAAATCATAAGAATCTCACAAAACTAAAATTATATTTTAGGCAAAAAGTTAAAACATAACAGAACAATTATGTGACCATATAACCATGTTGAAGTTAGGAGAACTTGTACAATTAGAATTCTTTATTTATGAGAATTTACTAGAGTATCTCGTAATTGACATGGGAAATTGTATAATTGATGTTTCAACCCAAACTTAAAATTAGAAAGAAACTCCACAATTGGTTACCTAAATTGGAGGAGAAAAAAGTTTATAGAAATATATTTGGCTTGAATATTAGCTTGTATAACCATTTTAAATTTGTAATCAATTTATGTAGACTTAAAAATAATAAATTTACCTATTGTAGTAGGGAAAAATATTTTGTTGTTTTCCCTCTTTTAATTAAATTTTATATTTTATTCTTTTATAAAGATTTGAAATATATTTTGCTTTTATCAATGCTATATAAAATATTTCTGACTTAAAAATATCCTTTTCATCTTAAGAATTTGGGAAAATGAAAATTAAAACTTATCTATTTGATAATTTCCTCCTTTTTTTTTGTTGGGTTTCTATTTTGATTAAAAATAATTTTCAACTCATCTAAAATTGTTTAAAACATGTTCAAAATTATATATTAAGAAAATACAAATAAAAATTATCTATTTGATTATTTATTTATTTTTTTCATTTTTTGTTTTTTTTTTTATTAAATTTGTTTTTACACTTACCATAATATAATCGATCAACGGATACGTGTCAAGATCTTATTAATTATAATTTAACGTGTGTCAGCTATGGTAAAAACAACCAAAAGTTTATATAATACAATTTGATATTTTATTAAATAGAGATACTTTAATCAGATGCACAAAATGGTACATTTATGAAAGAGATGTTGTATGTTGTATACTACAAGAAAACATGGAAATGTCATACTCCAACAAAAAAATTGGTAAAAATAAAATTTTACAATGAATATAAAAAAGTAGTCGATAGATGATAGATAATTTCCGACCAAAACATTTTCTACTAGTGATTTTGTTTATCTATTGCAAGAGGTGTTTGAAAATAGGTATGACAATTCTCTTACTACCATTTCGTTTATTTGGAAAAAGAAATTGTCATGACAGGTAAACAAAAACCTCTTCCAAAATATAGCTAATTTTTATAGATTTGGATCCATATACACTAAAACCTATATAAATTAATACTTGATAAATTAATATCTAGATATCAATAATTTTTTCTGATCTTAAATTAATATTTTGACCTAAATATTATTTTTAATATTTAATAAACACGATATTTTGGTTTTAATATTATTAATTTATTATAGATGTTTTACTGTACTGGTAATTGTTTATATCTTGATCCGACAGATCCATTTACGGATCCGGTAAAATATTATCGAGTCCATAAGTTTTGACTCAAGTCAATAGTTACAAAACTGCTAAAAATATGTCAACAAAAAAAAAAATCAAATTAGAAAATGGGTTTAAAATTTCTCTTAGATTAAAGGGCCCACTAAAAGCCCAAAATTACTCTGAGTATCATTTATCACATAAGCCCAATTAAAATCTTCCGGCTCTCTTTCGTGTGCCGTACGTACGGAAAACCCTAAAATCACCTCATTATGGGACGACGACACACATTAGCCCCTTTAAAAACAACAAACAAATCCTTTTCACAAACCCTAGCAGTCGAAGAAGAAGAAATCGAAATCAAAAACGATGAAGGTGATCGCTGCTTTTCTCCTCGCGAAACTCGCCGGAAACTAGAATCCAACCTCCGGTGATTTGAATAAGATCTTCGAATCCGTTGGTGCTGAGATCGATGAAACGAAGATAGATCTGTTGTTTTCTCTGATCAAGGATCGTGATGTGACGGAGCTTATTGCTGTTGGAAGAGAGAAGATGGCTGCTTTGTCTTCTGGTGGTCCAGCTGTTGCTATGGTGGCTGCTGGTGGTGGTGCTACTACGGCGGCTGAACCAGTGGCTGAAACTAAGAAGAAGGTTGAAGAGGTTAAAGAAGAATCTTCTGATGGTGAAGGCATGATGAGTCTTTTTGATTGATCTGTGCTAAGTATTGTTAATCTAAGATTTTAGTTTTATTTTCTATGGATTTTGTATGGTTTAATGGATGGATCGTTATTTAATTGTTAAAGTGTTTCTGATGATGATTAATCATGCTTATTTCTTGAAATTTTATGGTTTTCAAATCTGGTTGGAGAAATTTGTGGATGATTATTATCTAGGATAAGAAATTGGTAGTGAATTTTGTGTTGATTTATGTGATTTTTAAGGGTTTGTTTATGGTCTGTTAAACCATGATTTATAGAGTTGATTTAAGTTTTCGTTTAGGTTTGAACATACTTGAATGAGTTTTGTGATCTAAATTATGTCGATCAAGCTTTTGCATTATAATTCTATTCATGTAACAATGAATATCATCAAAGATTTATGTAGGAGATGAAACAATGATTATCGAAGTGTTTAGGATGTTTTCTCCTGAAGAGTAGTTGAATTATAAACACATTTTAGTATGTCACTTAAGATGGCTGTTAATTCTTAATACTGACACTTGCTTAAACTTTCATTTTACTTACGAATCACACAAAATTAGAACTTAGCAAACAATTGTGAAAGAAGCTTCCACTGTGGCCGGTGTATTGTCAAATGTAACTGGTGGACGCTTCGGATTTGGGCTTTGGATTTTGTTAATATTTGGCCTTTCGAAGCCCAAGTTCATGATATTGGGTAAGATGAGAAACTGACCGTTGGATTAAGAATTCTCGATTTGTTTGTCATAGATTGGTTGATCCATAAAAATAAATTAGCAAAAATAACATTTTTTTTAGTATGAGAATTAGCACGCAATACTCGTAAGTTAACTCTAAAACATTATAAGTATTTTTCTGGATTAAGATTTGATTTGGTAATAGAAAATTGGTTTTTTTTTTATTAAGACATGATTTGACAATAGAAAATTATTTCGATTAGGATCTGAATTTTTTAACCCAATATATTAAATAAGTATAATTCAATTAACGTCATCCCAAAGAAGAAAGCACCGGTAATCCTGCTTCCTTTAAGCAGACAAGCGTACTAACAGATTAAATGACATCAACAAGAGAAGAAAACAATTCCATATCTTTTTTTTTTCTATCGTCAAACCCCATTTATTAAACTATCGGTTTAATCACTTTTTTTTGAAAGAGAGCCAATCATGAACTAATGTACTTATATGGAAAAAACCGTAACCACATGCTCTTGCAAATTTCGCAAGATAATCTGCACGGACATTCTCACTACGCAAAATATATCTAATCCTGAATGACCTAAATGAATCCCTATAAAGTAAGAAGTCGTGTAACTCTAAAGCAAATAAAGGCCATTCCTCCGGGCTCGCTGTCATTCTGACGAGATCTGCACAATCGGTGAGAAACGTTGCCTCCAAATATGAATTGGCGACTAAGCACTGCATACCCCATACATGTGCCTCCAACTCTGAATGGAATGGGGAAAGACATCATCATGATCCTCTCTATTTGCTTCATCATCCCTCCTATAGTGAGTATCCACCCTTGGCCGCTCCTAGGATCAGTGCTAATCCATGATCCACCCATATAGCACAGTGGGGTGTCAATGGGTAGACTCTCATCTTGCTCGCCCCCTTCTATTATCTCGGTTATATCTTCCTTGGTGTTAGTGCACTTCAAAATTCTTCTTCTAAGCTTGCCAAACCGAGAATGTCCTAGGGTAGCTCACTAACATTCTCGTAAATCCTTCGGTTCCTTACCTTCCAAATATACCACATAACCCATGGAAATACATTCAACTTCTCCTCGTCCGCCCCATAATCCTTCTCACGCCCAAACATATAGTCAAGGTTACAGAACAATGATTGCATGGGAAAAATATATGGGGCTGAGGGAATGTCCAATAATGCCCAAACTTGTCTTGCCAGGGGACATTCAAAGATAAGATGGTTAATCGTCTCTTCTTCCGCACCACAGAGTGGGCATTCAAAGGTAAGGTGGTTAATCGTCTCTTCTTCCGCACCACAGAGTGGGCATCCCTTGTCTCGATTAATACGCCGGTAATACAGGCATTGACTTATAACTAGGTAACCTGAGAGGCATTGCCAAACAAAATTTTTTAGTTTTCGTGTAGTTTTGAATTTCCATGCTTGTGCCTTTAGTGTCGTAACACGTGATCCCTAAAGAGGGAGGTCACAAGCAGGGCGAGAGAGAGCTCTCGCGGCCTAATATCCAGATCTTACGGAATAATTGCCCGACGTAGTCAAAGAACAACTATATCCATCACTAGATGCCTTCAGACTAGGTTTGATCCGTAGAATCAGAGTGATTTCTTCCGGAGGGAATAGCTCTCCGAGGCATTCTATCTTCCATCTCTTAGTTTCAAAGTCAATCAAGGTATTAACAAATACCATAGGGTTCCTATCCCCTCCTAGATCCTTTGGAGATCTGGCAAGCTCATCTAGAATCCAAGGCTCCGTCCATATACTCGTCCCAATTCCTAACCCAATGGTTTTTCTGATCCTGGATTTGAGAAGGGGTTTAGCCGCCAATATACTCCTCCATCCATATGAGGGGCAGTTTGATACATTTATTTCTAAGGGGCTGCAGTATCTGAAGTATCTTCCTTTCAAAACTTTGGCCAGTAGAGAATCAGGGAATCTGAGTAGTCTCCATAATTGTTTAGCTAGAAGTGCAATGTTGAATTTTTCCAATGTTCTGAATCCTAACTCCCCATCTGCTAGCATTGTACAAAGTTGATCCAATGCTATCTAATGGATACCTCAGCTATCTGCTTTCTGACTCCACCAAAAGTTAGCAATTGCGCTACTCAATTTGGAACATATAGCCTTTGGTAAGATATAACACGACATAACATATGTCGGAATGGCTTGTGCTTGTGACTTGATCAAAACTTTCTTTCCTCCCTTGGATAAAAAACTTGGAAGTCCACAAGTTCACCCGTGTCTAGAGCCGATCTCGAACAAAAGCAAAAACTTGGGCTTTGGACCCATGAATTTTCTCTGAGAGACCCAAGTAAGTTCCCATCCCCCCCCCCCCCTTTCTTTTTTGATACCAACAATACTTTTGATCTCCTGCCTCGCCTCATCTGGGTGGGAACATCTGTGCCAAACAATTCCATATTTATTATGCAACTAACATATTTGTTTACGGAAAATGACTATTTCATGAGGTCGTGTGAGTGGATCCCACTCACGGTGATTTCTCTTCAAATCAAAACATCTAGGCGTCTCTTTTTAATCTGATCTCAGAGGTTCAATCCGGCGAACTCGGCGCTGCGAGGTTTTTTTCCATCTTTTGAAATCAACGGCGTTTTATCCGTGGCCTTTTTTTACTCACTTCTGAAAGATTTTGTCTTGTTTCTTCGGCCACTGCGGAAGTCATGTTCCGCAGTAGCCTGGGCTGGTGGAGCATCGTAAACGGTGGAGGTGTTCTGTTTTGCAGTTGCCTCGGGCGGAGGTGTTCTATTCCTTGGAGCTGGGGGTTCGAGCGGTGGCGAGCAAGCAGCGGTGGAGGTCTGTTATGTCACTTTAGGATTTTGCAAACCGGTTCGACCAGGCTTTTCTTCGGTCCGATGCTGGTTTTCTTCTTGTAATTTATTTGGGTCTTGCGTAGCTAACGAGGCGTAATCGGGAATTTGGATTGGTTTTATTGGTTCTGTAATGTTTTAAAATTTAAAAAACAAACGTTAAAATTTTCAATATATGCAAAACAATTATCAAAAAAAAAAAAATGTAACTAACATTATTTACAAATGTGTTATATGTGATTATTTATTATTTAATTGAGAAGCCGTAAATAATTGTTCTCTATTATCAAAAATAATAATAATCATTTCTCTCAATAATAACTTGATGAGGACCTACAGGTTCGTCCAATTCGCGTGGGGAAACAATGATTTTTGGCCTAGCTAATCATGGAAGACTAAGTCATATATAAAAAAGGTCAACTCCTCAAGATCTTTCGTTATTTTTTATCAAAAGAAAAAAAGATCTTCCGTAAATAATTAAGGCTTCGTTGGTACTAATTAACGCTTTGTTCATAAACAAACGAAATAAAAATGCTCAACCCATTGTCCAGCAAGTTATATTAATTTATCACATTGACTAGACTTATAAAATTTCTTTAAGATGCTTTACGTAATCTTTTTACTCTTAAATAAGTGGCTTTTCGCTTGATTGTGCAAAGCCTACATGTAGACAACTCTCTAAACACTTCTCTTAATCCTAGAATTTAAGCCTACATGTAGACAACTCTCTAAACACTTCTCTTACAAATTGAAACTAAAACCTAGTGACATTATTTATAATAATATGCCCTACAAGTATAATACTAATTACGAAACACAATAAAATGATATTACTTAAAACATATAAATTATCAGTTTCCTGTAAAGTAATGTGGCAGCTTCCTCGGAATCTCACGAGGATTATAAATAGAGAGGTATGATAATGGAGCAAATGAAACCAAATCAGATCGAGCATACTTGCCAAGTCTCAAGAGAAAAAAAAGGTTTCGTATGATACAAGCATTTAGTTTCGTATAACACAAGCAACAAAAGAGATGCTTGGAATCGGAGCGATATGGGGATTAATCGTACTCTGGCCAATGTACAAACAATTCATTCCTCATCAAATCACTTCCTACCTGGCGAAAAAAGCTAACAAGATGATTGGATGGATCTTCCCTTACATTCACATCAAATTCCCTGAGTACATAGAAGAAGGTCTCAAGAGAAGTGAGAGGTATGACGCGATACGCAACTATTTATCGAGCATCTCCGTGGCTAATGTCAAGAGGTTAAAGGCCAACGAATCAAAAAACAGCAAATCATTGGTGCTAAGTATGGATGATCATGAGGAAGTTGAAGATACGTTCATGAATGGTGTGAAGGTGAATTGGTCTTCAAATGTGAAAGAGATTCAGACTCAGACTCAGTCTAATTCGGGTCGAAGCACCACGGACGAGCAAAGGTCCTTTACGCTAAGTTTCCATCGGGATCACAGAAATACTATTATAAACACTTATATTGATCAAGTTTTGAAAGAAGGGAAAGCGATAGGGTTGAGAAATAGAGAGAGGAAGCTTTACACGAATAACTCGAGTCAAGAATGGCAACCTTGGAGGGCAGGGAAGTGGAGCAGTATTCCTTTCCATCATCCGGCGACATTCGATACTTTGGCCATGGATCGTGACGAGAAAGATAAGATAATAAAGGATTTGAAAATGTTTAGCCAAAGAGAAGATTACTATAGGCAGGTTGGGAAGCCGTGGAAGCGCGGTTATCTCTTGTATGGACCGCCCGGGACAGGGAAATCAACGATGATATCTGCAATAGCGAATTTATTGGACTATGATGTTTATGATCTTGAGCTAACAACCGTGAAGGATAACTCCGAGCTGAAGAAGTTGTTGCTGGATACAACAAGTAAGTCATTGATTGTGATTGAAGATATTGATTGTTCGCTTGATCTTACGGGGCATAGAAAGAATAAAAAGGAGGAAGATGAAGAAGAGGAAGGAGATGAGAAGAAGTCTAAGGGAGATTGGAGGCAAAGTAAAGTTACCTTGTCAGGGTTATTAAACTCCATTGATGGGTTATGGTCAGCTTGTAGTGGAGAGAAGATCATAGTGTTCACAACAAACTTTGTGGATAAGCTTGATCCGGCATTGATACGTAGAGGAAGAATGGACTACCATATTGAGATGTCTTATTGTAGGTTTGAAGCGTTTAGGGTTTTGGCTAGGAACTACTTGAATATTGAATCACATGATTTGTATGGAGATATCGAGAGGCTCTTCAAAGAAATCAACATGTCCCCAGCGGATGTTGCAGAGATTTTGATGCCAAAATCTGCTGAAGAAGTTGCAGACGATTGCATTGAACGTTTGGTCAAGACATTGGTGGAAGAGGAGGAAAAAGTGAGGAAGCTGGCTGAGGAAGAAGAGGAGAAGGAAGCAGAGAAGAAGAGGAAAGCAGAGGAAGCAGAGAATAGGAAGACAGAGGAAGAAGAGAATAAGAGAGCAGAGGAAGCAGAGAAGAAGAAGACAGAGGAAGAAAAGAAGAAGAAAGAAGAAAGAGGAAGAAAAGTGACGTTTCTCCAAAAAATGGTATCAGCTAAACAGAAGTGATGCCTAAACAATTTTTATTTATTTATTATGTGTAAGTTTGTACTTTGGCTGTTTGGCATGGTAACATGACTTAATGGAGTCGAAATGACTTATCTCAATGTAAGATAAGTCATGTGACTTTCATTTAATCTCTCAATTTTCTCCATAGAAATCATGTTACTCAATTTTGTTTAAGTAGTTCTTAGCCAAAACCTTAAACGTTCCAAACTTACAATAAAACATCGAATATGGTCAAATTTATCCTTAGAGTTACTCTCTCAAATTAAAAGATCTCAAATTAAAAGATCATTGTAATATTTACTACTTAGGGATCGAATGTACAGAGATTCACGTTCACACAATAGATTATTCAATTTTGATTAAGCTAAACATGAAAAATTGTAATTAAAATAAAACAACAAAGCAATTAAATAGGGTTGTAAAACAATTGAGAAAAGAGTTAACATTAGGAAAATTCTCAGGTAATTCAGAATTGCAGGTTAAATAAATTATCAGGATTGTTATTTAGATCTATTCTCGAACTCGAAACACAATGGTAAAATCAATAAACTCTCACTGCAGAGATTATCTATACTTAGATCATAGAATTCAAAATCTCTTTTCGAGTCTTTGTAGGTTCAGGTACGATTTGGATTCATTTGGAGATTTTAGAGCAAACCAAAAAGTTATGCTGAAGAAACAAATTTGGAAACCAACATTGGTGCTGGTGTCGGTCGACCTAGGTTGCAGACACAGTTTCAGAATTTACAAAATTGCCCCAGAGCTTTGCATTGTTAACATAATTAAGATCCTCTATGTGATCTACAAAGGTGTAAACGTTACTGTGTTCCCCAAAACCTTGGATTTTAACACGTTGGAGAGTGTTCATTTCGGGGTTGAAGTAGTAAATAGAAGAATTATATCCCATCGAAAAAACAATTTTACCTGTTGCAGTAACGTTTACGTTGTAATCCTCGTAATCCTTTCTACGGAAAAATTGATCATACCTCTGAGTGTAGGCATATTTTGTCCATTCTTGTTTGTCGAGATCCTCTAGAACCCACAAACGCAACTCTATGGCATCATCAGTGTCATTTTCATAACCAAGCACACCTAATTTAACCTTATAGTTTATCAATTGATCATAATCTAAGTAAATAAGGTTGAATTTCTTAGACCTAATATCAAAGCAAACTATCAACATAGTATCAGGTGTTTGATTATGATGCCAATATTCAAGATCACCTAAGTAATACAAAACGCCATTGATGCATATCCCTTCACTCTCAATCTCATGTCTTAAGGAACATTCTATCGTTCTCCACCTCATTTTTCCCGTACCAAAAGTCAGAGTTTTATGATCATAAGGAGGACCAGATGGATAAGCCATGAACAATACCTTGAATTGCTTGTTAATGGGATCAAACCCGAAAAAGCTATTACACTTTCTGTACCTTTGGAGATGAGGTAAAGTCATATACCGTCCGTGTTAGGGTTACATATCACAGACACGTAACGCCATCTTTGATCTGCATACCATGGAGATATATCAAACCAGAGGCATAGCCAATTGAAAATCGTTGTGACAGATGGATCCGCTTATTGTCTGGAGGGAGTTTCATGTGAAATTCGGCGGTTACTACAAGAAACGACGATAGTTTCAGACGCTGAGGCAACGAGAAGAAGCTCCAAACACCGTCTTTTTCGAGGGCGAATAAGAGACGTGGCCGAGCCGAGGACTTGGTGAGGAACAACTCGGTGAAATATGGACGCCCATTGCTTGCACACACAACAAAACCTTGATATTGATTTTGCAGGCAATCTTGATAATATCTCGAGGATGAGATCATTCGGGATGGAATCTGAAATCATGATCGTTTTATTTGCTGATCGAACAGAAGGAGATTTTTTCTTTTTTGGACATGAGCGAAAAGAGAAAGACATCTTAAAACTTGTATCAAGACGTAGATAAAACCTAGCTATATTTAGAGACTTAAGTACCACTAATATATAACATTATATATCGTGATCTACAAGTAAACGATAATACAAAAAAAAGAATTAAGTAGAAGAAATGGAAAAAAGATCTGCGGCGTAGATATATTTTACTTTGTACACCGCTAATTTTTTACTTTGTACGTGAAGGAGTAGATATATTTTTTAAACCAAAAAAACCAATACAGTTTACATTGTATTAATTATTTTTATGTACATTCTACTCTTTTTCTTCAAAACTGAAATTATATTTGTATATAGAACTTAGGGTTGGGCAAAATAACCATAACCAAAGCCGAACTAATCCAAACCGTAAATTAGTAATTCGATTCGGTTTTCATTTTGCTTAAAAATCTGTTTGGTTACCATTATCAAAGTTATTTTTGTTTCGGTTTGGTTCGGTTTAAAACCGTAAAATAATTTGTTTTTTATTTTATTTTTAAATTTACTTTTTATTTATGCTTATACTTGGATTACTAGGTTTAAAAAAATTTAACAAAACTACACTAGAAATGGTTGCACAAAAAATAAAAAATAAAGATACAAAAAAAAACTAAATATATACGCATCTTATATATAAATTTAAGGTTTTGTGTCATTCTTACTAGAGTTTGATCAATTTGTTCTTCCAAACCGCATCATTAGGATTGACTTCTATTCTTTTTAAACTCTTCACTAGAATCAATTTTGATTTTTACCTTTTCAATTGTTCGATTTGGATTTTTTTTTTTTTTTACAAATACATATATTGAGTTTTTAATTATTATTTTTATAAAATCATGTTAAAACCAACAACCGAAATCAAGCCGAACTGAACTGAATTAATCAAAGTTGAACCCACTAAAACTATAGATCGAAGAAAATCAAACCGTATTTCAATCAATTTCTAAATGGTTTCATTTTGTATAGAACCAAAAAACTGTAAAACCGAACTGAAATCTAACCGTAAACCTGAAAATAATGTTTACGGTTTTATTGAATTCATGTAATTAATTAATTATTAGTAAATATAATGATACATTATTATAATAAATTGGAGGTTTAGTAATAAAACCTCTTAACTAAAGATGAATCGTAAAAAAACTTCAATTATATATTTAATCAAAAAAATCCCCTCAGCTTTAATTACGTTAATAAAAAAATATCTCCGTCTACATTTCCGTTAAAACTGAGCTAATTTAAAACACAATTGTTTTCTAAAATTTAAAAACGACAGGGTTCTAATAATGGATTTAAAGTTGAGAATTTTTTTTATTGAATATAATTGAGGAGTTTCTTTACGACTTATCTTTAGTGGAAGGATTTTATTGTTTTTAATTTTAGGAAATATTGCATTTAAATTAGCTTAATTTTAAGGGTAATGTAGACAGAATAAATTTTTCATTCGCAGATTTAAAATTGAAGAATTTTTCATTGAATATATAGTAATGGAGTTTTTACGATTCATTTTTTAGTTGAGGGGTTTTAGTACTAAATTATTTTTATCAGTTTTTATGTTACTATTAGAGATTTTTGATCTAATTGTTTATTATGAAAACCATCCATTCCTGGATATAAATATTGCAGAGAGAGTTTGTCTATCATAAAAATACATATCTGGCGCAAATAGGATGGGTAAAAGAGAAATGGTCTAAAGTCTCTTGATTTTTCTTTCTAAAGAAGGGCCCATATTTTGATTTTCTTAAAAGAAACCTACTATATTCTTTATAAAGGGACCCATGTATTTTTTTAAAATAAATTCTCATAGAAAATGAACATATTTTGATTGGCTTAAATAAATATCTAACATAAAGAGCCCATATTTTTGAAAAATCCCACTAAAATAGACCCCAAAACCTCAAAAAATGTTACAGGCATTGTTAGAGAGGATAAAAGGAAAATTTAACCAAGTGATGGTAGTGGGGTGGTTCTCTTCTGTGGTGAGAATCGGCCCTGTTGGTTTAGGGTAGGGATCGATTCCCCATGGATGTGGAATTGTAATATTAATCCACTTGGCCACCAGAGCTTTCACATGGTCTCTCCGGGTCCCACAATTAGTCGGTGTTGGGGAGATGATATGCTGGCCTATAGTAAGGGGTAAATACTCAAAGTTACGCCGCCAGCGGTCCCCTAATTTCAGTCGGATTATCTGAATTATCAAAAAAAAATTTTAAAAAATAATAATAAAAGGAAAATTTAAGGAAAATTTCCACTAGAGACCGAACAAGTTACAACTATTGGACTGGGCCTGTAAAAATATTTTATATGCATCATCTTTCATCCTGGATTCTGAATATCGCAGTAAAAGAGAGTTTTGAAAATTCTTCATCGTAACAGTCTATGTGTTTTTGTTGATAATATAATATCATATGTTGCATGTAACTGAATACATCGAAATCTCGTTCATGTACTTGGTGTAATACATAAATGAGTTCAGTTGACATCATCATTCATTCATTCCACAAAATGGAATTTGAATGCCCAGAGACAGTAGGGTGGCCAGTGACGGAGTTAGAAATACAATATAAAGAATGCAAAATAGTATAGAGGGGGAATTGAACCATTGATCTCAAGTTGATGTTCGGTATATTTGAACCATTTTGCTATTATAAAACATTAAACATATTGTGAAAATGAGTAAAAATTAAGAGCATGAGGGTCATGCGCCTCGAAGTTTCTCTCCCAAGGAAAAACCAAATTCACGTTTTTCATCTTCTTCGACAAGAGCGTGAGGGTCATGCGCCTCAAAGTTTCTCTCCCAATGGCTGCTTTTCCGAGCTTCTCTTTGACAAGTCTTCTTCCCTCCAGCCTCGTCTTCATCCTTGCTCCATGGATATGAACATTTTGGTTCCTGTTCGCGATGAAGATTCAATGGAAACTACATGTGTTATCAACGGCTCGTCAAGCCCGACTCCACCTCCCTCCTCTGCACTCATCTTGCCGGATATTGTAGACGCCACAATAACAGCTATAGAGAATTTTGTGCAAAATTCATCAGTATAAAATGAAATTAACACTACTGATTTTCATCAGTATTGATACGTTCCTGGTGAGGATACGAGACCCAATTACGACACCAAGAGATTGAAGTGACAGCGAGGAGATAGCAAGACATGATTAACAAGCACCTTGCGATTTATGGATCGAATGTCGCCACAAAAGGATGCGGAAAATCCTTTTGATGAGACAAGGAGGATATATCATTTCACACGAAATGATCTAAGAGTTTTGAATCCGAATCACTCGAATACAAAGAAAATGGTCTATGTTTTAAAAGAGATTTTATTGATAAAAAGATAGATAAGATATAAAATGGAGTCTCAGCCTCAATATAAAGAGAAGAAGGCGAGACAAGAGAGAAGAGAAGAAATAAAGAGTGTGTATTTATGAGACATGCCTCGGTAAACAACACTCGGCCCATGCAACATTAAAAGACAGTTTGAATTCAAAAATAAGATAGATCGATAAGAAATGTAACTAATGAGCCACACCAAATGATCTAGAGGAGACGAGCCATGTGATGGATCAGATGTCTAAGGGTTGGCATATATGAGTATATGAGCCGCAAGCCTCATTAAAAACTTTGCTCGGAAAACCCATTGAGACAAAACCGAGCCAAGGAAAAAAGAGTGCGAGTGGATCATATTGCCAAAGCCTTAGCCATCTTGGACTTGTATCTTATCGGTGTAATCTCAATACAAAGCTTTATGTCCAAGTGATCCTCTGGAATATCCCTTAGGAGTAGTGATACTCGTAGTCCTTGGTGAAACAACTTGGTTTGGAGGTGATCAAGGCGTCCTAATCTTCCTTTCAATGCTCTTTTTGCTCCATGCATGCATATTGCTCCTAAGATGATGCCATCTTTATTTTTTATGTCCTTGGAGCTTATTAGGAACGTATCATCCTCCCTTGATTAAAAAATATTTGTCTTCAAATCTGTTTTATCTACCACAAGTAATGCCAAGTGAGAATCATCAAAATATTTTGGCATAAAACATCTATAAGGATAATAAAATGAAAGAGTAAGGATGCGATCAGAAATTCTTGGAGCTCATGGAGAGGTTTCTCATTGTAGTTGCCATCTTGAAATAGGTTGATCCAAGTAGTATTTTTTTAAGCTTGTAAACGATGTTCCTTTGAGCAATATTCTTTACATTACGGAAATAGTCATTAAGAACAAACTTCCTTTTTGAAGTTCCTTTGGGTGAATCCATGTTCTGTGAATGGAGTCTTGATGTTGTACAATCTAAAAATTCTCTATTGTCTTTTAAGTAATGAGGCTATTCGTCGTTAGTACAAAGGAAATCAACAACTAGATCAGGTTGTACTACCATTTGTTTAAAACCATTAGAAATTATTTTAAAGAGTTTAGGATAGCCTGGTAGGTTTGAAATGTCAATGGCTTGAATGTGAAGTTCGGTTCCGGCTTGGTGTTCATCCATGACTTCAAAAACGTATAGTCTTCTCACCATCATAAGCAAAGTGTTTGGCACCTGGCTTGACTTGATTGTTCTTGAGGCGGTTAGTAACATGTTGCGTTCGACTCTCTTGCTTGTATTCACTTCGTTCATTATAGTGTAGCTCTATTCTATGATGATGTATCCTTGCTTCTTTAGTATTGACCTGAAAAGTTGTTAGTTCACTTGAAAGCTTCGGTGCAAGGTTAGTGGAAAAAGAAATTTTTTTTGGACCAACAATTGTTTTGGAAACAAACAGATAATCATGATAAGTTTTTCCAGCCATAGCAAAAAACTAGGTTTCTTACCTTGGCCCTTTTTCCCTTTTAGTTGGATTTGGTCAAGATATACCTCATGAGGAGACATTGGTACAAAAGTGGTCTTGCGTCCTTTGAACTTGAAGGTATGGCGATTGGTATATCCATCATGTATGACTCTATGATATATCATGGTTTTTATGGTTTTATGGTTTTTAGCCAAGATATAAGTATTTTTTTAGAGTAATTTTGGTATTTGTTTAGTCTTATCAGGTACAAGTATGAGGTGGATCTTGTTGATGCATTTTGCAGCTTTTGGAGGCTTGTAGCTGAGCACATCAACTTGGAGACGAATCAAGGTGTTCACGTTGATCGACATGGGTCACGAATATTGCCCCAAGAATTTTAACTATTTACAATACAACTCCTTTCATATTTTAAATATATCTAAGTTTTTAAAAGTGAAAAAGATTAAGTTTTGTTTTTATCAAGTTCTTAGAGAGATTTTGGAGCTAGAGAGCTTGCAAGAGAAGAATTAGAACTCACTTTGTAGAGAAAAGATTTTGAACTCCTTCCATACTTTTGATTTATTCTATGCAGTTTATTAAGATAATGATTTGTGTTTCATTGATTATGTCTAAGTAATCCACTTGTTAGATCTAGGGTCTTCAAGGGTTTATGATGAATTGTTGAATTGGGCATAAAAAAATTAGGATTATTATAATTGTTCTTCATCTAGATTTGAATCTATACTAGATCTGGATTGATCACATGAAATCTAGCATCTTAGGATAATTAATATACATGAGAGTGTTATTGATATCTTGAACTAATCTTAGATGAGCAAAATAGGTTACTCGCAAAGAGATTTGGTTTAGGGATTTTCTGAACATATAATACCTGATATTAATGCATCATTTATCATTAGAATTTACAAAGAGATTTAGAATTCTATGAATTAAGTATAGTTATCATTGCAGCTAGAGTTGAATGATCATATCATTGTGTTATGAGTTTAAAAACTGGTCATACATGCATCCTGAATCGAATCCGCATAGTTCACAATTCTGAGTATTCCCTAATTGAATTTCCTAGGTCTAGCTTCTTCTCTTATTGAATTTACACCCATCTTATTAGCTATTTACTTTGCATTGTTTTTATTTTTAATTTCTTAGTTGTTTAGCTTCATTCAAAATTGTTATATCTATTGTATGAAGCCCAAAGTCCTTGTGGGTTTGATCCCTAAGTATTACAGTGATCTCTTAATTTGAGAGAGTAGATCTAAGGGTAAATTTGAACATATCAAATTTTGGCGCTGTTGCCGGGGACTCTAATTCACCATTACATTTCACTTAAAGAATTTAGTCTAAACTTTTCTTTTATTTTGTTACTCACGTCTCTTTCTTTTTTTTCTTCTCTTGTGTGTTTTAGGTGCATGCATAAGTACGACATTAGGAGCAAAAAGGATCAAACACTACTTGCTACTCAAGAGATCGAGAAGTTAGAAAGAGCTAATCGCAAGGCATTAACGATATTAGAGATGGTTAATCCTATTATGCTTGTGAGGAATGATGTTGGGGTCTATCATGATTTAGAAGGCAACTTACGCAACAAGCAGGGTCAGAAGCTTGATGCTAAAGGAAACCTCATTGTTGAGATCGTCGACCATGTTTATCGACACGCCCAAGAAAATGCTGGTCCGTAGGAAAATGATGAGAATGAAGCTAAGGAGAGAACTATTGTTGAGTACAACATGTCTAATCAGTTCTACACCTATAGGTCTGCTATCCATCCTCCTTTCTCCCAGAGGAATGATTTTGAGTTGAATCCCCAATACTTTACTCTTGTGGGGCAACATCCATTCCATGCTCTAATCCATGAACATTCAATGGACCACATTAAGAAGTTTGAAGATTTAGCTTCAGTATTAAAGTCAATGGAGTGTCAGAGGACTATCTGTTTTGTAAGCTCTTGCCATACTTACTTGTTGGGGAAGCAGCTCATTGGTTGAAACAATTGAAGCTAGGTTCTTTGACAACACGGAAGGATACCAAGATTTCTTTTCTAGATACCTTCTATGATGATGCTAAGTTAGAGGAATTAAGGAATATGATTTCTCAGTTTACTCAAGGTCCGACTGAGACTTTTAATGTTGTATGGTTGAGGTTTAAGGCTTATCAGAGAGATTGTCCACATCATGGTTTCAATGAGGTTTAGCTTTTGAGGACATTCTTTAGTAGGATTGATTTGAGGTATCAGATTGCTTTGGATGCTGCTAGCAATGGAAATTTCAATACCAGTTAACCAAGAGCTGGTAGTGAGTTGATTGAGAACTTGACATCTAGTATTAGTACCAAGAATGAGGATTTTAAGAGGAAAACCAGACTGCTGGTTTGGATAATGGTCAGATTGCTAAAGTGAAAGCCAAGCTAGATACGGTACACAATCTCCTGGTGAACAAGAAAACAGTTCATTTTGCTCAAGAAGTTGAAACTTTAAAACCAGAAGATGACTGCGTTGAAGAAGAAGTGAACTATGTGAATGGTTCTGGATTTAATGGTCAGTGGTTTGGTAACTCTCAAAGTAAATTCAGGAACTACAGTCATAATTCTTAGCGGAACAGCTACGGAGGTAATCAAAACACTTCTGGGTTTGTTTTGAAGACTAATACTCAAAATACTCAGCGGGACAACAGTAGCTTTACAAGGAACTATGAGAGTTTTTTTTATCAGATTCCCCCTTCAAGAACTCCTGAGAGTGAGATAAAGGCTATATTTGATCGAATATTGGAGGGTCAACAAAGGATTATAGTAGATTTCAATGGCAAGATTGATGCTTTCTACATATATTCGAATGATAAGCTTGAGGTTTTGACCAACCATGTTGAGAAGTTGGACATTCAGATGAATCTTGAATTGTTTAATCACAAAACCCTGGCGAACCCTTGAACACCCAACACCTTTCTATTATTTTTTGAAACCGATTTCTTTCATTCTTTTTTGCCTGACACAACAAACCAAACCTTTTTATTATTGAGTTTCAGCCTTACTTGTTCCTCTTTATTTGAGAAAACTTCTTTCTATGTGGGATTGATATACCTTAAGTACTACAATTGATTGATGTGCACTTGCAGCTTGTTGATTGTGTGTCCGAAGGAAAACTAGGAGAACAACTTCTCCGACACCTTAAAGCTTCATCGTGTGATGGGTCCTCTAATTGTTTAGAATGAAACTGGCATCAGTTTTTGAGCCCGGAGAGAGGGAAAAGAAGCTCGAAAGGTTGTGGAATACTCCATCAAAGGGCAGCTTGACTCTATTGGGAAGGCCCATAATTATAATTTTACCCTTACTTTGGCTGATGGCGTCCTTGAGAGGGTTAGTTTGTTTACCAATCCTCAAGCTGCATCCTCCAAATTCAGGAAGATATTCTCGTTTGAATATTTCTCCTGCGACCGAAGACGCTGAACTTGCTGATGACCATTAGACTCTTTCTTCGGTAGTATCTTCTGGTAAGAGAAAGAAACCAGACACTGCTTCTCCTTCACGAACTAAAAAATCCAAATCTCGTGGGAAGAATAGCTCATTTATTCCCTCCATATCGACGGATATGGCTGCTTAGTCAGCCCCTACTTTATTGAAACCCTGTCCATAGTCTGATCATCACTCAAGCAGTTCTACCTTGCTGTCTCTAGATGCAGCATGTAAAAATGACTCTATGTTTAAAAGTACTTTCAACTTTTAGGAGTTTGCTTGTATATCATGATTTGTGCATTAATTAGGAAAGAGAAATTTGGCTAGTATATTTTGGAGTCTTGGCACTAGACTGGATCTGCAGGTTCCTCCCCTGACCAGTTTAATTCTTTGGTTTGGGAACTGACCCAGCCTTTGATTTGACCTATTGAAGTGGTTGACACGTGTCATGATTGGAGAGAGTGGATCCTTTGTGAAGATCCGGTATCAAAACCATTTGGTTCTCGGTTTGGTTTAGGTTTGTGTTTGGTTTTTTGGATATAGAAATTTATGATCCATTTGGATGTTTTTAAACTTCGGATCGGGTATTTTCGGGTCGGTTCGAGTTTCGTATTCGGGTTTGGTATTCGGGTCTGGTTTCTTTTGTTTTAAGTTTTTTATGTTTCAAGTTTTGGTTTCATCAATGACATTGTCAATGAAGTACATCCTTCTCTTGAGCTATTGAGTTCCTTTAAACCAATGAAAATGATGCTTTCAAATTTCCTTACTCTTGACGCTCCTTTTTGTAAGTTTTCTTGCTACAATTGTGTTTTTCTGATACCTACAAACAATATACCAAAACTCTTTCCCTTTTTGACTGAATTTGATGAGAGCATGACCACCAAGGACGATAATGAGGAGCAGCGTGAGTATAAGGAGGACAATGAGGAACCAAGGAAGCCGCTTGTACCGGATCAGCATGAACATGAAGATTTGGAAATTTCCCATGGTCCTATTACTCGATCCAAGAAAGCCAAGCTCAAAACTTATCTACAACGTCTTCTCAACACCATCCAGAGTAGTTTAGTGTGTGCTAATCCAACTACCCTAGTTGTGATCCAAGCCACCTAGACATTTATCAAGAGAGGTGATAAGACTTGCACTCTTTTTCCCTTTGTTTGGTTTTGTCCCAATGAGTTTTCCAAACAAGGGTTTTAATGAGACAAGCCTTATCACTCTTTCACAAGGCCTCTTGATAAAGTCAAGCCCATTTCTTCATGTAGCCGCGGAAACTAGGAGTCAAAGAGACATTCTTATGTTCAAAGTTTAGTTTAATGCTTTGTAGAATTCCAAGGGGTTGTTTATCATTTTGCATGCATCTTTGAACCCTATATGTATCTGCCTCTTTCTTCTTTCAATCTATCAAATTTTATTCTGATAATCTCTTACAACTTGTTTGATCACTCGCTTGTTTATCGTGTTCGGATCTTCATTCTCACTCCTAGCAAGCTTTCGATAGTCTAAGGATTCATCCATAGTTCTTACGAAGTATCATTCACTACCACTTCTTGTTCATCGTGTTGGGTCCTTACCCTCCCAAGAACAAGTCTTGATAGTCTAAAGGTCGTTCATAACCTTTGGAAGTATTACTTCGATCCACCTTCGTTACCAACCTTCATCGCGAGTCATCCAAACCACGTCGCTGATCCTCATCGCGTCGTTCCAAACCACGTCGCCGATCCTCGTTGCATCATTCCAACTCCATGTAGCCAATCCTCGTCGCACTTCACATAGCCGATCTTTGTCGCGCTTCGTTCCACCCCACTTGGCCAATCCTCGTCGCTCTTCATTCCACCCCACGTAGCCAATCCTCATCGCGTTCCATCCCACTCCACGTCGCCATCGCGTTCTCGGTAGCATTTCCCCATTTCCGCAACCCAAATCTCTAACGATCCATTCAGTACAACCTTTGGAGAGCATTCAGAGACGTGATCCCATCAAGGATCATATCAAGTGGTATCAAAGCTCAACTCCATACCAGGTTGTGTCTATTCAAATCGATCACACCCTTTTATATTCCACAGATCATTTGGGGACTGATAAAATTGCGAAATCAACTTTTAGAGAACCTAATACGAGTTTAGTATTTGTTAAAATTGGTTTTGGAATTTTTGGAAACGTTTTGATAATTTATTGTGACCGATCATCTTCAAGCGTTTTCGCAAAAGGGAATTTCTGCGATTTTTAGTGTATTGATTTTCATAAATTCGCTTTCTTTGATAAAATCATAAGATTGGTTGGGTCTGCTTTGAAAAAGAGTCTAGTATTTGAGAAAATTGTTTCTGAAAATTTTGAAAGTGATTTGATAATTTATTCAGCTCGATCAAGTCAAACTGTCACTTAGGATTCTAGAACTTTTGCCGAGTTATCCTTGGTTGTGATATCTTTGGGCATTTTTACTTGTTACTTGTTTGAATTTGAACAGGTACCATGGCGGAAACCAGCCATGATGAAGAGGAATCCACAAACTCCAACAAGCAACTTCTTGATTCTTTTAGAGCCATGATGGATGAAAGTATGGCAACCATGAGAGCTAAACTAGAAAGATCCATCAATGACCGACTTAGGAGGCAACCACCACCTTCTGATGCTGAGCAATACTATAGTCACTCCTCTAGATCACATCATTCGAGGAGAAGACGACCAAGGGAGGATCAATCCCTTAGGATCAACCAAACCAATCCTCGAGACCCATTAGCCGGCCTTAAGATCGAAATCCCATCTTTCCATGGAACCAATGATCTTGAAGAATACCTAGAATGGGAAAAGAAGGTCGAGATAGTCTTTGGATGTAGAGAATTCACCAAGGCCATAAGGTTAAAATAGCCCCAACCGCATTCAAGGACTATGCTCTAAGTTGGTGGGATCAGTTGGTGACTTCTAGGAGGAGGACCGGAGATCTTCATAGGTTCATACCTAGTCATCATCATAGGGAACTACATATGAAGCTTAGGAATCTATCTCAAGGGAGTAGGTCCGTGGAAGAATACTATAAGGAGATGGAAACCTTGTTGCTTAGAGCCGATATTCAAGAAGATAGTGAAGCTATTATGGCAAGGTTTATGGGTAGTCTTAACAGGGATATCATGGAACGGCTTGAGGTTCATCATTATGTTGAAATGGAAGAACTCCTCCATAAGGCTATCATGTTCGAAAAACAGCTTAAGAGGAAGCACCTTAAACCCGGATATACTCCCACAAGGTTTAACCAAACCCGAGATGATAAGCCTAACAAGGAATACAAACCATTCCCTAAACCTAAGCTAGAAGAGCCGCAACTTAAGGGTATTGACAAGGGTTCAAGCACCAAAACCAGGGAAATTCAATGTTTTAAGTGTAAGAGTTTTGGTCACTGCTCAAACACATGCTCCAATAGGAGAACCATAGTTATCCGGGCCAATGGTGAACTAGAATCGGATGAAGACCGTTTGGAGGCTGAGTCTATAGAGGAACATGTTGTAATGCCAACGGTAGGACAACTATTGGTCACTAGAAGATTTGAACCTGCACACTAAGTTTGAGAAAAATGAGCAGAGAGAGAATTGATTCCACACTCGTTGTCTAGTGAAGGAAAAGGTCTGCAGCTTAGTGATCGATGGGGGTAGTTGCACTAATGTTGTGAGTGAGTCCATGGTAGAAAAACTCGGACTAGCGGTCATTAAGAGAGCTAAGCCTTATAAGTTGTAGTGGCTTAATGATGAGGGAGAGTTGGAAGTCAAGAACCAGGTCCTAGTTCCTTTGTCCATAGGAAAATACGAAGATGAGGTATTATGTGATATCTTACCAATGGATGCCGGACATATACTACTTGGAAGACCTTGGCAATCCGATCGGAGAGTAATGCATGATGGGTTTACCAATCGGTATTCATTTGAGTTTAAAGACAAGAGGAACATTCTAGTACCGTTAACCCCATAATAGGTTCATCTAGACCAAATTGCCTTGAAGAAAAACAAAACCACTTCTGAATCCAAGCTCAAACAACTGGCCAATCTTATGATCAAGCCTCAACAAGGGAGTTACTCACCATCCCTATTCTTTGTGTTTAAAGAATGCTTTAATACTAACCAAACTATGCAGGAGTTGCCTAGCAAGATTCAATTTCTTTTGCAGGAGTTTTAAGATGTGTTTCCGGAGGAACATCCACCAGGTTTACCACCAATCGGAGGAATAGAACACCAAATTGATTCCATACCCGGAGCTTCTCTTTCCAAAAAACCAGCCTATAGAACCAATCCTCTAGAAACTAAGGAACTTCAACAACAAGTCACTGAACTCATGGAGAAAAGACATATCCGAGAGAGTATGAGTCCATGTGCCGTACCCATTTTGCTTGTCCCAAAGAAAGATGGAAGCTGGAGGATATGTGTTGATTACCGAGCCATCAACAATATCACTGTAAAGTACCGCCATCCTATACCTAGATTAGATGATATGCTTGATGAATTGCATGGTTCTAACATCTTTTCGAAGATAGATCTTAAAAGTGGATATCATCAAATTAGGATGAAAGAAGGGGACGAATGGAAAACTGCATTTAAGACTAAGCATGGTTTATATGAGTGGTTAGTAATCCCATTTGGGTTAACAAACGCACCTAGTATTTCATGAGATTGATGAACCATGTTCTTAGGGCTTTCATAGGTCATTTTATGGTTGTATATTTCGATGACATTCTAATCTATAGCCGCAGTCTAGAAGACCACGTGGAGCACCTTAGAAAAGTTTTAGAAGTACTTAGGAAGGAAACCTTGTATGCTAATCTTAAAAATGTACCTTTAGAACGAATAACCTTGTCTTTTTAAGTTTTGTGGTAAGTGCAGATGGTATTAAAGTTGATGAGGAAAAGATCCAAGCAATCAAAGAATGGCCGAGTCCAAAAAATGTAAGCGAAGTAAGGAGCTTCCATGGTCTTGCCGGGTTTTATAGGAGGTTTGTAAAAGACTTTAGCACTCTAGCAGCCCCACTCACTGAGGTTATCAAAAAGAAAGTTGGATTTAAGTGGGAGCAAGCTCAAGAAGACGCTTTTCAAGCCTTGAAAGGCAAGCTTACACACGCCCCGGTGCTATCTCTTCATAACTTTGATAAAAAATTTGAAATTGAATGTGATGCCTCAGGGATTGGTATTGGTGCTGTTCTTATACAGAAAAAAAGACCAATAGCCTACTTTAGTGAAAAACTTGGAGGAACCACACTCAATTACCAAACCTATGACAAAGAACTCTACGCGCTTATTAGGGCCTTATAAACATGGCAACATTATCTTTGGCCTAAGGAGTTTGTTATCCACACCGTCCATGAATCTTTCAAGCACCTCAAAGGACAACAGAAGCTACACAAAAGACACGCCAAGTGGGTTGAATTCATTGAAACCTTTTCTTATGTGATCAAATACAAGAAAGGTAAGGAGAATATAGTAGCCGATGCTCTTTCTCGAAGATATGTTCTTTTGAACTCTTTAGAAGTTAAACTACTAGGATTTGAGAAAATCAAGGAATTATATGCTAATAATGTTGACTTCAAAGAGATTTATGCTGCTTGTGAAAAATTTGGTGCGGAAAAATATTACAAGACCGATGGGTTTTTGTTTTATAAAAATCGATTATGTGTGCCTAACTCTTTCTTGTGAGATTTGTTTGTTAAGAAACTCATGCAGGCGGTCTTATAGGTCACTTTGGTGTGGCAAAAACCTTAAGTGTACTATAGGAACATTTCTTTTGGCCACATATGAGAACTGATGTTGAAAAGGCTTGTCAACGATGTGTAACTTGTAAGCAAGCCAAATCCACAATCCAAAACCATGGTTTGTATATCCCTCTACCTATTCTATTGCATCTGTGGCATGACATTTCCATGGATTTTGTAGTTGGATTACCTAGAACTAAAACTGGTAAGGATTCGGTATTTGTGGTAGTTGATAAATTTTCTAAAATGGCTCACTTCATTCTTTGTCATAAAACCGATGATGCCATTAATGTAGCTGGATTGTTCTTTAAAGAAATAGTTACAGTTCATGGCATGCCTAAAACTATTGTATCGGATAGAGACACTAAGTTTCTTAGTTATTTTTGGAAAACATTTTTGTCTAAGCTAGGAACGAAACTTTGTTTCTCTAGAACTTGTCATCCATAATCTGATGGTCAAACCGAAGTAGTTAATAGAACCTTATCTACCTTGTTGAGTGCCATAATCAAAAAGTATCTTAGAACTTGGGAAGAATGTTTGCCTCATGTTGAATTTGCTTATAATCATGCTAGGCATTCCGCATCTAAGTATTCACCGTTTGAAATTGTTTATGGGTTCAATCCCATCTCACCTTTGGATCTAATGTCTTTACCTATGAATGAAAGGATAAGTCTTAGTGGAAAGAAAAAGGCTGAATCAGTTAAGCAGATACATGAGAAAGCTATAATCAATATTGAGAACCAGACCAAGTTATACACTAAGCATGCAAACAAGGGCCGCAAGGAGTTGGTCTTTGAAGAAGGAGACTTGGTGTGGATCCATTTGAGAAAGGATAGGTTCCCTAACGAGAGAAAATCCAAGCTTATGCCCATAATTGATGGTCCATTCAAAATCATCAAGAAGCTCAACAACAACGCCTACCAGCTAGATCTTCAAGGTAAGTACCAAGTAAGTCCGAGTTTTAATATTACTGATTTGGTTCCTTATTTTGCAGATGAAGCAGATTTGAGGTCAAATCCTTTTCAAGTGGGGGAGGATGATGAGAGCATGACCGCCAAGGAGGATAATGAGGAGCAGCGTGAGCATAAGGAGGACAATGAGGAACCAAGGAAGTCGCTTGTACTGGATCAGCATGAACATGAAGATTTGGAAATTCCCCATGGCCCTATTACTCTGTCCAAGCAAGCCAAGCTCAAAAATTCTCTACAACATCTTCTCAACACCATCCAGGGCAGTTTAGTGTGTGCTAATCCAACTAACTTAGTTGTGATCCAAGCCACCTAGACATTTATCAAGAGAGATGATAAGACTTGCACTCTTTTTCCCTTCGTTTGGTTTTGTCCCAATGGGTTTTCACTACAAGGTTTTTAATGAGGCAAGCCTTATCACACTTTCATAAGGCCTCTTGATAAAGTCAAGCTCATTTCTTCATGAAGCCGCGGACACTAGGAGTCAAAGAGACATTCTTATCTTCAAAGTTTAGTTTAATGCTTTGTAGAATTCCAAGGGGTTGTTTATCATTTTCCATGCATATCTGAACCCTATATGTATCCGTCTCTTTTCTTCTTTCAATCTATCAAACTTTATTCTGAAAATCTCTTACAACTTGTTTGATCACTCGCTTGTTTATCGTGTTCGGATCTTCATCCTCACTCCTAGCAAGCTTTCGATAGTCTAAGGATTCATCCATAGTTCTTACGAAGTATCATTCACTACCACCTCTTGTTCATCATGTTGGGTCCTTACCCTCCCAAGAACAAGTCTTGATAGTCTAAAGGTCGTTCATAACCTTTGGAAGTATCACTTTGATCCACCCTTGTTACCAACCTTCATCGCGAGTCGTCCAAAGCACATCGTCGATCTTCATCACGTCGTTCCAAACCACGTCGCCGATCCTCGTCGCATCATTCCAACTCCATGTAGCCGATCCTCGTCGCACTTCACATAGCCGATCCTTGTCGCACTTCGTTCCACCCCACTTGGCCGATCCTCGTCGTGCTTCGTTCCACCCCACGTAGCCGATCCTCGTCGTGCTCCATCTCACTCCACGTCGCCATCGCGTTCTCGGTAGCATTTCCCCATTTCTGCAACCCAAATCTCTGACGATCCATTCAGTACAACCTTTGGAGAGCATTCAGGGACGTGATCCCATCAAGGATCATATCAGAATTGTAGGTTGGCAATCCTTGATGATTTTCAACCTCTACTCACCTTGTTCTAGTCTCTGTGGCACGTGCTTATCGGACAGCTTCAACTCGGTCAACACACATACACATTGTAATAATCTCCCTTGTTGATTGAGTTGAATAACACATGCTCTCCATTAATTAAGTAGCATTAAGCTCTTTCTATATGACTGCATGTAGCAAGCGGCTCCTAACTGTGCATAACATCAACAAACCAGAGACATCTTTAATACATAATGAACATCTTCATAAGTCTAAACTCGGATTATAGAAACGGTGGCTCTTGTGACTTTTCGGACATGTGCTCTATCTAGATTCACCATTTATACTGTCTTACTTGCTTAGATTTGGACAGACCTCAAAACCTCAACATGAAACTTATATTTTCTCCTTTTATGTATTCCAACTATTTCTTCTCCTCTTCCTTAAATCAACCGGCTCCAAACTTACTATCACATGACTCACGACTGCATCACCATTACCATGGATCGGTCTCATCTCCATGGTCGTTGATCTGGTGTCACTCTGGTCCGATGCTTCTCTTACTCGCTATAGTCTCCTTCGTTTTAATTTCTTGTTCTTTTGTTTTCTTCTCTTTTGACCTCTCTTTTCTTATTCTACTCCTTTGTGATCTCTTTATTTTCCTTCTTTTTTTCTCTATTTCTCTATTCCACAAATCACGATGGCAACAACATGACAGCAATGGTGGCAGCAATAACAAGATAACAATAGCTTTGTACAACGGGATGATGACAGCTAGGGTTTTCGAGTATGCTCCAAAATCTATGGCTTCACGATGACGATGATAAAAACATCTATATAATATAATCTTTATTTGACAAGGGATTTTACTCCATATTAAAAGTTAGGGTAGTTAATTATAAGTTTGCCCTGCTTATTAATAATACCCTTCCCACCCAACTAAATATTCTGCCACCGATTTAGGCTTTTATTAATGTAGCCCATTACTTTTTTTCTCATTAAACCCGTTTGCTAAATAATATGATCCGATTCACTTTTGCAAAACCAACGAAGCCCATATCTACAATTAAGTTTGTCATGTTTGGCCTTTATATTTAGTAGTTTTCGGAAATATTTAGTAAATAATCTCCATATATATCGAAAGTAAGTGAAATGGAATATTAACTTTAGTGGATATCGACATATATATATAAAAAATCTAAATTTTTTGTTTAGTTATGGTCAGTCTTAAAAGAAAATAAAATTCAAAACCATGGAATACCTAAATGAATGGGATATTTCTCTTAAAGTCTTAGAACTTGTCACCGCCTCTTTGCTTATTATAAATACCTTCCTAGGTTTGATATGGCAGCTTCAAAGATAAATTAATTAATGGTGTATGTATGCAGGTTAGAATTGTGAAAGCAAGATGAGAAGCGATTTCCATCGATCCGGTAATCTTTTTTTTCTACTTGTATTTTTTTTTTTCTTATAAATTTATGATTTTTGTTTAGCGTAATGTTTTTGACAATTTTTAAATTTTATAATTTTTAATAGTTGTTTGATTCATGATATTTGTAATCGTGTATCAAAATTTTATTCCAGAAATCGTATTATTTTTGTCAAACTAAGCAGTTTCCATGGAGATATGATCGTCAGTATCCTAATTCTTTTGTCTTTTTTTCAAGGTATTCTTTTAAATTTGGGGTTCTTCTTTTCTTTTTGTAATATATGTTCTTATTTCGTTGTGGACTAATCGAATATAAACTAAAAATATATCTTCTACGAGAGTAATTATTTATTGTTAGTCAATTCTATGTAAGTTTTTTTCATCGTCGTTGTTATGCCATCAGCGGCAAGGTTTAGGGTTTACAATGTTTAATTATTGTCCGTTCCTAAGACGTACTACAAACACTCACCAAGAGCTTGCCGGAACTTTGTGGAGCTATCCTGGATGTTACTATGACAACATTCTATTTCACAGAATCATTAAGGTTTGTTTCATGTGTTCTAATCTATTTTTCATTGTGCTGAATTATCACTATAATGAAGTTGTAAAGAATTTGTTATTTTACTATTAATTTGTTTCAGTATTTCATAGTGCAATGTAGGGATCCTACATGAACAGAAACAGGCGGTGAATTCATTATGGGTATCTCTTTCTTTAATCTATGTTGGTTTTACTGGGTGATTCCATATGTACATATGTTAGATAGTTTTAATATATGTTAGATATGGGTAAGGTCTGATTTAGTTATTTTTTGGTCGAGATAAAATCATGCCATGTAGAAGTAGATACATTATGTTTTGTGAATATTTATTGGAAACATATTTAGTTTTGTATATTCGTTTGATCTTCACTCAAGACTGACTGAGATTTTGAAATTGGGGAAAACCTAATTCAAAACTTCAGATCATGATTTGTATGATATTTTCATGTTGCATATTTTTTAGCATTTGTCGTATGGGGGTTTTACCTTTTCATAGGTCAAAGTTTGAGGACGAGACAAAGCCAGAGTTGAAGCACACATGAGCTGGTATTTTATCAATGGCTAATGGTGTATGGTCCTAATACAAAGGGGAGTCAGTTCTTCATCACTTTAGCACCAGCACCGTCCTTTGATAGTAAAAACACATTCATCCCTTGGTTGAATGCGCTACCATGTTTAGCGATTCTTTTCCATGTTTTTTTGTTTGGTAAAATATTTTTTCCATGTTTATTAAGAGTCACTTACTCTCACTCTTCAAGAAGCTGAGCATTGGAGATGATCTTAATGCTATAAAGGTGATTTTCTTTATCCAGGTTGTTGGCTTATAGAGGTGAGTGGTATTCTAATTACTCAAGGATTATCTTATTTATATGATCTCATTGAGTTTCAGTCTTGCTATGGAGGAAGGTATTGTCGTTGGTGGTGGTTGCACTCTGCTCAAGCTATCGTCGAAGGTTCATGCCATCAAGGATACCCTTGAAATAAAATGATGAAGACAAGGTAATCTTGGCGAAATCAAGACTTTCCAAGACCTGGGATTTTTGCAATTTGCTTTGCACTGACTGTATTTTCAACTATTTCCCACCTGTAGATTGGAGCAGAACTAGTTAAAAGAGCAATGAGTTACCCTCTGAAATTAATAGCTAAGAATGATGGTGTCAATGGAAATGTTTTCAGTAAGAAGGTTTATATCACAACATAAAATCTCCATTTTTGTCCTTCTCCTGATCTAAGTATATAGCTTAAGAACTATGTTTATTCATTGCGGGTTTGGAACGAAGCAGAAGTTAAATTCATGGCAAGGTAATTAATGGGTTTATTCTTCTTTTTCTGTTTATTTAATATTGTATATATCAGTTCACACGTATGCATCGTATACTAAAATTTGAAGATTTAATGGTGACCATTGTCCATTTTTCTTGAGTTTTTTTTTTATATTGAAGCTGAGTAGGATTAAGAATGAAGGACAAGAGTTTAACATTGAGTGTCTATTGCATGTTGATGGAGCTCATCATTGGAAGAAATAAGGAGTTAGCAAGAAACTTTCGGGATTTTGGCTTATGTACTAATATTTTGATGTACTCATATAAACAAGTGTTGAGATGTAAAATTTGGCTTATGTATGCCTATGTAAGAAGAAACCTTGGGGATTTTACATTTTCTATATTGAAACCTCTCAGCAATTTTATTGAAAAAGAATATTCAACAAGACGTCTAATAAAATACTGTAAAGTGACAATAAAGCTTCTAATCTAGGCTCAATAAGTAAACATAATTCATAATTGCACACATGAATATTATATGGAGCTCCCATAAATATGATGAAAAGATTTAACATTGAAAGATGCAAAGATATGAACAACTACTTTAAACTTGCTCCCCCTCACAAACAGCAGGTCCCAGAGTCACCATTTCCTCTTTAGGTTCTCTAATTGAGAGACTAATTATTGTCTACAAATTAGATGGATGAATAATAGATAACTCTCTTATCGGGCTATGACTCAGGCTATTTCAGTAGAGGTTGTCTATTATAAAATATGCATATTTTATTTAAACCCCAAACTATATAAGTTAAGTTAACCAAAGCTGCTTCTTAAACTGCACAAAAGCATTAGACTTTCCATCATACCACACTCAAGAGAGAATTTGGAAACCATAAGAAAGGGTTTTTGTGACAGGAATGATTACCTTAACACGCTTTTCGGGTGATGATTATTACTAGGGATGTTATATAGGGCTGAACTTATAGGGTTAGCCCTGTCCCTTTGTTATTTATGTTGGTCCTTGGCCCTGATTTTATAGTGTTTATATTTTCGGGTCCATAAAGGGTTGGGTTTAAAAACACAAAGGCTTAAACAGAATTGGCCCTGATTTTTTTTTAACTTCTGTTTCATAAAACGACTCCGTTTTTAATTTGTGTTTTTCCCCTTTTCTGAACAATATCGTTCTCAAACTCACAAATTCAAAAATTCATCAATCTTTTCTCCTCTCTACCTTTGTTACCTCTTCTTCTTCAATCCATATTCATCAATCCAAATCCAAATTCATCAATACAAATTCAAATTCATCAATCTTGTCGCTCGATTCAGGCCTCTTCTTCTTACGCTCGATTCAGTCTAGAATTTTTCGATTTGATTCATGGGTCGTTGAAAATTTATCGAATTGGGTAATAGAACTTGTCAGAATTCATCTGGGTATTTTTAAATTTTTAGATTTCTGGAGAATAAGGATCGGTTTATTGAAGTTTACTGCATTTTCTATTGC
>CM051379.1:7863237-7888237 GCA_028015245.1 Cardamine occulta | reverse complement strand
TATGATGTTTTGGATTTGAAGTTTCTATTGCTATGTTGTTAGAGTTAATCTTATGATGAATCTTTTCTGGAATCCGTTTTTTTTATGGACCTATAAGTGTTTCATTATATAAGTTGTCTTGTAGCTTTTGAGTATTGTTCGTAAGTTGTCAAACATTGATACTATTGTCATCAATCTGGGAGATGAGATGCCTTGGTACTTAAAAACTCTTTATCTCCTTGACAAAGTTCTTTCTTGATGATGATGTTGAATTTTTTTATATTTACAGAATCTATGCATTACTGTTTTTGCTTATTCTCTTTTGATATTCACTATGTGGGTTTGCGTTGGATAAGTACAAGTTCACTTGTTAAACCCTTTTAAGTTTGCAAAGTATTGGGATCAATACAGTATTATTCTAGTGATGGGAGCTGCTTTAGATCCAAGATTGAAGTTGCAGATACTTACATCAGCTTATAACAACGTGGATCCCATTACTTCCGAGGAAAAAGTTGAGATTGTTAGGAAGTTTATGGATTTACAGATGTGTTGATTTTTGGATTTATGGATGGTTTAAAAAATATATTTGGATATTGGGTTTATGGATTTATTGATGTTGATTTATGGATTTATGGATATTGATTTATGATGAGCACAAAAAAAATTATATCCTTTTTAATTTAAAACAAACAAAAAAAAGATCAAAGACTTGTTTGGTTCTTGGTTGAAAAAAAAAAGACTTGTTTGGTTTGTACAGGGTTTTATAGGACTTGTATAGGGTTAGGACTTTATAATAAGGTAGAGGACTCTTAGAGCACCTCCAATGGTGGGTAGGAGGAGTTCTTAGGGAGGGGTTTTTAACATTAAAAATTATAAACTGTATCGGTAAACGCGCGTTAAGAACCCCTCCCTTAAGAATCGGTTCTTATTTAAGAATTTTTAAAACCGGTTTTTAATAGAGATTCTTAAGTTTATTATTAAAGAATACTAAAAACCCCTCATGGAGTGCTAATGGTTGGAGATGCTCTTATAGGGTTAGGATTTGAACAGGGCTGGACTTCAAAGGGTTTAAAAAGGGCTGGGTTTTAGAACCCTATTTAACATCCCTAATTATTACCTTAGGATTTTATTTAATATAGGCTGGGGTTCAGTGTTTGATGATGGTATAAAACTAGTTAAAGATACTATTTACTCATTTTACCAAGGTGAATATTACGCATTATTAAATAACTATTAAAAAGATACATTGAAACTATTAGGACAGTATTTTATGGGGTATGGGTGTATTGTATCTATGCAAATTATTTGTGGTATTGCTCATGTCTAATATAGTTGTAGATCCGAGTAAATAATCGAATGGTACTTTGCAAATATTTTCCAAAAAACCTATTGTATAGTGAAATAAATTATCGTGGAAATCATGGTTAGTAGCTCACATGGCCGGTACACTATTTATGATGGTTCGAAGCGAAAAAAATAGATATGGCCTTTATATATTTTAGTAAAACAAAAATCATAAACTAAAAAAAAATATCAAGTAAAGGAGGTGTATTTTTTGTATATGGTTTTGGAGGAGGAAAAACATTTCTTTTGTCGTAGCATTCCACAGCATTGCTTATCTTTAACATTGCATCCACAGTATTGATTCATTGTTATTACCTGGTGGAAGGACCTTTGCACTCATGATTGGCGATATCCCTTAGCCCAAATGAATTCACCACTTGCTTGATGAATATAGGTTATGACCTTGTCCAATTAGTTAATTAGACTAATGGTATGAGTTAATTAGACTAATGGTATGAGTTGAAGCTCCTACAAAGTACTATTTTGAAACATTGAATTGGAGCATGTGTGATATTTTGAGATGCAAACAGGATAAGCCGTTTGAGGGTAAAGTCGTAGTGTTTGTGGGTGACTTTTGACCATTTCTACATCTTATCGTTGAAGCTGAAAATAACAAATTGTGTTGGCTACTCTTCATGCATCGTACTTTTGGTAAGTATATTGTAATATACTTAACACTATAAAGTGGTGACATTTTTTTCAGATTGTTGTGGGGCTAATGCTTATGCAATAATTATCTAGAACCAAACCGTTAGCAACTCCCCATACCTCTCTGTACCTCGGGGTGGACACAATGGATTGGGAAAATAACTTTGCTTAGCGTGAGTTGTTAGAACTTAGAATCATGAGGGAGATGTTTGATATGTTATATTATGTTATATTAATTCAATAAACCATTAAAGTATAAACACCAAAAAGTGCAACCATCTCTGAATTGTGATGACAAGCCAAACCTTACTTATATACTTACTTATATATATGTTTCAAATGAAAATTTCAAGGAATGATGAGTGGATTTAGGATGCCAACATAAACACAAAATTCTAGGCTTCATCCTCACCTTTGGCCTTATCTGCACTGTTTTAAAGAGCAGAAAAGCGAGTCTTCGAGATACAAAATAGGTAAGAGAGATGAATTTTCTTCTGATTTAGTGGTCATTCTGTGTAAAATCGAACATGCTTTAAAATCTGATTTCTTCGGAAGGACGGTACAAAAGCTTCATTGCCGAATGTGGAGTTTCCTTGATAGTTATGATTTGGATAGTGTTGTCTTTTGATACGCTGTCGAAACAGTTCAGAGAATATCTCTAAATCCTACTCTGTTTGATTCTGATTCTTTATCACATTGTGTTCACCACACTACATTTAAGATATTGCTTTCATTGTCTAAACCTCTAAATGATGAAAATTCCTTTGGGCTACATTTTTACGGTTTTCATACCCATGGGGATGATCACAGAGTTTTACTTATTTAACTGCATCGCTGTTTCACATCTCATACAAGAGATGAATGAATGGAAGATACAGAATGTGATAATGAAGAGCTGAAAATCAAATGGTGTGTGCGAATGAGGTCTACATTTAGCACATTATGCCAATGTTTTTCGATATTTAATTTTTGACTTTTAATCAAACAATTAGGGTAAAAATTTTATATTGTATAATCAATTACTAATCGGGAAAAGCACTGATTAAAAATAAAATTACTAATATATTGTGTCATTTTGTATATAATATTAAATGATTATGTTTTAAATCATCTAAAGAAAATTAGTCAATAAAATTACTAATAAAATGTATCCCCGCGCAAGGCTATTTGGAAAATACTATAAGAGGATATGTTGTATAACGAAAGACAAGCTCGAGGTGATCCTGGTAAGTATTCAATACATCTTTTTCTTTTACTTTCGTATATATTAAAATTTGGTCTAAATATATGCTGCCTCGAATGTAGGTCTTACTTTAACTGACGATCACATCAAACACTTGGGTTAGGCCAAGATAGAGAGACTTCTGCGAAGTAGTGGTACTTCTTGTTGGACCACAATTTTAATAAGATAAATGGGTCTATAAAATTGTGTGAGAATTGAATTGAAATGGGCATGGTCCAATAAGTGGTAAAACCTCATTTTGTAAGTGGAATGTGGAAAATGTCCCACATTGCTTCCAAGTTATGTTTTGGTGTGATATATATATATATATATACATAGTCATTGTCATACAATGGTTTAAATGACTATGGAGAGAGAAAAGGGGGACCACACGTGTGAGCCGCCGCCGTCCGGCCGGCTCGGCACGTGGCTCGTGGCTATGGGCCTCCAGAGGCCCCCACGCGCGTATCTTTCTTTTTGAAAAAAATTCGTAAGGAGTTTTTGAGGTCTATTAAAGAATTCAAAAAAAGAATATTCGAATATTCGAATATTCGTTTGAATATTCTTTCAAATATTGTTTTTGGAGACGCGCGTCCAGCGGAAACCGCCCTCTAAAAGAAATGATGAATGTCATGTTGCAAAAATCTGGGTTAGTCCAGAACATGTGGGGGGGGGGGAAAGCGTTACTTACCGCAAATTATATCCTTATCAAAATTCCACACAAATTTACGGGTAAAACACCCTATGAACTTTGGAAAGATATTGTACCTTCGTACAAATACCTCAAAGTGTGGGGGTGCCTAGCAAAAATAGCAGTACCACCTCCGAAAAAGGTCACAGTAGGACCAAAAACTGTGGATTGTATTTTCATTGGATATGTACACAACAGTAGTGCATATCGGTTTTTGGTATATAAATCAGATATACCAGATATCCATGTCAATACAATAATGGAATCACGCAATACGTCCTTCTTTGAAAACGTGTTTTCTTGCAAGGATACATCGTATCCAAAGCGGACACGCGATCAAAGAGATCAAAATGAGACAAGCACATCTGGTACTTCAACCCATGAGGACGAAGAACGTCTTGAAGATGAACCTAGACGCAGTAAAAGAGCTCGTAAAGAAAAATCTGTTGGCGATGATTTCATGATGGTTTTTCTTTTAGACAATGGACAAGAACATTTACAGAAGTCATGTCTACACCAGACAGACTTTTCTGGAAGGAAGCCATCAATAGTGAGATCTATTTCATTATGCAAAACCATATATGGAAGATAACTGATCTACCCCAAGGGTTTAAAGCACTAGAGTGTAAATGGATTTTCAAAACCAAGTTAAAAACTGATGGATTAATTGAGAAATACAAGGCCAGGCTTGTGGTGCAAGGTTTTGACAAAAAGAAGGTCTAGATTTCTTTGACACCTATTCTCCGGTGACGAGAATAATCTCTATAAGAATGCTGATAGGAATTTCAGCATTAAGGGACCTGGAAATCTATCAAATGGACGTAAAAACTACCTTTCTAAGGTGATCTAGAAGAGGAGATTTACATAAAACAACCTGAAAGTTTTGTCATCCCAGGACAAGAACACAAAGTCTGTAGACTTGAAGTCACTATACGGGCTTAAACAAGCTCCAAAACAATGGCATGAGAAATTTGACAACGTAATGATGTCAAACGGATTCACAATAAATGAATATGACAAGTATATACATGCTAAAAGTACTCCAAATGGGTATGTCTTACTATGTTTATATGTAGATGACATGCTCATTATTAGGAGTAATAAAGACATGATCAATCAGACTAAGACCATGCTTAGACAGAATTTCGACATGAAAGATATGAGACTTGCGGACGTGATTTTAGGAATCAAGATTATTAGAAATTCTGAAGGAATTATTCTGTCCCAAGCCCATTATGCTGCAAAGATACTTGAAAGGTTTAAAGCATATTCTAATGGGACAGCAAAAACTCCAGTTGACGCTCAACTTCATCTAACTAAAAAATTCATGTGAAGCGGTGTCACAAGTGGAATATGCAAGGGTGATCGGAAGTCTGATGTACTTAACAAATTATACTAGAACCGATTTAGCGCACTCAGTAAATGGCCTTAGTCGCTACACTAGTAATGCAGGACATAATCATTGGAAAGGTATAACAAGAGTATTAAATTACTTACGTTATACACAAAATTATGGTCTGTACTATGGTAAAAAACCGGTAATTTTGGAAAGATATAGCGATGCAAATTGGATATCCAACTCCAAAAACTCAAAATGTACGAGTGGTTATATCTTTACGCTGACAGGTGCAGCCATGTCCTGGAAATCTTCCAAACAAACTCTGTTGGCCAGATCAACCATAGAATCTGAGTTTATAGCGCTAGACAAAACTGCAGAGGAAGCAGAATGGCTTCAGAACTTGTTGGAAGATATACCGATGTGGGAGAAACTAGTGCAAGCTCTTCGTGTACACTGTGATAGCCAGTCGGCTATAGCTAGAGCACTGAATAATCTCTATAATGGTAAATCTCGTCATATTAGAAGACGACATAAAACCATTAGACACTTGATCTCAACAGGAGTAATCACCGTAGATTACATCAAATCAAATGACAACCTAGCGGATCCATTTACAAAAGGATTATCACGTGATCAAGTTGTAAAATCATCAAGAGGAATGGGTCTCAACCCTGTAAATTAAGAGGAAGTTTGATGGAAACCCTACCTACGTGACTGGCGATCCCAAGAAGTAGGTTCAAAGGGACAACTAAATCAAGCTGAATCAGAAAGAGCACTGTGAAATCTTGTATGTGCTCAGTTCCTAGGATGATTAATAGTGCTACCTGTATGTGATAAGGATAAGCATTGGCTTTTAATGATTTCATAGCTTCGTCATAGTGGAGTATAACAAGATACTTCTGAAAGGAAGCTCATGATAGATCACCTAGTGTGTGTGAAATGCGGCCGTTTCTAGGAGAATGAAAGTAAGGCTATATTCTCCAAGGTCACTCATGGAAAACCAGGAATGTTAAGGCCAAAATGAACACAATAGAGAACATAGTTCTACGAGAAAATGTTGATATGCTATACTTGTTGTCTTGGTTTACATCAAAGTCCGGGTGGTTCAAGACATGATGTTCACCTCCTAGTCGAGTAAACCCGACAGATATTAAAAATGATTGGTTCAAAGCTGAAATATGCTACCTCTCATATATAGTTACATCTTCGCATACTCTCGAAATTCTGTCTACTCTAGTCGAGTAGTGTCTAGTCTAGTCGAGTCTGTCAAAGTTCTTTTTTTGTTTCAAATGTTTAGAGTCATTTTTATTCATGTGGGAGATTGTTGGGCCATAATTTTAATAAGATAAATGGTTCTATAAAATTGTGTGAGAATTGAATTGAAATGGGCATTTGCCAATAAGTGCCAAAGCCTCAGTTTGTAAGTGGAATGTGGAAAATGTCCCACATTGCTTACAAGTTATATTTTGGTGTGATATATATATAGTCATAGTCATACAATGGTTTAAATGACTATGGAGAAAGAAAAGGGAGAGCACATGCGCGGGCCGCCGCCGCCCAGCCAGCTCGGCACGTGGCACGTGCCTCGTGGTAATGGGCCTCCAAAGGCTCCCGCGCGCATCTTTCTTTTTAGAGAAAATTCGTAAGAAATTTTTGAGGTCCATTAAAGAATTCAAAAAAGAAGATTCGAATATTCGCCGGGAATATCTCCAGCGGAAACCGCCCTCTCATCCCTAAATATATATTCTCGAAACTCGTGATTCAATCATTAATTCATTAATTCATCGATCTAAAAACCAACAAAAAATTCTCTCGTCTCAATTCTAAAATCATAACTCCATTCCGAGAGTATCGTAGAATCTATAGTTTGTTGAGTTCTATTTTCGAGTGTTGCAAAAAAGAATCGGTTTGCAATTGTATCCTAGGATTCAAAGATCGCACCGAATGGTCACACTACCGATAATTTATTGAGTTAAAGACAGAGACCAAGTCTCGCTTTTGCATATTCGGTATCGCGTTTATAAGATTTAACCCGCAATTTCATTTCCAGAAATTCAAGCGCTTACACTTCTCTCGGAAAATTCGATGGCATGCCATTACTAGATATGTGTTTATTTGAAGGTCATCGAAACAGTTTAATAGACGATGAGCTAAACTACGATCGGGCGCAGCAGAAAAAATATTACGACATTGAAGTCGTGAAACTCACAGACGAACAACAAGCAATATTCAAAAGAATCCATGATGCAGTAATTAATAAGATTGGTGGTGTATTTTTTGTTTATGGTTTTGGAGGATCAGGCCAAATATTTCTCTTGTCAATATTATCGGTTGTTGTACGTTCTAAAGGTTCGGTTGTTCTAAATGTTGTATCCAGCAGTATTGCCTCATTACTTTTAAGAGGAGGAAGAACATCACATTCCAGGTTTGGCCTACCACTTAACCCAAATGAATTCACCACTTGCACGATGGATACATGGTCAGACTTAGCGGAGTTAGTTAAATTAGCCAAACTCATAGTTTGGGATGAAGCACCAATATGAGCAAACACTGTTTTGAGACTTTGGATAGGACAATGCGTGATGTTGTGAAATGTAGTCCTGTAAACCCCTTCGGAGGGAAAGTTGTTGTGTTCGGTGGCGATTTTAGACAAATCCTAGCTGTCATCCCTGGAGCTGGAAGAGAGATGACTGTTATGGCTGCTATTAATTCATCAAATCTTTGGAAAGATTGCACACTTCTTACCTTAACGAAGAACATGTGTGTACTAGGAAATACTAGACAAGAAGATGCAGAAGTGCTATAAACTTTTTCTAAATGGATATTGGATGTTGGTGAAGGAAAAATCAATGAACATAATTCAGATGAGGTCAATATTGATATACCTAGAGATCTTCTTATTACAGATTATGATAAACCAATAGCAGCAATAGTGAAAGCAGTTTATGGTGAAGCCTATAACAAAACAAAAGATCGTGTTTTCCAACGACAAAGAGCTATATTGAGTCCAACTAACAAAGACATTGATATGATCAACGATTTCATGCTTGCATGTTTTGAAGGTAAAATGATCAACTATTTCTCATACATTTGTTTAAATTCAATTTAACACTTTTATCTTGTCTAGGTGATAAAAAAGGCTACCTAAGCTCTAATAGTATTGAACCAACACTAGGTACTGAAGCTGATCGAATGGTTTATTCCAAAGAGTTTTTGAACAGTGTAAAAGTCTCATGATTACCAAACCATGATTTGCGGCTAAAGGTTGGCATACCAATTATGCTCCTTCGGAATATTTCCCCAAAGGAAGGTTTATGCAACGGTACAAGACTCCAAATAACTCAATTGGGTGATCATGTGGTTCAAGCAATAATAATCATAAATGAAGGTGATAAGATTAGAAAAGTCTTGATTCCGAGAATGTTTATATCGCTACCAGAAACTAAATTCCCATTCAAGATGAGAAGAAGGCAATTTTCAATTGCAATTGCGTTTGCTATGACCATAAATAAAAGTCAAGGGCAAACCCTAGAAAACGTTGGGCTTTATTTTTCAAAACACCAAAAAGTATGTAGTAGTTCCCTTTAATAAACTATACCAGTTTGTATGATATGTTTACTTTTATATCTCCAGTAAAAACAATTGTTTTCTTGATCTATCAGGCACCACTAGAAGACCATCAAAGTGAAGCTTACAAATACAAAGATGGTTAATTTCTTGATAATTCAGTTGTGTTATAATAATATTTTATTATCTTGAATTTATGAGTAACTATTTTGCTAATTTAAATTCTTGCTAATTAATTTTCAAAACAAAAATGTTTATATATTTCATTAAATGATTCGTTTTAAATCATAGAAATCAGATTACTTGATGAAAAGACTAACCGGATGTATTCACCCGTGCAAGGTGCGGGTACCTCTCCTAGTGTGTATATATATATACGCTACACACACGACAAAAAATGATATTGGACTTTATTTGGCTTTGACTAACATTGGGCCTCTTGTCTAGCAAAGGTGGAAAAACGATGTTACAAAAAAATATATTCTAAGAAAACATGTAACTCTTAAAATCTTTAAGATTACAGTTATAAACCATGTATAACTGATTTGATAATAAAATATTTCAAACATTTTCATCTCTGAAATTTGCATATTTTCCTTTGTTTAATTTAGTTAGCAGAGTAGCTTTTATCGTATCTTCTTCTTTTGTTAATTTGCTAAACAATTTGGATGAGCATATGACCTTCTCACAGTGTTGCATGAACATATAAACGTGATGATAGATTATGGAGTCTAAGAATTTTTACGTGGTTCACTCTTTTCTTAAACCAATGGATGAAAGATGGATTCGAAGTGAAACAGATGGAGAATCAACAACCGGACGTGGGTCACTTTTTTGTTGATTCGATAAAGATGAAAATGAATAGATTGAGAAGGATTGACTGACGTCACACAGAGGATGAAGAACACTGATAAGTCAAAACTCAAGTTTCAAGGATTCACACACAAGAACAAGAAGATGAGACGTCAAATGGGCTCTTCATGGAAGAAAACGACTAATTTTATTTTATTAGAAATATTTCTCTTACAACGCTGAATGGGGAGATTTATAAATAGCTCATCAGATGTGACCTTCTAGGGTCAAAATAACCATACAATAAAGTATTAGGCTTACGATAACCATTTTATTACATTTGTTTTAGTTAGCTTTTGTAAGATAGTTTATAAAAACATATTATAGAAATCCTACGTTCAAATATAATTTGGTTTGAAAATTTATAAGTAGGTAGTTCCTCAAATTTGTTAGAAAACCTTCTATTATAAGTTTTACAAAATTTTAACTAGTAAAGACTCTAGACGAAGTTTAGACGTCGCCGATTCAAGTGACACTTGAGACGAAACTAATATATATTACATGATCTGATTTCGGATCTGGGAGGATTACGGGGTTCGGCACTTTGTTTTCCTCCCTTTTCTTCTTCTTCTTAAATCTATACACAATTTTATAAGAATACGATAAACACATCATGCTTTTATAAGGTTTAAAAAATAAATTTATAAAATACACCATCCAAATATCAAAGACACTTATAAATTATAGAACACCATCCAAATAAGAACACTTGTAAATAATAGACACATTAAGTTTATAAGGTTTTCAATTGGAAACACTGATCATCTATAACTAAATCCTAAAAATGCACAAAACAATTCTAATAACTCCAAAATTTAACAAAAACAAAACAATGCATACTCCAGTAATTCACCAATAAGCAAATCACAATCACATTTAAATCAGACGGGATTTTTTCTGAAAATATTCTTATTAATCAAAGTCTCAAAGGTAAAAAAATTACATATGTTTGAAACAAGCTAACTAATACACGATACTACTAGGTATCTAAAGAGGAAAGCTCAAAAACACATGGAGCTTGGATATATTGATGTTCATGAATATTTTGATGAACATTGTAACTAAAACTTTTTAACTAATAATGCCACTGTATGCAGAAAACAACTCTAGTAGCTCCAAAACCTCAAAAAAAACAAATAAAGTAGACTCCAGTGATCCACCAACGAGAAAATTGCAATCGAAATCAAAATCAAATCAAAGGCTTACAAATGTAATTGGTGGCGACTGTGGGAGAGAGAGCGCTAATTGAGTAAATAGTATTCGTAAGGGCCCGAGAAAGAAAATTGCACAAAGAGAAAGAGCGACAGCGATTGTTTCAATAGAATTAGGTTTACGGTTTTATATTTAACCTGGAAAATTAAACAAAGGTAATTTAGCCATTATAACTATTGAATAGTTATATTACTGAAAATATCTAGGGGACAATAATATTTATGAAAACGTGTATTAATACAATAAATCATTAATGTTCCCCCTATTTTGAAATGGTTAAACCTTACCTAACACTCCATTCGTTTCACAAAAAAAAAAAAGATTTTTAAGGGTTTGCACACATATTTCAACCTTACCTAACACTCCATCCGTTTCACATAAAAAAAGATTTTTAAGGGTTTGCACACATATTGAGAAATTTTTTACATAATCTAAAATATCTTTGCTTTTTAATTAAATGTGAAAATATTTTTTTTTACTTTAAATCTAATTAATAGGGGTAAAATAAAGAATATTACACAACTTTTTGAATTGAAAACACAAAACATCCATCTTTGTTGAAACAATTTTTTTTTATTTAAAAAATGGGATTTTTTTGAAAACTACCTTGTTTCTGTTTCATAATTTGAAAAATACCCCCTTCATTTTTATTTTTAATCAATTTTTTATATATATGATATGACAATTTTTTTCCTTATTTAATTTATAACTCATTTATATTTTAATAATTAAAAGATCTTTATAAATAATTAAAATTATTATTATAAATATTTTTAGATAAATATGTTTTATTGATTTTATATATTAAAATCCCATTATAGATAAATCTCTAGAAACTAACCAAAAAATAAAAGATAAATCTTATAAATTTCAACTCAACTTTGCATACAATCTATAAAGAGATGATATATCATTCTTTTAAAGAAATTTTCTTAGTGTTTTTCTAAATAAAAACTTTATTTTTCGTGTAAAAAATTATCTATTAATCTTCAAAAAATATAATCGATTTTTTAATTGATTATTTCTACAAATTATTATTCAGTTTTAAAGAGTATTTTAGTAAAAAAAATATCAGTATTTTTTTTTAAATAGAGGAAATAAAAAAAAATCAAATTACAAAACTGAATTAGCGGAACGGAGAGAGTAAGATATTTATGTTTAAATGATATTTTTCCCCAGTTTTTTTAAATTCTTTGCATTATTTTTTATTTAACAAGAATTTAAGTGGCTCTCAAAAGTCATACGTTAACAATAGCAAGACTAAGAAATATATACTTTTCTACACCTACCCACTAAAGACTAAAAAGACTAAAAGATCGTGATGTATATATAAATAGTGAAAGCACATCTCGAAGTCTCAAAGAGAACTAAACAAACACAAAGATGTTTGAGGCCGGAGCAATATGGGGTTTCACCGGGACGACCATGGCGAGTCTTATGTTTTTTTGGTCAATGTACAAACAGTTTGTGCCATACCAACTCCAAGACTACTTGGAGAAGTGTGTTTACAAGATGATGGGTTTGGTCTCAAATTCTGTTCACATCAGATTCACTGAATACACAGAAGATAAAGGTCTCAAGAAAAGCCAAGCCTACGACTCCATACGAAACTCATTTATGAAGATATGAGTCAACTGAAACTCATTTTCAATACTACTTTTAGTTTTGTTTGATCTCACTTTGATGATGCAAGAAATTTTTATAATGGGAATGTGAAGAAGATAACAAATGGAAAAGTCATAGCTTTGCGCTCTATATAACAATTCTGTCATGGTCAATTGAGTCCTAGAAGCCACTTCTTATGTTTTTCATTGGACAAGTTATAATAAGGTCGCAGCTGTCTCTGTTATCTTTTTATTTATTTTTTGTATGATGATAATATTTATTTTCGGAAAGAAAAGAGTTGATGGAAACAAAACAAAAACTTTTGTAGACTTTATTAAGATAAGATCCAAAAACTGAGTCACGTGTGGTTAGAAAAAAGATGTATTATTATTCCTTGCCCACGTACTTAAGTCTCCGAAAAGTTTTTTTTTATTAGTTTACGTCTATGTCATGGTCGCATTGATTTCCGGCAGAAAATCATCCTAAGGGAAGCAAATTACAAAACCAACCACTTTGGAGATGATGATTGTGACTTTGTTTAGAGAAAGGATTGGAGTCTATGGGTTTATAAAGGATTGTGTGGTAATATAAGCTTGATACGATATTGATATGTAGAGGAAGAATGGACAAACATATTGAGATGTCTTATTACATGTTTGAAGTTTTGGCTAAGAACTACTTGGAGATTAAGAGTCTATTCGCTTGTCCATCTCGATGTTACATTTAGATGATACATCCAACTGCAATATCTGAATCAAGTATTGAGATGCTGTTAGTTGCTTGTTTTGTTTTTTTTTGCATATAGATATTACATCTAGAGATACAATCTTGTTTGTTTGTGAGTTTATACTAGTATCGAGTGCATATGATAACTAAATACTTTAAAATGACATGTTTTTGTATTAATAATTTTTTAAAATGATCAAAGTAATATTTGTAGAACTGCAAAATCTGTGATTGGAAATCATGAACAAAATCGGAGGTGAAATATGATATTTTCCCTTAGTTCAATAAATCTCTCGTAGTATGCTGGTTTGATGAGATTCTGAATCCCAGAATACAACCGTATTGTGACTACAATTGCTACACTCAATTATAAAATTTACGAATTAGATGTACAATATACTCTCAATACTTACTTTTAATATAAAAAAATAAGAAGGAGATTGCTGGAAGCTTTTTTTATTTTGTTTGTGAATGATTTGAGAGAATGAGCTGAAATTTTATTTATATGAAAGAATAACTTGATCTCCAAGGAAGAGATAAGCTCTGCGAGATTCGCCTTGATCCACAAAAATATAATATTATGTGAATATTCTAAGAATATTTTACCTTATTCCGCAAGGGTAAAGATTTAGAAATATTACGAAAATATTTTTGACTCAATCTATAATCTTCTAGATTTATCCGGAATTATGCAAAAAAATAAAAAAAAAGTTAACTAAACTGTTAATAGAAATTTATTCCAAAAAGAATAATCTTTTGTAGCTCAAAGACCCACATTTACCAAAACCCAAACCCAAACCCAGCTCGGCCATCTATCTCTCATTTTCTATCCAATATGGGACATTTGCTCATTTTAATACTTAGTTAAACTTACAAGTATTATAAGCTCTTTAAGTTAACCACTTTGCACTTCATTTCTCATTTAAATTAACTTCGATTTTGACATGTAAATACACTATCTTATAGTGTTCATTGCAATAATTCTAAATACCCCAAGATCCGAGTACTCTAATGATGGATTTCACTAGAAAAATCGCCAGAAATTTAGCTTAAGACATCTTTGTCAAAATTGAGTTTCAACAATATTTACAATCAAATAATAATAATTTATCAAAAAGTTTTAAATTGTCTTAAAGGTTTTAACTTTTCATTTTAATTCACTACAACAAAAACCACTATTGATTGCAGATGACCATAGCGGAAATATCGTTTATGCCATTGTAGATGTGTTCACGATGTAGAATAATATATAATAGCATTTAATAAATGCTAAATGAAAAAAAAATCTACTAGCGGGAACCCAAAATGTCATTTCTTTGGTTTTCCCCCTTTCTGCTAAAACTATGGTAAATCTCTCTTAGTCGCAACACAAAGCTTGCCATTGGTATGAGAAAACCTATCTGCTTCCCTTACGAGTATCACCAGTCACTTTTTCGTCCTTCGTCACTGTCTCATTGTCAATCTCAGTCCGAGTTGAGCTCCAATCGAAGGTAATTTTCTTACCTTCAGTTCTTTCTTCTTTCTATAATTTGGTTAGATTTTCGTCTACGAATTGATTCATGATTGCAACAATCAAAAGTTTCTAATTTTAGGATTTTCTGGAATCTAGTTTGTTAAATTCGTTTTTGCATGTCTCTGTTCTTTTGGGATTGTTGAAGAGATTTATATTCTTATGTTTTCTGGGATTTGATTAAGATGTAGATGAATCTAAAGAGGCAATGACAGTGGTTTTGAAAGTTTTAATTTTCCGGCTCTTAATTTCATATGTTCTCTTCATATGTGTAAACTTTCAACTTAGACACTTTACTCTTTCTTTAACTCTATACAAAGCTATATATGATTAGTTATTTTTTTCAAGTACATGAAATTCGTGACATTTCTTGCAATGTTTTAGTTGTTCGCCCTAAAGGAAAATAACTAATTTTGTTGTTCCTTTTTTGCAAATACTGTTGATTGATACATTGGAGTTAAAGCTTTCCTTTGGTTGAAATCAAATAACAGGTTAGTCCCATTTTCGAAATCTTGTGGTATTAAGCAGAATGTGCAAAGTCGGCAGGAACAGGTGCTGATTCTACTCTTGAGAAATCTGAAGCAAGAGGTTCACAAACTACATTAGGAGGTTCTCAATCTCCTATTTAGAATTCTGCAGCAAAAGGAACTCAATCTCAGATTGAGAAAACTCCACCAAGATGTTCTAAATCTACTAATTAAAGGGAAATCTCCAACGAGAAGTCGAAAAGCGCCTATAAAGAAAACTCAACGTCCCCTCTTCGAAGATCTCAGGTAAAATGTTTTTGAATGTTTTAATAATTTGTTGGTTGCTATTTCTTCTCCCTGTAACATTTTTAATATTATAAACTTGGCAGCGTAACAATGCACCTGAAGTTGTTAAGGAAAATCAGAAGTGCAAGCTAATGGATGTCACCGGAAAGAATCGGATTGTTGCTGAAGGTCGTTGGGCTTCAAATAACCCAGACCGAACTGTCAATTTTGTTCCATTGGGAACTAATGCAGTTAGAGTTTGGGTAGATATTGTCAAGGTGAAGAATGCAGCTGTGTGGAGGCCTGATTCTGAAATAGAATGTATTCAAGATGCAATGGGAACATGAATTGCATGGCCAGAGGACAAAGTCATAATGTGTTAAATGTTGAGGTTCATTCTACTCCTACTAATTGGGTCTTTTTTTTTGGTTTGGACAAAATGAAACAGTTGGTATTGTAAGGCATGGTTTTTGTATGTTTTGAATCTAAGACATGTTCTATGTGTGTTGGATTTTTTAAAATGGGAATGCATTTTAAATCAGAATCTATTTTGCAAACAGGTTTTAATGAAGGATCAATTTGAAAATAGGGTAAAAAATTTTGGAATATAAAAATAACATTATTATAGCGTCATTGGAAAACATTTTATGACAATATTTCATTGTCATTAGAAAACATTTCATGACAGGTAATAAACTGCTACGACATAGTATACCATAGCACTAAAATTAAACTATCACATAATATAAGAAATCGTTACTAAAATGATATTACAGAGTTAATAAAAGCGTTTAACGTTAGTAATTATGAAAGAAACTAAAGGGTTTCATTAACACTATATTATTATCACCTACAATAGCAAACATCGAAAGATCTATAGCAAGGGGTCCTACTATAGCTGCCGATGTCCTAGCGTTCATGGAAATACTATTGATCACGTATTATAACTGTTATCATTACCCTATGAAAAGTGGTTTTTGTTGTAGTGTAAATAGTTTGAAAGAAATAACGATTTTCCACAAAAACGACGGATTTGATTTTACCAAAACTGCAAAATCGTAAAACTATATATTTCCGTTAAGATGGCTAATCATATTTTCTGAAAAACAGCGAAAACATGTTTTTTTTGCCAAACACAAAAATTGGAGAATAACATTTTGTCGCTAAAACCACAATTTCACCATTTTTGCGGACATAATTATATATAATTTTGCTGTTTTTCTGGAAAACAAATTTCTCATATTTTTTTTTGCAAAATAATGATTTCATATTTTGCCTTAAAACAGAATCCGATAGTTTGTGGTTTTGCAGAAGAAATTAAAAAGTTTTCTAATTTTCCCAGCAAAATTATCATTAATACAAGTGGCAAAAAAAACATAATTCCATGATTTTCAATATTGGTAAGAAAACACTATTCTGCAAATTTCCTGCCTAAATAGCTATAATTAAAATAAGAGAAAGTTACTAAAATAACCCAAATTAAGGGTTTAATTGCTAGAATGTTTTATAAATTTAAAAGGTTAATTGTATTCTTTTCATGTCTAAATTACCTTTTTTAATGTAAAAGGAAATAAATCTTATAAATATTAATCTCCATAATTTTCGGATATAGTTGTAACAGATTTAGTTTTCAACGCCAGATTTATTTTTTCATAACAGATTTATATTGATGCTTTTATTATATAGTTACGACAGATTTAAAGTTTGCAACAGTTTAATTTCCCTCGACAGATTTTCTTTTTATGACACCAAAGACTTTCATAATTTATGACAGTTTTCTTATAATTTATAGCCGATTTATTTTTTTAGTGACCACATACTTGTAGTTTTTGATAAAAATCTGTCTAATGATAACATATTTTTTTTACCAAAAAATTCATTACAAGAATGATGTCTAATGATAACAGATTTTGGTTATGGTATGACAGATTTGTTTAATGATACCAAAAATCTGGCATTTGATAACAGGTTTTGGTTATTTAATTAAAAATCTGGCATTTGATAACATATTTGTTTTAAGTTAACATAAATCTATCGTTTAATAGCAGATTATTTTTAGTAAAACATAATTGCAAGAATGATATATGGTCGGAATAATATTTTCTTATGTTATGCTAGATTTATTTTATGTTATGACAGATTTTGTTTACCTTAACAAAAATCTGGTGTTTTCTAGCAGACTTGATTTTGAATAATAATAATTGCTCGATTGACCCATATAGTATAAACATGTGACAACAGATTTGTTGATTTAAATCTTATGATGACAGATTTTTTAACATCGTAGTTGTGGCAGACTTTTGTGTACTAAAACAATTAAATGTTAATTATAGGGTTTTGCTTTCAAATAACGGTTGCCTCCTTTCTTTTTTTCTTCCTCTACAACGTCGACCTCATGTGTCTAATTATTCCGATTTTTTTTTCCTTTTGGGTTTATCTCACAATTGTTTTTCCTTTTTGGTTAGTCTCTTTTACAATTGGCATGAATCCCACTGTTGTGTTTTTGTTCTTTAGTTTTTATTCCTCCCAATATCGTGTTCTTACACTGCTGTCACAAAACGTTGGTGGAGTGGATAAGATATAGATCAGATTATTCTCATCTGTGGCAATTGGATATTTGAGAAAAAGAGATGGTTGTTTGTGATTGCTAACAAAATGGGTTGTCGAATTTTAGAAGGTAACCGTCAAACCAGTTATGATGATTGCATTCGAATGGTATGTGAGGATTTTGGGCTGGATAATAGAGTATGTGATGTTGTGTTGAGCTACAAGCTTTCGAAGAAGTTGTCTCAGCAATTACCGGGTGATACACCACCGGTTTTTATTTCTAATTCTCGACAATTACATGCTTTTTTGAGGCAATTGCAGAAGGATACTGTTCGACTATGCATTGAAGTGAAGAAGAAACTAATGGTTGAATCGAATAGAAAAGAAAAGAAAAGACCAAGAAACGATTCGGACGGAACAGTCTCTGAAGATGAAGACGTTGTGAGTAAAGATGATGAAGATCTTGACGATGAAGAAACACGATTTGATTACTGTGATGATTTAGACGGAACGGACTATGATGATGATAATTTTAGCTCTTATGGGATTCCACCAGACGAAGAAGAGAAACCTAACGCTAGTTCACCAAAGAAGAAGAAGATTTCAAATATTTTTATTGAAGAACTAAAGGACAATGATAACGACACAAAGTTAGACTTATCTTCTACGGATTTGGCTGTTGGTCAATGTGATAATACAAAAGATCATTTAGAGACACAATTGAATATACTAACCGTGGTACATAAGTTTGATTATGTTGTTGATCGGTCGACACCATTTTTACTCATTTTCAAGTATTGGTTAAAAAGATGTACGTAGAGGGTAAGAGCTAAAACATTAAGAGACTACCCAAAGTTTCATGTATGTGTGTTTGTTTCACAACATACATGTTCAGTTACAAAACGTTCTGCATGTTGCCGACAAGCAACTCATCCAATTCTTGGAGATTTGTACAAGGATTTTATTGAGCAATAATCTAAAATGCTCCTCTCAGTTAAAGTGTATGCATCCATACTCTTTTTTATTCTTTCATACTCTTCTTTTATGTGTGGGCCCCTCAGTACCCATATTTTCCCCTGTTTTTGCGCATTTTACCCGTACATTGTAGTATTTATAATTTTTCTCTCCTCTTTATTCTAATTTTGCGGTCCGAGTAGTTTGGATTTTATTCATCGTTTTTGTCTCTGCCTTCTCTTGTATTTTCTCTGCGACCCAACTTGCCCGTGACCACCGTTGAAGCGATTCATCCAAACTCAGGTTAGTTAATTATAAAATGGTGGTTTAGCTCTAATCAATCTACGGGGTATGTTATTGGGGCGATTTTGTTTTGGATTTCAATCGAATAGATTTCAATCTAATGAATTTCAATCGAATGATTTTGTTCGGAATGTCCTAATTTGGGTCGATTAGGACATTCGTTTTGTTTAATCGTATATCAAAGCTGGAGATATAGTTCTAATGGTCCAATGTGCTAATTGGGTTTGATTTTTTTTTGTATTTTAGGGGATAATGAGCAATTGATCGATCACCACAGTAACAAATATCAGTATTGGAGTATATACCGGTGATGATTTTCGATGGAACCTAAAAGATCGTCGTATGTACGCGATAACATTTAGGTGTGATATATGATGATTTAGGTCCATATTTACTAATGTTTTCTAGTCCTTTTTAATGTCTTTCGAGTCATTTTTGAGTCTTATCAGGTCAGAATGAAGTCTTTTAGCATGGATTGGATGGACTGGAGCTAAATGGATTTTTGGAGCAAAAAGAAGCGATTTGAAGTAAAAGGGCCACATTTACACGCGAGCACCCAATGGAACACCCAGTGGGAGCACATGCTCCGCCGCTGGAGAAAAATAAGGAACCCGATTTGACCTAATTTTTGGAGTGATTAAATAGGTCAAGCCATCCTCCTGAAAACGCAGACTGACTTAGATCCTAACTTTTAGACATTTTCTATTTTTTCTCCACCATCTTTCCTTTTCCTTATTGCTTTTGGATTCCATCGCCTTGTACCTTCTTCATCTTCGTTTGTTTATGCTTCTAAGACATGGAGATCATCCACTACTCTGTTTTGAGAAGAATTCTGAACCTTATTTACTTTCAATATTATTCATGAATTCTTTTTATTTCATTGTTGTGTTTTCTTCTTCCATGTCTGAGTAGTCCATTAGCTAGATTAGGGTTTTCAAAGGTATTCATGAGATGATAAACTGAGCACAAATAGGAAACATAAATATATACTGTCTTCACCTCTAGTTGAATTTAATGCTTAGATTAAACTGGCCACTTAGTCTATGATTTTAGGTTAAACCTATTCGCGATCAGACGTAGGTGACGAGAGTTGGTGCGGCTGGTTGTGAACATATTGAACCCATTCTTTAATGCTTATCTGCATCTCTAGGTCCAAACGATTGTTTACGTATCTAGGTTGTTAGATAAAGTTATCGTCGCCACGAGAGTGGGTCGATATTATTTTTATGTTTGAGTTCTAGACCTTTGCTGAATTAGATCCTGAATAGTTGCTAGGTTCTCATCTCTGAATCACCTGCGAATTACCTTGATCTAGTGCTTTTCTTTATTGATTTATACCACTTTTATTTATTTGCATTTTTGTTTTGAAACCAATCTCATATTTGGTCTTAGTTTTATTTACAAATCTCATAATTTCATAGTGTAACCTTAGTCCTTGTGGATTTGATCCCTTTAATACTACTGCGATTGTCTGTGCACTTGCAGAACTATTTAGGGTTAAAACTCTGTGTATCAAGTTTTTGGCGCCGTTGCCGGGGACCAATTGCGTTACCTTTGATTTTTGATTTTAAATTCAGTCTAAGAAACTACTAATTCTTTATTTTTCTTTTTTTTTTTCTTATGTTTCAGGTGCATGACTAGTAGACTCATTACCGCCGACATAGGCGAGCAAGATAACGGACTGGCTGATCAGTTACAGATGATTCGGGTTGACATGGAGCAACTGCGGAGAGATAGACAAGAGGTTCAGCAACCGCAGCCTGGTATTGGAGACTCGGACAATCCACATGCATATTACCAGAACCGAGCCGCCATTGTGCCTCCAGCTATTCAGAGGCAAGACTTCAAAATCAAACCTCAATTGATTTCGTTGGTGAAGCAACACCTTTTCCATGGACTCCCAGCTGAAATACCCATGGATCACATCGAGAATTTTGAGGAAATCTGCAGCACCACAGGTTCTAACGGAGTACCGAGTGAATTCTTGAAGTGCAAGCTGTTCCCATTTTCACTTGCAGACAAGGCATCTTGATGGCTGAAGTCACTACCACCGGGTTCGTTGAAGACATGGGCTGAATGTAGAGCAGCATTTTTAAATCACTTTTACAGCAAGTCAAAAACCGCATCCTTAAGGAACAAGATATTCTCATTCCAACAACATTCCGGGGAAACTTTTTGTGAGGCTTGGGAAAGGCTGAAGGAATATCGCAGAGAGTGTCCTCACCACGGATTCAAGGACGAGCAGGTTCTGGAAATTTTCTATTATGGTGTTGAGTGGGATTATAGGAATGTGCTAAATGTGGCTAGTAATGACGATTTCATGACCAAGACTAAGGAAGGCACTTTTGAGCTGATTGAGAACTTGGCTTCGAGTTCCAACAATAAGTCTCCTGAGTATGATAGGTCCAGAAAAATCAACAGCATAGAGACACAATAGATTGATGAGTTGATGGCAAAGGTGAACCTACTCCTTAGGAGAAGTCAAAAATCGGTTCATTTTGTGGATGAGAATGGGAGCACGCCTATCTCCCAAGAGTTTGAAGCAGATGATGATGCTCGTATACAAAAGGTTAATCACATGAGTGGACATGGATATGTGCAGAACTGTGGATTCAACTCAAACTACTTGAGCCACCCGAACTTTTTTTACTAAAGCACCAACGTCGAGAACCCACATGATCAGGTTTATCCGCAGCAAGGAGGGGGTATGAATCAGTTGCCACAGAACCAAGGATTTCAGAAGTTGTACTCCAGCAACCAACAGGGGAAACAGTTCATTTCCAATAAAAACCAGAACAGATTTCAAGGAGGAACCCAACAAAACCCTACTATGCAACCGCTCAACAATCCGCCTCTACACCGGATTCTCAAGATGAGCTGAAGACTCTCATACATCAACTCTTAGTCAATCAGCAGAAGGCTGCAACTGAGATCAATGCCAAGGTCGATCACATGTACAATGATCTCAATGCAAAGTACGAATCCGTTACCACTCACGTGAAGAAACTTGACACGCAAGTTGCCCAAACTGCAGAGGCAATTAAGCGACCTACTGGGATTCTTCCAAGGAAAGGGGAGATAAATCCCAGGTATGAGTATGTCAATGCTGTAGAGGTTAGAAGTGGAAGAGTGTTGACACCGCCAATTAGTCCTAAAACCATGGGGAAAGATAATGAGAGTGCTACAGAGCAGAATACCCAAGGGAAAGCTCTGGCCATAGAAGAAATACTGATGGAACATGGTTCACACTCAGGAACACAGGTTGACACAACTCCAGCCGATTCTCAGACCAAAACGACCGAGCACCCAAACCTTTCTGGGAGCACATGCTCCGACAGGATGCTCCAGCCAAATCTGTAAAAACTCCTCCAGAACGAGTTTACGTGCCTAGGGTTCCCTACCCAGTTCCTCCAAAGAAAACTCGAAAAGATTTGGAAGATGCGAAGTGCATGGAGATAATGGAAGCTCATGAACTTAAAGAGGTAATATATTGGGCTCCACCAACCCAACTAGAAGGTACATGCAATTCAACCCTTGAAATTCATAATTTTGAGGATATTCAGTTGCCTAGAGTTGTTGGAGTTGAAGTTGACTATTTTGTGATGAACTCGTTTACTCCTGAAGTTGACTTTATTTTTCCATTAAATGCATTTGATCCTCTTGGGCATTCAATCATCAAAGAATATTCAAGATATATGCTACATTTGTAGTAAACTTCATTGGTGAATGTTTTGTCTATCTACCATGGGCAATTGTGCGTGATTTTGCAGAAATTATTTATTGCATTAACAGAAGAAGGACCAAAGGACCATTGGTCCAACCTTTTGATTCTCATGATTAACACCTTTCGTACATCGGTCAAGGTATAGACCTTAAACAAGTGCTTCGTGGGAGGCAACCCACCGGTAAGATTCTGTACATATATTTCTAAATTTGCTTCTATAACTAATTTTTGTTTTCAGTTTTCATAAATAAAAAAAAAAAAAAGGGAAAAATTGGCGAGCACCCCGCAACAGTTCGAGAGCACCTGCTCTGCGAGGGTGTTCCGCATGCAAGAACTGGAACAGAAGCTGAAATCAAATTTTGGACACACAGCCCCAGCCTTAGCCCAGCACCTCCGACATGAGCCAGCGCCGGCGACAGCGGAAGAGAAGAGCCAGTTGCGATGATCCAGACATCGCTACAATGCGGTGAATTCTATCCACACTTTCTTTTACCATTGTATTATCCATTTTTTATTTTTTTTTATCTTTTTCATTTTCAGCCAATCCTTCAGTTCTTTTTCACACCGGGGACGGTGTGATTTAAATCCGGGGGAGAGGTCTGCTACTAATTAATTTTTTTTGTCTTTGAGTCTTATTTTTTGTGCTTTTCTTTAGTGTCTTTGTTTCAGTCCCAAATCAGGTGCAGTTTCTTCATTTATTTATTTTCTTTGTTTTATCGAGTCAGTGTCAGAAGCAGCTACTGCACTTTTCTTTTATTGAGTCAGTTTTTCGAGTCATTTAGTTATATGGGCAAAAAAATATCACTTATGGGAATTGGGAATGTATGATGCATTTAAACCATTGTGAATTTTTTACTATCTTTCTAGTAACAATCATTGCAAAACCATGAGTATAAGGACGAGCCAGAACCATCCCACACTCGGATTCCTCCCTCTCCAGAATGATATCATCTCAGTAAGGTTTATTCAGAAAGTAATAACTCTAATCTATTTGGACTTAATTTGAACTTTAATTCTTCTCATTCAAGGCATTAGATTAGGGGAACAGAACCAATATTCAAGACTTCTTATTCTTTTTACCACTCTTGCTGATACTGAATAGCTAGCTCATTTTTAGCTAGTACCTCCCAAGCACCTCACCTTCTTTCTAGACCTCTTGCATTCTTGTGTTTTTAGTCTTATATGTGCAGACAGACGCAAAAGGGTCAGAGAAAAGGACTGACGCAATTTCTAACTCACTCTACTGGAGACTAGTAAGTAGAAGATGGAAGAATAAAATTATCAGCCGGAGCACCCGCTCCAGCAAAGCGGAGCACCTGCTCCGAGCACATGCTCCGGACAATTTTCCAAAAAATAGAAGGCACATTTTTAATGAGTGTGCACTTGGGTATGATCACTTTTCATTCAAAATATTCGTGTTTAGAGGATATATACGTATGTAGAGCCTTCTTCATTTCAAAAAGAAAAAAAATAAAAGAAAAAAAGATGATGAAAAAATGAATGAATGAATGAAGAGTGGTGAATTCAGTAACTCAAATATGTACCCCTGAAAATGTACCACTCAGACCCAAGGAAGAGCGGAGTTTCAAGACGAAGAGGAGTTTTGTTTCAAAAAGGAGAAGGGAGTGGTTAGAGGTTGTGGACATCACTAGTCTATTTCTCCTATCATTTTGTGCTATGTTTAGCATCCACCAAAAAATCTGGTAACCCTAAACACTCTGAACTCCACCATTAAAATAGCCCCCTATTACCTAGATTCGATTCTCTTAGCTAATGTCCAAAAATGTGAAGTCACGTCACCACTTAATTTATGTAAAGAGTTATTGTCTGGATGATGAACTTTTCTGTGTTTGAGATTCAGCTATGGAACAGGGCTGGTTGAAGGTGTTGGATGAGTTTTTGGTAAGAACTTATTTCTCGTGTTATGAAGTGTGTGGTCTGCAGATTGTGGTTGATGTCACGGTTTCCTGAGGTTCACCTAATCCCTGCACTTGCCCTCTTTTACCTTCTTTGATTCTCGTTTAT
>CM051379.1:7713137-7863137 GCA_028015245.1 Cardamine occulta | reverse complement strand
TTGAGGACAAACAAAGGTCTAAGTCCGGGGGAGTTGATATATGATGATTTAGCCCCATATTTACTAATATTTTCTAGTTTTTTTTAGTGTCTTTCGAGTCATTTTTGAGTCTTATCAGGTCAGAATGAAGTCTTTTAGCATGATTGGAGCAAAAAGAAGCGGATTTGAAGTAAAAGGGCCGAATTTACACGCAAGCGCCCAATGGAACACCCAGTGGGAGCACATGCTTCACCGCAGGAGAAAAATAAAGAACCCAATTTGACCTAATTTTTGGAGTGATTAAATAAGTCAAGCCATCCTCCTGAAAATGCAGACTGACTTAGATCCTAACTTTTAGACGTTTTCTATTTTCTCTCCACCATCTTTCCTTTTCCTTATTGCTTTTGGATTCCATCGCCTTGTACCTTCTTCATCTTCGTTTGTTTATGCTTCTAAGACTTGGAGATCATCCACTACTCTGTTTTGAGAAGAATTCTGAACCTTATTTACTTTCAATATTATTCATGAATTCTTTTTATTTCTTTGTTGTGTTTTCTTCTTCCATGTCTGAGTAGTCCATTAGCTAGATTAGGGTTTTCAAAGGTATTCATGAGATGATAAACTATGCACAAATAGGATATATAAATATATACTGTCTTCACCTGTAGTTGAATTTAATGCTTAGATTAAACTGGCCACTTAGTTTATGATTTTAGGTTAAACCTATTCGCGAGAGTGTTTTAGGTTGCTAGAAAAGACATTGGTGAGCAATCAGACGTAGGTGACGAGAGTTGGTGTGGCTGGTTGTGAACATATTGAACCCATTCTTTAATGCTTATCTGCGTCTCTAGGTCCAAGCGAGAGTTTAGGTATCTAGGTTGTTAGATAAAGTTGTCATCGCCACGAGAGTGGGTCGATATTATTTTTATGTTTGAGTTCTAGACCTTTGCTGAATTAGATCCTTAATAGTTGCTAAGTTCTCATCTCTAAATCACCTGCGAATTACTTTGATCTAGTGCTTTTCTTTATTGATTTATAACACTTTTATTTATTTGCAATTCTGTTTCGAAACCAATCTCATATTTTATCTTAGCTTTATTTACAAATCTCATAATTTCATAGTGTAACATTGGTCGTTGTGGATACGATCCCTTTAATACTACTGCGATTGTCTGTGCACTTGCAGAATTATTTAGGGTTAAAACTCTGTGTATCAAGGTGTGATGAGGAGATAACATATAAGGTGTTAGTGGAAAAGATATGCAGGAAGATTGGTGTAGATCAAAGTATGACGAACATAAAATTGAGTTACCTTCCAGTGTTAGTGAATGACGGTCTTCCTATATATATTTTTGATGATGATGACCTTCAGGGTTATATATCGGTTGTTGATAAAAGGTTATGTAGGAATATTTTGCATGTGGTGGTAGTAGAAAATATTTGTGTAGGCGGAAATAGTTCATTTGGTGTGAATTATGGTGTTAATGCTAGTGCTATTATTGTCGACACTGGAGGAGATCAGGGTTCCGAAAAAGTAGATGGAGAAGGGAGCAACTTCAAGCGGATCATTGGTTAGGATTCCTTGCTTACTAAATTATTTTGATGTGATTATAAATTGTTAGATGTGTTGTTGTTGTTATTGTTATTATTGTTATGGTGGTTTCAATGTATAGACTATGTGTAGGGACCCTGAATATGGGAGGTTGAATTCTTCACAAAAACCTCCCCAAGTGTCAACACCGTTGGGTTTCTTAGCCAACACACTTCTCCACTGCCAAATGAACCGAAAGGAAGTTTCTCTCCAATCTCGACTTCTATTCATCCGCCTCTACCGGTTTAGCACCTCCCAGAAATAATTTGGTGCCAAGCCGTTGCATGTAATCCAGCACTGTGAGGTACGGTGGAATCATAGGACCCACTATGCCTTCCCTAGCCTCAGGATTCACCACTCTCGGTGATTCATTAACCGCAGGTGGTGCTGCGGGAGCTGGAGCCGGTACCTCCCCTGCTAACCTTTCCAACATCTGAGCCAATAACCCCATCATCTGACCCATCTGATTCACCGCCAGGTTGTTGCTGAGCTTCACCTTGTAATTCATCACCACCCACTTGAGCCGCATCACCCGCAACTCCTAAATCCTCAGCAACGCCCTCACCAACAGGGTTCATATCCACTTCTGGCTCTTCTTGCTCCCTAGCCACCCATCCCCTGCCTCTACCTCTTCCACGCCTACCACCTCTCACCATACTACAAAAGCAAGAAGGATTTCAATACACACAACTTAAACAATACAAAACATAAGAGAAATCTTACCGTGGAACCTTTTTACTTGGCGGAAGAGGATGATCTCTAACCCAATCCAACAGTCAAATAACAACAATCGTAAACAATACTCAATCACAGAGCAAGCAAGACACCACAAAAATCCTAGAACCACTCCTGCTCTGATACCAATAAATATGACACCCTATACCAAATTACGACAAGCTACCGGAATTTATATGCGGCGGGAAAGCTGAAATACCAGATTTTTAAAAATTTTCTTTCAATCACCTTCACTTATCTAAACATTGGTATTAATAACTACTTAAGCACCAAGTAGTAGCTCATCACCAAAGAGCTTAACAAAAAATCAAGGCTCGAGTAAAGTTCAAACAACCATTCACTTAAACATTCGAGTCTAACAACTTTCCTTCCAAAACAAGTTAGCATTATTAACCAAGGCATACCAACAAGTTTCCATGTTAGCAACAAAAACATACATCATACAAGACAAAGTCACAAAACCTATTTACATCATCCTCTCATTCCGCCTCGGTTCCACGAGCTTCACGATCCTAAGACTCCTCTTTACCTGCACCAGAAGAGGCGCGTAAGCATTGATAATGCTTAGTGAGATGGTCCTCCCATCCCACAGCGACAAGCGCATATAAACAAAGACTTACCGAACTAATATGCAATGCAAAAATGAAATGATACTATGATAGAGCTCCATCACAACACTCACATCATACAACATGGACAAGTCACAAATCACACCCATATGGGCAAGCCCCACATCACACATTAATCGCGGAAAATCTAATGATTATATGGCTACGCTACGGTCACGCACTCACCTTGGTTCAACGGTTAGAAAAAAACACACGATACTTCTCACTTCAAGCTCGACTTCTTCTTGGCTCCACACACAACCAAGATATTTACTAATTCCCTGTTAATACATCACAAAATACACTTCTCAAATGATGAATCATGAGCCTTAAGTTTGGATCACTAAACCCCAATTCGGGTTTCTTTCTCCAAAAACAGAGCTTTACCTAATCGATCATATCTCTTGCCCTAGACAATATTTGGAAAATTTCTTCGGTCAATCTCAAGATAAGACCCTCAAGCATCTACCTACCAAATTTAATCGCACTCTAACAGGTTTTGAGTGTCCAATCACTCCCAAATCGAACCCGTCGCTTATGGCTCTGATTCGAGTGGTTTTGGGAGAAAAATCATATCTCCCAAAATACTCAACTAAACTAGACAAAATTTGGTAGATAATTAGGCAAGAGATTGATGAATTTACCCACAAAGTTTTAGCTCAAACCGAGCTCAATAACTAGGCCGATCGTGCCTCCAAACAAGCACCAAACTCTGATTCTCTCTAGCTTCTTCTTTTCTTTCTCCTCCTCCTTCTTTTTCTTCCTCCTCTTCCTCTTCCTCCCCTCTTTCTTTTTCGCCTTCCCTCCCCTTTTCTTTCTCTGTAGCTCAATATATCTCACGTACAAATGAGAAATGAGAAGAAGAGTGTAGAAGGTTGTAGAAGAGAGGAGGAGATACATATATATGTATATAATTAATTATTGGTTTACTCCATTTAAACCAAACCGACCCAATTTCACTAAACCGCACGATTAATTCTTCCAATTAACCTCTACCGCTCGGTTTAGTAATTCCGTCTAATTTTCCTAAAATATTTGAGACATCTACCTGTCCTAAAATATTTTTTTTACTCCACAAAAATCCCCGAAATTACCGCTTAATTCTGTATAAACCGAACCACTCAGGATTAATTCTCAAAAATTGATCTATTGATCAATTTAATTCTAACACCGCTCCTAGGGCCATCAATCAAGTTCGGTATCGTTCCATACTCGATTCAATAACACCTCCGGATCTAACTTCACAAGATCCTACGTGGTCACCCAACGGCTAACCCGTCAAAATCCAATATCACAGGACCCGAACGAGTTAAGTCTGTCAAACAACCTAGCATATTAGAATCCAATACAGCAGGACTATAATATACTAAGTCCCCGTGAGATCCAATACCACAGGCTCTCACTCGGTTTACCAATCGATTAGGATTAAATACCACATAATTCTAATCGGTAAACCGCCCCGTTAGGACTAAATACCACATAGCCCTAACCAACATCATGAGAGTTAAATACCACATAACTCTAATGACTCATCATTAGGGTTAAATACCACATAACCCTAAAAGTTTGTGTATTATAATAGAATAATAATTAATACATGTATTGTTTTGGGTATCCACAAAGTTAGTATATTTTTATGGAAATAGATAAATAGTTGGTGTAATTTTATGGAATAATGTAATAACATAATATTAAATTATTATGATTTGAATCAAAAATATAATTTTATAATCTCACTCCATGGTTACTTTTAAGATTTTGTTTTGAAAATACCCTTTTTATGTTTTGTAATTTGAAAAACACATTTTTCTCTTTTTTGTTTTGTTTTTTCTCTTAAAAAAAGGAAGATACCATTTATAACCTCCAAAGTGACAAATACTAACACTTTAAAAGTTTGACAGTATTACACTAACACTTTAAATTTCTAAACTAGCTTCTACGTTTTTTTCCACATTAAAACTAGATAGAACAGGTAACCACCCATCTGAATCTGTTTTCGATTTTCTCTCTTTCAATCTATTCGATTTGTTCCCTTGTACTCCAAAACCTTAAATTTTTTCCCATTATTTATCTGCTATAACACAACTTTAGATTTTGGAGCGCACTCTGTTCGAGTTTACTTTTTACAACTAATTTTCACTCTTCGTCCATCATTCTCTTTCGGCGAGGTTAACGGTAGGAAAAATGCAGGGTTAATTTGAAGGTTTAAAGTACAAGTATAATACTATTAAGGTTTAAAGTTCTATCATTTGTTACTTTGAAAGTTAAAAATGTTATTTTCTCTTTTTTAAAAACAACTTCTTGTATATGTGCTATCACTGCTATGACACTTTTTCTGATTTGAAGTAAATGATATATTTTTAATAAATCAAGAAAAAAATTTGAGATAGTAATTATTATTATTATTATTTTAAATTTGATACAAAGATTTTTTATAGAATTTGTATATTAAAAGTTACCAATATATCAGAATTTATAAATATTTACGATTCATTTTTAAAAAATTTATGCTTCATATAAAAAGAAATAGTCTCTAATTAATGAACTTTAATTTCATCAGTTTGGTCCTTCTGCAATAATTTATATTAATGACGTTTCTTTATTAAAAATATTGAAATTGTCCAGAAATTATATATTTTGTTTTCTTGGTCAAATAATATTAGGTATGATTTTAAAAACTAATTTATGATAATAATTGACAATAATTTGTTGCATAAATATAAATTTATTTTATCTCCACCAAAAAAAATTTATTTCATTTTTAAATGTAGATTTTTCTAAAAATTATTATTAAATTTTGTTGAAGTTATTTTAGTAAATTATTGTAAATGTTTTTTTTATTACCAGTGGTGATCTGGGCTTTTATAACACCAGTCTAATCTCCCAGGGTGCTTGTAGCCGTCGAGTAATCCACTCAATGGGTTTTCTAATGGGTTTAAAAGTATGATACCACTTCGACTGCCCAAATGAGAATTATTTAGAGAATCATCTAATTATTTTGAATGTTTAAAAGAGACAAATAAAAAGGATATTTTTTGAATTATGAAACATAAACAAGGCTTTTTCCCAAATTTTCACTTTTAGAAAAATTCATTTACATCTTAAATATGGTTGAATAACAATATATGGTATTTGAATTCAATTTCTTTTTGTTAGAGTTTGAATTCAACTTTTTATTTGTTTGTCAAAGTTTGTATCCAACCAATTCAATTCCATTCAGTTTTATTTCACTAAAACTGAATAGCTTTGAAAATATAATTTTTTCCATAGTAATCTTATGGTTATAGATTTATTACCTTGTTAATTATTTATTTTACTTATATTTTTTTCTTTTACTTACTATTGCTTTTCTAGTCAAATTTCGTTTTTTGGCAATTATGTGATTTGTCTTTACTATCAATGATATATATATATATATATATGGTGTGTGTGTATATATATAGATTTTGAAAGAACTCAAATCCAATTGAATCAGCATAAAACTTATATCAAAAAAATAAAATGAACAAACTCTTTGTTCTTGCTATCTTCAACGTCTTAGACCATTCACAATGGGGTGATTGACTTTTATTTTAAATGATTGAATCCCCACAATGGGGTGAGTGAATTTTGTCTGAAAAAAAATGTAATGACGTGTATTGATTTTAGTTCAAAAAATTAAGTTAGTTGAAATTTAAAAAATGGGGGTCACAAGATATAAATGGCTGATTTTAATTGGACCAAACAAAAATACAATGGGCCTACGTGTGTAGAACAATTATTATCTCATCCAAATAATTCGAACACAATTATTTGAAGATCCAATATTTTTTTTAATAAAAAATATATATCAAAATTCATTATTTTTTATACTCTATAAATAGAGTGTAATTTCATTTGATTCAGATAAAAAAAAAAACACAATTTTATCCAGATATCTTTTTTTTTGTTACAAATCCAATTATCTTTCTAAATTTTTTTTTGTTAGGGAAATGGATCCCAACAATAACCCTTTTAACACCCAAAATTCTTCTAATTATCCTTTTAACTATCCAAATCCCAATAATTATCATTTTCAAAACCAATCTTCCAAGCAACCTCAAAATATACCAAATTATGGGTTTCCACCAAATTGTTTCATGCCGTCGTCTGTTCCAACCTATCCTCCATATTATGGATCGATGATGCAATATCCATCTCAAGCATCCCCCTTATTCTTCTACTCTGGTGGGTCATGAAAATGTTTCAAATGTTGATGAAGGCACTCCAGATGCAGATGATTCAACTCATGCTCGCAAAAAAAAATCCCAAATGGAACACTGCACAAAATTTGGTGCTAGTAAGTGGGTGGATTAAATATGGAACCGACAGTGTTGTTGGCAAAAACTAAAAAAGTGAATCATTTTGGGGTAAGATTGCTGACTACTGTAATGAGCATTGCTCATTTGATCACCCTCGTGACATATGTTCGTGCAAAAATCATTTCAACTACATCAACAGCAAATTGGCGAAATGGACTGGCGCTTACGATAATGCTAAGCGTATGCATCAAATCGGGTGGTCAGAGAATGATGTACTGGCGAAAGCGCATGAGCTATATGAAAGTGGGGGAAATGGACATTTTAATTTAATGTCTGAATGGGCCGCTCTTCGTGATCAACCACGTTATGAAAGTCAGGTAAGAGCAAATACTGGATCTGGAAACAGTGGATCTAAAAGAGCTCACGAGGGTGATGCAAGCGACTCCAACTCTGTAGGATCTAGTGTTCATCCAATGGGGAGGAAAGCAGCAAAAAAGAAAGGTAAAAAAAAAAAGTAAGGAAGCAGCTTTGGAGGTAGTCAACGAAGACTGGTTTGAATACAAAGATTTGAAGAATTAAGAGATTGAACGATTAGACAAAATAGCCAAGACGCAAGAGGAGGCAAACAATTCGATGAAAGAAAAAACTCGTGCCAAGAAGATGAAGATGTGGATTAACCTAAGTGAAAAGGATAATCTCGATGACCAGAGCAAAAAGCTGTTTAACGAGTTAAGTAACGATCTATTTGGAAATTAATTATTATTAAGTGTCTGTTTATTTGTTGTTGCTTTATGCTTTCATAATGTGTGTTTGTTGCTTTCTACTATAATAATGTTTGTTTATCTTTTTCTCCTTTAATAATGTTTTCTGTCAGTTTTCGTCAAAGAAATCCGTGATTTTTGGCTTTTAAATGAAGAATCCAATCATTATCTACTAGTTCACTAAATTCCATTATTTTTTTGAATTCGTCTGTATGAACCACTCAATATAAATTCAATTCTTATCTATTAATTAATTGTATTCCATAATATGTTTGGAATCCGTCGATTTCAGCCACTTAACTTCCTATAAATGGAGATTTTTTCTTTCATTCAAGTATCAATACAAATAATATCATCTTACTGAAAATATCAATGAATTCATCACAATTTCCTTTTGATATCGAAGCTTACAAAAGGCAGTCTCAAATTGAAGAGAAGTATATCCTTAACCAGTTTAGGGAGTGTCGACAGAAAATAGAGGAAGGACGGGCATCTAGTAGCAAGAGAAGATACTTCAACAGAGATCATGTAGCAGCAAACCAGAGGCTAATTGACGACTACTTTTCCAATCAACCTACATATGACGATGCAATGTTTCGTCGGCAATTTCGGATGCGAAAACATGTTTTTCTTCGGATCGTTGCAGACCTATCAAGCAGTGACAACTACTTCACTCAAAGATTTGATGCAGCAAAAAAAGAAGGTATATCTCCACTAGCAAAATGTACCACGACAATGCGAATGTTAGCATATGGTGTGACGCGTGATGAATACATCAAAATAGGAGGTACAACAGCAATGGAGTGCTTGCGTAGATTCTGTAAAGAAATCACACAATTGTATGAGCAAGTGTATCTTAGAGCTCTAAATCAAGATGACCTACAAAGAATACTCCATGTTAGTGAAATTCGAGGGTTCCCGGGGATGATTGGCAGTATTGATTGCATGCACTGGGAATGGAAAAATTGTCTCTACGGGCGGGGTCAATTCACTCAGTCGGGAGATAAGGGAACAACCACTGTTATTCTTGAAGCAGTTGCGTCTCATGATCTATGGATCTGGCATGCATTTTTTGGGTGTCCGGGCACATTGAACGACATCAATGTTCTAGATCGTTCACCCGTGTTCGATGATGTAGAACAAGGAAATACTCCAAGAGTGAACTTCTTCGTGAATCAACGTCCATATAATATGTCGTACTATCTAGCTGATGGTATTTATCCTTCTTATCCGACTTTCGTCAAATCAATTAGACTTCCTCAAAGTGAACCAGACAAGTTATTTGCAAAACATCAAGAAGGGTGCCGGAAGGACATCGAACGTGCATTTGGAGTGTTGCAGGCTCGATTTAAAATAATTCGCGAACCAGCTCGCATGTGGGACATAGCTGATTTGGCTATCATTATGAGGTCATGTATCATATTGCATAATATGATTGTTGAGGATGAAAGAGATACATATGCTCAAAATTGGACCGATTATGATCAATCCAAGGCAAGTGGGTCTACTACACCACAACCATTCTCAACCGAGGTGCTACCTGCATTTGCAAGTCATGTGCATGGTAGATCAGAATTGCGTGATTCCAATGTGCATCACGCATTGCAAGCAGATCTAATCAAACACATATGGGCAAAATTTCGTGATTAAAGAGATTTTTAAGTTTTTGTTGTGTGTGATTTAAAATTTTATTGTTTGTGAGTTGGGTTTATTGTACTAATTATTTAATGTGTGTTTTATTAGTTTTGTGTGTTTTATTTGTTGTATCGTGTGTTTATTTGTGTCATGTATTCAATACCAAAATTTTCGTGATTTTATTTCTTTTATAATATTTTTTTAATATTTTACTAAAAATTGTTTTGGTGGAGATTTTGTTATATATATAAAATTTGTTGTTAAGGAAATATATCTTAGATTTTTATGAGAAACAATTATAAAGCATGCTTCATTAAGGAAGATGCAATATTAGAATTCTATTTTTTTTAGTATTGTATTTCTTTTTAAAATTCCTTTTTTCTGATAATATATGATTTTATTTAATTAAACACACATCGAAATCTGATCGTTTTAATTGACACGTATCATGATCAGGTGAGTTACTAATTTTGAATAATTCTTCTTTATATAATAAGATGGTTTTATTCTTTTTTGTTACCTTTTAGGATTACGAACTAACTTTAAAATTTCATTAAAATATAATTTTAATTTAATTAAATATATTTTTTAATTTAGTTTAATTTAATTTTTTTTTTTTTTGATAATCTATGGTTTTATTTAATTTGAAAAGTGATAAAAATTTCCTTCTTTTTTTTGGATTATCTATTTTTTCTTTTTAGGATCGTATATGTTTCTTTTTTCTGATAATAATATTTTTTTTATAGTCTATGATTTTATGTAATTAAAAACATGTAAAAATCTGATCGTTAAATTGACACGTGTCACAATCAGGTGAGTTAGAAACTTTGAATCATTCTCCTTTATATAACAAGATATATATATGCAACTAATTAAAAATAATAAAACTAAAAAATGTGGATTAATTAAAAAATATTAGTAATATATATAAATATTCAAAATTAATTAAAAATAACAAAGCTAATAATAACCGTTGAACCACAATAACATTTTTTAGTTTAGTTATTTCCAATTAATGGTTTGTCTTATTATATAAAATTCGACCGACTGTTAAATAGTTTTGTCGAGTTTATCAACAAAAGTTACATATAATTAACATAAGATATAAGAATTTGGTTAGAAAAATGTATGTATTTTCAATTTACGAAACAAATAAATAACACCTCTCTTGGACATAAAAAGTAAAAAAAAGTTTTCTCCATAGAGGAGAAATAGTGTGTAAATTATTTCTCCCAAAGGAAGAAAGCAAAAATTATTCTTTCACAAAGGAAATAAGTCCAAAACGAGGCGGAAATACATTTTGAGAGAGTTGCTCATGCGGAGCCAATTCTCATACACTTATCTGGATCTAGCTAGATGAGGGAGCAAGTCGATGATACTTCTGCTGGAGATTGAAAACGATGGTGGATATGAATCTGGCAACAGAAAAGAAAGAAAGACGTGGAAACCAAATATCTTAAGGTATAAGGCTCGGGATAAGAATAAAATTGAGAACTAGTGACGAAATGGTGTACCTAGAAGATGTTATCGAAAAACGTCATGAGACAAGGAATAGTGAAAGGTTCCAACAAAGTGAAGCTGCAAGAGGAAAAAGATATTATGTTGGAAATCGAGATCAATGGGTTACGGATATTACAATTCTCCCCCACTAATATAGATTCGTCTCCGAATCTAACACACCGCCAACCCGTGGACCACCCCGCTAGCCCACTCCACCCACCACTGTATCGCAGCTCCACGCGATAGTGTCGTAGTTCCTTTCACCTTTTTGGTTTAGCCACCCACTTCCGCACTCGGAAGTATACCAACTTCACAACCCACCACCATGGATCGATCCATCAAACGCATAGAAAGCCAGACAACGGCACCTCTCTAGTGACCTCTCCTACCCGCCAGGCATCACATCGAAACGTGACCGGCTAGGTACACTCAGCAGTGACTCCCCCGAGCACTTCGATGCCACCCCACGGAAACACCATTCCGTCCGCCAAACCAATCCGGAACTACCAGCCCTACACGGTTACTGTACACCCAGAATCCGCTGCCTAGCTACCAGACCGCTATCCGATAGCACACCCACCTGTCTACTAATTCCCCTAGTAAACCCACTACACGACCATTCAATGTTAATACCTCTTTTATTGAATAATCCAAAATCCAACGTACATCGATTAAATTATCATACCATAAAATAACGAGTACAACAACGCAAACGGAAAATCCAGTAACACCAACACCGACGATCACCCACCCTGGCTAACCTTTCAGTTCACCGAACCACTTGGGAAACTTCGGCATCATCTTAGCTTCTGGCTCCCAAGTCACCTCTTCGCCTCTATTGCAGTCCCACAAAACCTGCATCTCCGGAACCTTCTTCCTCCTGACCACTGTCACCCGGCGATCTAGGACTCTCAAAGGAAGATTCCACCTAACGATAATGAAACGTTAACCCTTCCAAAACAAACAAGTACAGAAGAGAAAGATTCCACCTAACGATGGTCTGCATTTGTTCATTTCGCTTGTCTCGCCACTCTCTCATGTGGTCCCTCAATACCACGATAACTCAGTTCCAAGACAGTGCATCAACTCCTGCTACCGGCTATACAAGTTTAGAACTCAACTAAACTCCAACATGACTGCATAACTTGCAGTGTAACTAAACTGTAGCTCCATGATTATCATCATAACGCAATGATATACGTACTCGGCTAACAAACTCTCCATGTGGTATCTCCACTGGTAACCACCAAGAACAATGAAGTTCCTCCACACGGAATCCCATTGAAAACCTTGGGCCAAGCCCAACATCCACCCAAAATCCTAGAACCCATCTCCTGGAACCAATAACAGAGCCGACCCAAACATCGACCCTTTTTTTTTTTTTAACCTCCTAAAGACAGTTTATAACACATCCACAAGTACCACATCTCATAAGACGCGTACTTAACTCAACTACAACTCCCTCACAGCGATCATATTCTAACACCAGAACATCAATGACTCAAAGCTCTTTTGCTTTTATAACCGCATTGATACTACTTACAAGGTTTCAACCATGAGAACTCCTTCCCAATAACACTTGATGCTCTAGAATCTCCACATTACACAAGGAACACCCTGCAAAAAGCCCGTCTCATGTCTGATCCTCCGGACAATGAACACTAAACTAACCGCTCCAACAATCTGTTGGGTCCCCTACTCGCATACTCTACTTAGTCTCATAATTAGACCACCTCGGCCTCACCGCATGGTAATCGTACGATAGACCAGAACTCAACAACTGCTCTAGCTCCTACTGAGCTCCTAACAATATAACAACTTAAGACTCAGACCCCCTCCGTGGTCTCTGCACCACAATCACACCAAAAATGCTCCTCTCCCCCACATGAGTACAGCATATGGTGCCTAACGTGACCAACACTCATCCTTATTTAACACACGATATGAGAATCCTTGCAATCTTCTGCCCTGATAATCACTACCACACCAGTGTGACCCAATAAAATCACCACAACGACATGTGATCCAATGCAATCACATTGTATCACCCAACTAGCAACACACCGTGCACTCTCTATATCATCCAAATAGCGACATACAGTGCACTCACCGTATTGCCCAATGACAAAACCCATAACTACGAACTGTGCACAATAATGCCATCTATGGCTATACACTCACTCCACCCGTTAACTCAGAATTCACAGCTTCTGTGTTAACACCATGACACGATCAACTCGTACGCATAGAGAGCCAATTATCTCTCTAGTGGTCTACAAAACCCTCTCGGAAAGCACAATACGATCCAACCGGCGAGTCCTACACTATCAGAAATCCAACTGAAACCCGACCGGTAGAACCATTCAGTAGTGTCTATTTGCAGAACACTCTGATGCTTATACATGAAACACCTCCCAACCCTCACCATACAACCCGAAATGCTCTAAGCCTCACGGTGAACCCCACCTGGAAAGACCTACCGCACTAACAACGTACTCACATCTAGCACCATAAATGTTTTAGACTATGGCCCACTAATACACTAGCAGCGATCTCTCCCATACCATCTACCGCACTAATGGATATATCATGCACCGCCCATCCCATCGAATAGCTTACCGCGCGTTACTGCACTGCCTATCCCAGTGAATAACTCACAACGCACCAATGTCTATCAGTCTCTCATGGATAACACTCAGCACCGACTATCAACACATGATAACCCTACAATGTAACAATATCTACCTACACCTGATAGACATATTAACACGCCATCTATCATGCTCTGATAATAACTCGAAGCCGTCTTACCTATCTATATCCCCTAGACAGTTTGTATTATGGTTCACTATCTCCCAAGTAAACTATTTCCGTCTATCTTTCCGATGGATCCACCGTAGTATTGTTTACCCACCACTGAGTAATCAATATCACTCGCCCCGTCTATTACCACCAATAGACATACAAGATGAAGCTCTAACTACCATGGAGTACCGCTTCTGAAATGGCGACTAAGCTCCAACTTGGAAAACTTGAATGACTGCTCATTCTGCACTTGAGCAACCGCTATCTGCTTAACCAACGCACTACGCTACCATTATAGCTCCTAGTTGGCACCTCGACGATTGGATTCGCTACTAGAACTTAGCGTGATTCTTCTGCATATCAGTCAAGATCATCTCATGATCTCTTTCTTTTAGGTAATCTACCACTTTTGAAAACCTTCTATTCATGGCAGTTTTTCATTTCTAGAAACTTACTATTTTGGGAAACTTTTCTCTTTAGGAAACTTCTATTTTCGGGAAATTTTTCTTTTTAAGAAATTTTTTTTTTTGGGTAACTTTTCTTTTCAGGAAACTCTCCTAATCGAGAGACTCCTCGAACCCTCCCGAAGCTTCTCCAAAATTTCTTCAGTTCCCTGCAACATCTTAACGGCTTTACCAGCCTCACCGATTCACACCATTTTGCCTTTCATGGCCCCTCGTCTAAACCACCCTATCGGTATGCTTCTAGCTACAACCCACTCGGTCGCGTTAGAAACTACAACTCCTTACTCCAAATCATACGATTAAACGTCGAACTCACCAACACAGCTCGATCCTTGATTGTCTCATCGATAAGGATTTGTTATGCTGCCCTGGATCAACCCCAAATGATGTCTACCACAAGATCAACACCTGAGCACTGACAAGATCTCCACCTGGATCTACTGTACTTATACAACATGATTACCTCAAGGATTTACCACGCTATACTGCTAAATCCCACAATAAGAGTTTATACAACTCTCCACCATACCTTCTGGCATCCCGGAACAACACCTTCCCACCAAGCAGACAACTCATGTGACGCCACTGGAGCCAAAAATGGTACCACAACTGGTATCCACAACAGCTAATGATCCCCTACACAGCTCCCTTCGAGATCTGGTCCACCCTGCCTGAGTCTCACCTTGCACCGGCATAACATCATGTCCGACTACATGCTCTGGTTGACCGTCACCCTCTGGAAACTCAACCCCTGTATGCTCACTGCAAAGCTCTGCCCCACACACTAAGCAGCTCCACCGCCCTTGCTTACTCTGCCACCTCGGCCAACTTTGCCGCCACAACCTCTGAGACCTCTCTCAGCTCTGCTTGCTCCACTAGCAAATCAACCCCAAATGTCTAACTACAGACTTTTCTGGGTTAACCACATGCAACACAACTTTATACTAATGTACCCCAAAAATTAGCATAACAACAAAACGAGTCTTACCGTGGAACTAATTACTGGCTGAGAGATGACATGACCCTGAAACTCAGAACATAGCTACAGCTAGCTAACAGTCCTAACGAGCCATAATATCCTAGAAACAACTCTGCTCTGATACCAAATTGAAACACCCTATCCCGGAACTACTAAACCAGAACCGGTTAAAATCACAACAAACTATGCAAAACGAGCATTTTAAAATTTTTCTAACAACTTAACTGAATAAATAAAATCTACTTTATTTATTCCAAAACACAAATCAAATCAGACTAACAACCTAGCAGAAGCGAATACTAAATAATCCATCCAATAAAAAAATAATTAAGTAATAAATAACACCAAAAAAGACCCTGGTCATGTCATCCACTCCACAGCCTTGGTCCCATGAGCTCCAGCAAGACTCAGTGTTTACCTGCATCACATAACGAGATGGCCTCAGTATAAAAGATACTGAATGAGGCAACAACTACAGCAAAAGCAAGCATTTACAAATGCCAACAATCAATAAACGCAATCATATGCACAAACAACACATGCCATAAATAGCAACAATAAACATTCATCACTCTTAATGGACCAACAACAAGAACTACAGAAATGAGGACCACTCCAAGTCCTCAGACTAACCACAGTCTAACACACAAGCACTCACCTTTGCTCACAACGATTTCCTTGATGATACTTTCCTTTTTAAGAAATATTCCTTTTTATGAAACTTTCCTTTTCAGGAAACTTTCTTTTTTAGAAAACCTTCATTTCCAGAAATTTCTAGGGTTTCTTAAATGTCATAGCAACACGACCACAACCTCTCTTCCTCACCCTACAACCAACCACAACAACAAAACAACTTTCAACCTAAACTGGAAAAATATCAGAAAAGATTAGCCTTAAAGATGGGATCACAAATCAATATCTAACCGCCCACATTCCAATCGCACCATTGAAAATAAACTCCTAGATGTCTTGAAACTACCCCCAAAGTTTCATGATGATCCGACCATAGATGAACTCGCGATCTCTCTTTGAATCCACGTTGATTCAGATCGCGTCTGAAAAAGAACACCTCACAAAAATGCGAATAAATTTCAGAATATTAATCCAAATCAACATCCGAAAAGTGGTACCTCTAGATATAAGGGTTAACTACAAAACCACAAAATTTCCTTACCATTGAAAATGATTTGCTAGGTCGAACCTTCGTTCTATCACGACATGTCGGATGTATCTGCATCTCCTTCATGTGCAAGATTTCCTTATTCTCTTTCAGCCACACTCAGCCTCTTTCTTTTTCTCCTTGAAGGTGGCCACGAAAATTATGAAAAATAACTAGGGTTTCTGAAAATTTTAGGCTTTAAATAGGTTTAGGGTTTTGTTCTCCAAAATTTCCCTTAAGTCCCTCAACTTTCAGTCTTTCCAATTCAGCTCCACATCTCTTTAAACTATCAATTAAACCCGCCGACCACAATTGATTTAATCAATCTAACCCCCAAACTTCTAATTCTCTAATTAAAACCTCCAATTAATGGGTTACGGATGTTACATTCCGGTTGGTTCATATCTCTCGGGTTCTTGGGTTTAGAGGTCTATGATTAATTCGGTTTGGTCTTGTTCCATCTTCATTTGAGTCAGGTTTGGATATACAAAATAGAAAATAATATTAAAAATTGGTTAAATTTTCACAAATATAACTTAGGACTTTCAAATATTTTGTATTTTGCGTATGTTGGTTATTTTGATCCAAAAGTAATTGATATTTTTGGGTTTATAATTGTAGGGTATATACTTTAGTTATATCAAGTTTATATATTATCAATGGTTTTGAATATATAGTTGAATTTTGAATATTTTAGTTATCCATTCAGTTTTCGGTTTAGTTTGGGTTTGATTCTTCAGATAGAGAAGTTTATGATCCTTTTGGGTTTTTGTCTGGTCAGATTCAGTTTAGCTTTTTAGTTTATGATATTTTTCAAATACATATTTCACACGGTAACTGAAAAAAATAACCAAATGGACCAAACTAATTGACGTGGTATATGTTTTTAATATGTTAATTATAAAATTATAATATAGAAATTAATTTATTCATGTAAAATAGGTTAATAACCAAACTCATTTCTCTAACAAAATATCATTTCTACTTTTTCCCCTAAATTTATTTTATAAGATAAATCATTAAGTACACATATTTATTTTAATAATTAATTTGACTTAAATTTAATTTATTTTAAAATTAAGAAACCCGCCCATCGGGCGGTCCTAATCTAGTATATATATATATAGCTCAGTTTGTTATAATTCCAAAATGTTATCATGGCTCAATTTTTAAGTGTTTTCTATGTCTAAAAGGTCAGCAGTTCAATTCCTCATGAACCGACATCCGTGATTGTGTCTTTTTAACGATATGACCGAAATGGCAAAGTAAACGAAACTTGACTATTTTATCAAGAAATCAAACCAAATTTTATGATTTAAATGACATTTTTGTCCACAATTTGAAAGTTCATGCTTTTGTTTTTTACATTTATTCCCATTCCGCAACTATCAACAAAACAAGTCTTTGAATTACAAAGAAACGGTCACATTGTTGATGTGTTTTTTTTTCACAGTATATGAAATTTAATCAATCCACAGTACCAAAACTTTTACATCACCACTTTATATTTTACATTGCATACTATATTGCTTGCTCCCTAATTGTGGTCAGAATTCAGAATAAGTTTGTCCACCACACACCTAGCTTCAAGCTCATAGCATCTTCATGATTTAAAGTTTTAAACAAGTTTTTTTTATTACTTCTGGTTAAATTCGCACCCCTGTTTCTTTTTTTTGGTCAAAGTTAAATATTCGTACCCAAAAACATTAAAACTACATGTTCAATACGAACCCAACTTTGCAGGCTCCCTCAGTGTTACCACATTATCATTATAAATTATAATATTAATTTATTTATCAAAATAACAATAAATTTCATGTCATTTCCGGAGACACTCAATAAATAGATAGTGAGTGGTTAAGGATAATAAGAGTTACATTGACATATTGTATAATATGAACCTAATTGTATATTTTCCATTTTCTATTTAGGTTGCTTTACTTTATTGTCAAGGTAAAACTCTACTTATATCTTGTATATATGTGGCCGATTGGTCAAGAGCAAGGCAACAGAAAACATTCTATCGATCTCTTTTATTTATCAAAGGAGCGAAGAGACCAAAAACATAGCACAACTTAGAGAACTCTCAAGAGAAACCACAACCAAAGAGAGTTTCTTGTGACGCAAGAAACACACAAAGATGCTTGAGACGGGAGCGTTTTGGGGATTCACACACAAACCAAATGTTCTATTGGGCGATTTACAATCAGTTTTTCCCTTACTTTCTTCGAGTCAAGATCGAGAAGTACGTTTACAAAATGGTGGGATGGGTTTCGAACTCTGTTCACATCAAGTTCAGCGAGTATTCCGGAGAAGGTCTCGAGAAAAGCCAAGCCTACGACTCCATACGCAACTACTTATCCTCAAAATGAACAGCTCTTGCAAAGAGACTAAAGGCCAACGAATCCAAAAACAGCAAATCTGTGGTGTTTAGTTTGGACGACCACGAGGCAATTGAAGATGTGTTCGAAGGTGTAAAGGTGGTGTGGTCTTTGAGCGTGAGAGAGAACGAGTATCAGTCTAATACTTACGGTGATAGGAGTTCTGAGGACCGAAGGTACTTGAGGCTGAGTTTCGACAATAGTCATAGAGAGATGATCACAAAGACTTATATTGATCATGTTTTAAGAGAAGGGAAAGAGATGGGGCTGAAGAAAAGAGAGATGAAGCTTTACACTAACAACTCTAATCAAGATTTGTATTCTTGGAGGCAAGGAAAGTGGAGCAGCGTTTCTTTTGATCGTCCTGCAATGTTCGAGACTTAAGCTATGGATCTTGAGAAGAAAGAAGAGATTAAGAAGGATTTGATTAAGTTTAGTCAAGGGAAAGATTATTACAAGAGGGTTGGGAAGCCTTGGAAACCAGGTTACTGGGATGGTGTGGATGAGAGATGAGAAGCAGAATCAAGTTACTTTGTGAGGGATATTAAACGCCATTGATGGGTTATGGTCAGCTTGTAGTGGAGAGAAAATCATAGTGTTTACCACGAATTTTGTGGATAAGCTTGATCCAGCATTGATACGTAGAGGAAGAATGGATAATCATATTGAGATGTCTTATTGTAAGTTTGAAGCATTTAAGGTTTTGGCTAAGAACTACTTGGAGATTGAGTCACATGATTTGTATGGAGGAATTGAGAGTAGGTGGAGGAAGTGGATATGTCTCCGGCTGATGTTGCTGAGAATCTGATGCCGAAATCTGATGGAGAAGATGTTGAGATTTGTCTTAAGCGTTTGGTTAAGTCTTTGGAGGAAGAGAAGTAGAAGGCAAGGAAGTTGGCTGAAGAAGAAGAGAAGAAGAAAGCAGAGAAAGAAGCGAGGAAGAAGAAGAAGAAGAAGAAGAAGAAAGCAGAGGCAAAAAAACTAAAAAGTAGGATTTGGAATTTGCTTTGATATGCTATCTGTTAAGGATCAGAGAGTTTCTTGATATTTAAAGCTTATTTACTAATTGAGTATTTTATGATTAAGCTTAGAACATGTTTTAAATGCTTTTTCTTGGTAACAAATATCTTATTTGCTCTAGCAATCTTAAAGAAGAGTTGAACATTGGATTCTGAATACTGCAAAATCGTTTTTTTTTTTTTTTATAAAGTTAATCTGCAGAACTGTATACTTTTATTCAAGAACATTATATTTCGTGAGTGAAAATAACTAAAAACAATTTAGTTGGTATATCTAAATAGAACAATAATTTAGATAATGTAACGCTCTTGACTCTTAATAAATTTAGTGAATTTTCTTTTTCAGCTTTTTTTGCCTCCAAATTAATTTCTTAGTAACGAATATAAACAAAAACGAACCACTCACTATTCGATGTTTATGGTGGATATCTAAAATTCCCGATGGCTCAGACCCTTTAAAAAGCACTTGAAATTTTCATAAATGTGATCCTTAATTTATACTATGTAGTATGTACCAACCGTTCAGGACCGATGACTTATCCAATGCTACTAGTCTTGTTGTATAGTATTATAGAAAATATATACCAATGAATAAACCATACTTGGTCTTGGTCCATTTCATTATGTGACCTCAAATGGATCACCTAAAGATTCTCTGTAACGAATCTGCAGATATGAAAAGATGGGTAACTTGTTCCCCAATAAACCATCTTCTCAGGACTGTGTATGATCTGACAACAAAGTGCTCCTTCTGTTGTTTGCACTCCACTTTTGAAAAAGACTATTCAGCTTATGTTAACCAGTAACGAGTAGATATTACTGTGTGAATTTCAAAAATATCATAACTTTGGTGTAAATGTTTATGGTTCGAGAGTAATATTTGTGTGATGCATAAGTTCATAAATAAAAATATACTGACTATTTGAAATATGGGTACAATTTACAATGCCACTACTTAATTGCTTTAGCCCGAAATTGGTCAGACTCAGTTTGGTCCCCATTCATCACGATGTAACTTCAACCATATTAGTCTCTCCTAATATTACTCAAGCAAATATATAGAAATCTTTGAATTATTTATTTCAGTCAAATTCGTACTCAATAACGTTAAGACTACATGTGAGAAAACATGAAAGATACATTTACGTGTAGAAAAAAAGAAAATATATTTTTAAGAAGATAATTTGATATACTAATATGATTAATGAAATGGAAATATATTTTTAAGATGATAATTCTTAAGTATGGAAATTTACATTTATTTGAATATTGAAAAGAAAAATCTTATTAATAAAATGGAAATTTTGAAAGACTTAGAATATGATTAATGAAATGGAAAATTTGAAGACTAAATAATCAAGAAAAAATAAAATAATAGAGATTTGGGGATTTGTAGTTTTAGAAGAAAAGGAGAAAAAAAATAACTTTTTTTCTTTCTAATATATAAAAAGGAAATTGTAGAAAAACTAAGAAAATTTTCTTCCTAATTTACGAAAAGTGTGAGAAGATTTCCTTAATTTTTTTTTACTTGGATATACTTCCTATTACTAATACAAACATGAACATGAAAAAATCATTGACGGTTATAAAATCAAAATAACTAAAGAGCAATAATTAAAAAAACAAATAAATTCTTGCAGCTCATAACTCTGAAGAAGACGATACATATATACAAGGGAGAGAGAGAGACATAACACAGAAATCAGAAAGTATGAGCCAAACAAAATCGAGAAAAGATCAGATTCAAAACCTTCACAAAAACAAAACCAAAAAACCAATTACTGAAATCTTAATGAGATCTATCATGAAGCCGATGTTTGGAGATAACCTAGCAACGTTCGGATCAAACATGGCGGCTCTGTTCTTCGTCTGGTCAACTCTCAAAAGATACTTCCCTCAACATATCCAACACTTCCTCTTGACTGCAATCCAACGAATACCTATTTTCAAGAAACTTTCAGACAAGATCTTCAACTTGTTCTCACCTTACGCTTACATCAGGTTCAGAGAAATCGAAGAGTATAGATACAACTACGCCTACGCAGCTGTGAAGACCTACCTTGGAGCAAAAGTTAACTCTGAAGTGGAGAATCTCAAAGGGAACCAGGTTAAGGAGAACACGACTTTGGATTTGAAACGTGACGATGTTAAAATGGAAGAGGAGTATGAAGGAGTGAAGATGTGTTGGGAGTTTTTTAGATGTCCTAAAGGGAAGAAAGTTTGTAGGCTTACTTTTCATAAAAGTAATTGGGAGGTTGTGACTAGGTCTTACTTAAGCTACGTTATTGAAGAAGGGAAATCGATTGAGGCAAGGAATAAGAAGGTGAAGTTGTTGATGAATAACCCTAGTTTGCATTGGAAACTTAGTATGAAAGGTCTTTGGAGTTGTATTGATTTCGAGCATCCTGCAACGTTTGAGACAATGGCGATGGATCTTGAGAAGAAAGATGCGATTTTGAGTGATCTTTTGGCGTTTAGAGATGGTAAAGAGTATTATGACAAGATTGGGAAAGCTTGGAAGAGGGGTTACTTGTTGTATGGACCTCCAGGGACAGGTAAGTCCACAATGATTGCGGCTATGGCAAATCTTATGAAGTATAATATCTATGATCTTGAGTTAACTTCGATAGAGAACAACTGGGAGTTGAAGAAGTTGTTGATAGCAACAACTAGTAAGTCTATCATTGTGATTGAGGATATAGACTGTTCCTTGGACCTCACGGGAGAGAGGAAAGATAGAGATGCAAGAGGCGATAAAGAAGGGAAGAAGAATGCGGTTACCCTCTCGGGTTTATTGAACTTTATAGATGGTATTTGGTCGGCTTGTGGACAAGAGAGGATCCTTGTGTTTACAACGAATCACTTGGGGAAACTTGATGAAGCTTTGATTAGAAGAGGTCGGATGGATATGCATATAGAACTATCTTATTGCACATTTGGTGCATTCAAGATTCTTGCCAAGAACTATCTGAATCTTGATCATCATATTTTGTTTGGAAAGATTGAGTCTTTGCTTGAAGAAACGAAGATAACTCCGGCTGATGTTGCGGAGAATTTGATGGTTAAAGATCCTCTAACCGAAGCTGATGGATCACTCAAGGGTTTAATCCGAGCTTTGGAGAAGACCAAGTGGAGCCAAATTGATTTGGAGAAGATTAAGAGGAGCCCAAGAGATTAACCAAATTTAACTATTTAAGCAATAGAATCTAGTATTTATAAGTTAATGGTACTTCATTACCTGTTTTGATATTAGTGGTTTGTTACTTCATCATGTTGTAGTGAATTCTATTGTCTCTATTTGGCACATCGTTGCCACATGCTTCATAAGGTTCATTTTTTAGTTGGCTTTATTTTCTTTGGGCTGTTTCTTGGCCTTTCTGATTCAGGATTTCTGTATGGCAGGCCTTCGGCCTTTATTAACGAACTTTACTTCTGAGGGAACAAAAAAACAAACTAAATTTTCATAATTGATATGGCAATTCATCCAATTCGAAAGAAAATGGTATAATTTAGAATTTAAAGTATCAACAAATATGTTGCTCCAAAAAAAAAAGTATCAACAAATATATAATGAACGAATAAAAATATTATTAAACTTTTTTGAATAAAGCTAAACTGGTCTACCAGATGGGATAAATTAGGCTATTCAGTAAAATAATACAAGGAAATTAAGAACTTTTGGCATGTATGTAATTTCATGGATCAAATGGTTTAATAGATGAATTATGTAAAACATATTTTTGTTTGTTCTAATAAGTTTATCATCATAAAATTATAAGAATTAATTAATTGCATGAATTCAATAAATTATATAATAACAATATTTACAAGAAATCATAAATTATAGAAAATATGTATCATGCATGCAAGAAAATTAAACATCAAATAAATTATATTAAGAGCAACAAAAAAAACACAAAGAAATCTCTCTATGACTATTGTCGAAACCAGTCCCGTGGCTATGTTTTATTTTTCATGGTGCAGATTTTGATGATTCATTATTATTGAAAACACATAAAATAGTTTGTTTTGAAAATTGTTTCAAAGAGAGTCTTTGAATTGAAGCAAAATTTGGTGATATGTTGAGTTGAAAAATGTGTTTAGAGCGTTGGAGATTTTTTTCTTTATATAACATGACAAATATTAAGCGATAGACTTTACAATATTTTTAGATATTATCTTGTTAAATTTTAATATGTAAAATCAATAAACCATTTTTGTGTTACACAAAAATATATAACTATAATTAATATTATTTCAAATTTAGTTTTTTTTTTCTCTCTAAATTTCGAATTTAGTTTTAATTTACTAAAAATATAGCTTTAAATTTAAATCTGGATAAAATTATCATTTTACATATAAAAGATTGTGGTTTTCATTAAAAATAGAAAATGGGTATTTTTCAAAATATATCTCAAAAAGGTAGTTTTCAAAATGACCATTAAGAGTAACTTACTTTTTTTTTCCATTGGTTGCCAGCAACAATCACAAGCAAGTTTCTTTAATATTATAGTTTTCTTTTTAATAATTATAGAGAGGCTTGGTTTGAATTAGGTAAGGAACCAAATGTTTAGAAATATTTAGAATTGAGATTTGTAGTGCTTTTATGCTAAAACGTTTACAAAATTGAAGCATAACATGAATTTTCTAGTATTAAGTACAACTTTTTTTTGTACAACTTATGTAACTTTGTGTTTTGATTTTTAAATTTTAGCAAAATGCCTCCAAAGAGCATGAAGAACCAATCGTGTAGAGCCGACAAATTAAAAAAGAAAAATCGAAGAGAAGCACTCGTGAAATCTCTAGAGAATGGTTTATTCATGTGTTTCAAAATAAAAATTGTATTTGAATGAAGACATTTTTTTAAACTCAGCTTATGGTCCATATAATCCTAGGCATGGCTCTATGATACGTTTCTGGCGAAGGATACGTAACCCAATTACGACACCAAGAGATTGAAGTGACAGCGAGGAAGTTGCAAGACCTGATTAACAAGCACCTTGCGATTTATGGATCGAATGTCGCCACAAAAGAATGCGAAAAAATCTTTTGATGAGACAAGGGTGATTAATCGTTTCACACGAAATAATCTAAGAGTTTTGAATCCGAATCACTCGAATACAAAGATAATGATCTAAGTTTTAAAAGAGATTTTATTGATAAAAGATAGACAAGAGAGAAGAGAAGAAATAAAGAGTGTGTGTTTATGAGACATGCCTCGGTAAACAACACTCGGACCATGCAACATTAATAGATAGTTTGAATACAAAATAAGATAGAAAGATAAGAAATGTAACTAATGGGCCACACCACATGATGTAGAGGAGACGGGCCATGTGATGTATATGACACTCTATACCAAATTACGATAAGCTACCAGAATCTATATGCGACGGAAAGCTAAAATACCAGATTTTAAAAATTTTCTTTCAATCACCTTCACTTATCTAAACATTGGTATTCATAACTACTTAAGCGCCAAGTAGTAGCTCATCACCAAAGAGCTTAACAAAAAATCAAGGCTCGAGTAAAGTTCAAACAACCATTCACTTAAACATTCGAGTCTAACAACTTTTCTTCCAAAACAACTTAGCATTATTAACCAAGGCATACCAACAAGTTTCCATGTTAGCAACAAAAACATACATCATACAAAACCTATTTACATCATCCTCTCATTCCGCCTCGGTTTCACGAGTTTCGCGATCCTAAGACTCCTCTTTACCTGCACCAAAAGAGGCGCGTAAGCATTGATAATGCTTAGTGAGGCGGTCCTCCCATCCCACAGCGATAAGCCCATATAAACAAAGACTTACCGAACTAATATGCAATGCAAAAATGAAATGATACTATGATAGAGCTCCATCACAACACTCACATCATACAACATGGACAAGCTACAAATCACACCCATGTGGGCAAGCCCCACATCACACATTAATCGCGGAAAATCTAATGATTATATGGCTACGTTACGGTTACGCACTCACATTGGTTCGACGGTTAGAAAAAACACGCGATATTTCTCACTTCAAGCTCAACTTCTTCTTGGCTCCACACACAACCAAGATATCTACTAATTCCCTGTCAATAAATCACAAAACACACTTCTCAAATGATGAATCACGAGCCTTAAGCTTGGATCACTAAACCCCAATTCGGGTTTCCTTCTCCAAAAACAGAGTTTTACCTAATCAATCATATCTCTTGCCCTCGACAATATTTCAAAAATTCTTTCGGTCAATCTCAAGATAAGACCCTCAAGCAGCTACTTACCAAATTTCATCTCACTCTAACAAGTTTTGAGTGTCCAATCACTCTCCAAACCGAACCCGTCACTTATGGCTCTGACTTGAGCGGTTTTGAGAGAAAAATCATATCTTCTAAAATACTCAACTAAACTAGACGAAATTTGGTAGATTATTAGGCAAGAGATTTATGAACTTACCCACAAAGTTTTAGCTCAAACCGAGCTAAATAGCTAGGCTGATCGTGCCCCCCAAACAAGTACCAAACTCTGATTTTCTCTAGCTTCTTCTCTTCTTTCTCCGTAACCCAATATATCTCACATACAAATGAGAAATGAGAAGAAGAGTGTAGAAGGTTGTAGAAGAGAGGAGGAGATACATATATGTGTATATAATTAATTATTGGTTTACCCTATTTAAACCAAACCGACCCGATTTCACTAAACCGCAATGATTAATTCTTCCAATTAACCTCTACCGCTCAGTTTAGTAATTCCGTCTAATTTTTCCCAAAATATTTGAGACATCTACCTGTCCCAAAATAGTTCTTTCACTCCACAAAAATCTCCAGAATTACCGTTTAATTCCGTATAAACCGAACTGCTCGAGATTAATTCTCAAAAATTAATCTATTGATCAATTTAACTCTAACACCGTCCCTAGGGCCATCAATCAAGCTCGGTATCATTCCATACTCGATTCAATAACACTCCTGGATCTAACTTCACAAGATCCTATGTGGTCACCCAACGGCTAACCCGTCGAAATCCAATACCATAGGACCCGAACGAGTTAAGTCCGTCAAACAACCTAACATATTAGAATCCAATACAACAGGACTATAATATACTAAGTCTCCGTGAGATCTAATACCACAGGCTCTCACTCGGTTTACCAATCGATTAGGATTAAATACCACATAATCCTAATCAGTAAACCGCCCCGTTAGGACTAAATACCACATAGCCCTAACCAACATCATTAGAGTTAAATACCACATAACTCTAATGACTCATCAGTAGGATTAAATACAATATAACCCCAATGACCTGTCAATAGGATTAAATACCACATAATTTTATTGACCCCAACCACGTACTAGATCTAATGACGTAGACCCATAATTATCGAAACAAGATGGAACAATACTTCGTTTTCAACTCCGCAATACATGAAATACCACATCATGTGTCAAATCCGTCGATACATGAAATAACACAACATGTACTCGACATCCCTAATAAATGAAATACCATATCATGTATTAAATATTCCCGAATATTTCAATGAACATCCGTCCTATTATTAATTCTCATCAAAACACAACATCCCGAGGATTCATTATAACAAACGTCAAATACAATTACAACTCAAGAGGATGACTAAGGAACATGGATGTTACAATTCTCCCCCACTAATTAGATTTGTCCTCGAATCTCAAGCCTCAATTTGTTTCTTAAACCACTTGGAGAATTTTGCCTTTATCTTTCTTTCCGGTTCCCAAGTCTCCTCTTCAATCCCGTCACAATCCCACAAGACCTTAATCTCGGGGGTTCTTTTTCTCCCGTCAACCTTGATTCTACGATCTAGAATCCTCACAGGTCTTGCCTCAATCCTCAATCTCGGTGATAACTCAGATGGAATCTCCTGTAACACCCCTGAGCAAGCTTTTCTTCAATTTCAAAACATGAAAAACAGCATGAAAGGCTTTCATAGACGCTGGTAACTCCAGTCTATAAGCAACAGGTCCAACTCGTTCCAATACCCGGAACGGTCCCAAATACCTCGGACTGATCTTACTTTCAGAGAAAGACCTATTAAAACCCTTAAGCATCGCCATCTTGAGATATACCCTATCTCCCACGGCGAACTCTAGCTCTTTCCTGCGATTGTCAGCATAGCTCTTCTGACGATCCTGAGCTTCTTTCATGTTCAGCTTCAAGACTCGGATCTTCTCCGTAGTCTCCTGCACCAAACTCTTGCCAAACATGCTTCGCTCCCCCACTTGAGTCCAGCATAATGGCATCCCGCAAGGCCTGCCATACAGAGCCTCATATGGTGCCATTCCAATACTCACCTGGTAGCTATTATTATAAGTGAACTCTACCAAGTTCAGGTAGTTTACCCAATGGCCACCCCAATCCCAAACACACATCCTCAGTAAGTCCTCGAGAATCTAAATGGTTTTCTCTGACTGCCCGTCCGTCTGAGGATGATACGCTGTGCTCATGTGTACCTTAGTACCCATCTCCTTTTGAAACTCTCGCCAAAAAATCAACGTAAACTTAATGTCACGATCTGATACAATGCTCACAGGTACCCCATGCAATCTCACTATCTCACTGATGTACCTTCTTGCCAAAACTCGAACCCCATCTGTCTTCCTTATTGCTAGAAAGTGAGCAGACTTCGTTAGGCGATCCACAATAACCCAAATAGTATCTCTGCCCCGAGAATTCGGTAACCCCACTACGAAATCCATCGTAACCATGTCCCACTTCCACTCAGGAATGGGTAAACTCTGTAACAACTTGCTAGGAACCTGATGCTTGGCCTTTACCAACTGACAAGTGTCACAGCTAGCCACCCACTTGGCTACGTCTCTTTTCATCCCGACCCAATGATAATACTGCTTCAAGTCTTGGTACATCTTAGTTGCCCCAGGATGGATAGAAAACCGACTCTTGTGTGCCTCTCGAAGAATGTCTTTCCTGAACTCCTCGTCGTTAGGCACATAAACTCGACCATAAACCAGAATGGTTCCATTATTTGAGACTTGATATTCATACTTCTCATCTTTAGAAGCCTTAATCAAAGCCTCATCCTTTTTTTGTGCCGTTCGCTCTCTACTCAAGATATCAGCCTAGTTAGCCGCTTCTAACCCCAATGACTCTGTCTTATCAGAAACAACACATAGTTGTAAAACGCTGATCATGCTCAACAAGTCCTCAGCATCTCTCTCTGTACTCGAAGCTACACGCTTCCTGCTCAAGGCATCAGCGACGAGATTAGCTTTCCCCGGGTGATAAGCTATCTGAAGATCATAGTCTGCATAAGCTCCATCCATCTCCTCTATCTCAAATTCAACTCAGACTGAGTGAATACATACTTGAGACTCTTATGATCTATGAACACCTGCACCTTACCACCATACAGATATGATCTCCATATCTTCAGAGCAAACACCACTGCAGCCATCTCTAAATCATGAGTAGGATAATTATCTTCATGCTTCCTTAACTGCTTTGAAGCATAAGCAATAACCTTCCCATGCTGCATCAAAACACAACCGAATCCTAGCCTCGAAGCATCTGTGTAAATCACATATGGTTCATTCGGATCCGGTAAAGCCAACACTGGAGCGGTAGTCAACATCTCCTTAAGTCTCAAGAAGCTCTCCTCACACTTCTGGGACCAAACAAAGGAAACATCCTTCCCTGTCAACTTCGTCATAGGCTGAGCAATGCTTACAAAACCCTGGACAAATCTCCTGTAATAACTGGTTAGACCGAGAAAGCTTCTTAGCTCTGTACCATTATCGGGTCTTGGCCATTCTCTGATGGCTTTAACCTTCTCTGGGTCGACGGAAACTCCACTCTCAGAAACCACATGACCCAAGAAACCAATCTCTCTCTGCCAGAAGCTACACTTACTTAGCTTGGCAAAAAGCTTCTGCTCCCTTAGCTTCTCCAACACTCTTCTCAGGTGGTCACCATGTTCATCAGAACTCTTCGAATACACAATATATCATCAATAAATATGATCACAAACTCATCCAAAAACTCCCGGAACACATCGTTCATCAACCTCATAAACGCTGCTGGTGCATTCGTCAACCCAAACGACATCACTACAAACTCATAATGCCCATATCTCGTCCTGAAGGCCATCTTCTGAATGTCGGATTCCTTAATAGGAATCTGATGATACACAGAAGCTAAGTCAATCTTTGAAAACCAAGTAGCACTTCTCAACTGATCGAACAACTCATCAATTCTCGGAAGAGGGTACTTATTTTTAATCGTCACTCGATTCAAACCCCGGTAATCAATGCACAACCTGAAACTCCTGTTTTTCTTTTTCACAAACAAGACGGGTGTTCCCCATGGTAAACTACTCGGTCTTATGAAACCCTTATCCAATAGCTCCTCCCACTGCTTCTTAAGCTCTACCATCTCCGCTGGTGCCATACGATATGGAGCTTTAGAAATAGGAACCGTCCCCGGTTCTAACTCAATCGTGAAAAGATCTAATCTCGGTGGTGTAATCCTTTCAACGGTTGAAACACATCCTCGAACTCTCTCACCACGGAAATGTTTTAAAGCATTAAATCTCCAACCTCTTCCGGTATAGAAATGGTTGCGAGATATGCTTCATATCCTTTCTCAATCATCTTCTCGGCTTGAATAGCCAAAATCACTAAACTTCCCGGTGTAGGTCTCACACCTTGATACACCACCCTCTCATGATCATTTTCAAACACCACTCCACCTCTATGACAATCCAGGTGAGCCTTATACCTCCCAAGTCAATCCATACCCAAGATCACATCATACAAATCCACCGGCCACACAATCAAGTCAGCTGGCTTCACTTCTCCAACAATATGAACATCAATGTCTTTTATTAGACTATAAGTCTCAAAGGTTTGACCCCCAGCCACCTTCACCATTCTCAAACAATAACTAAGCTCCTCTCGGAGCCCTCCCTCTTTCACCAATTCTGGAGTAAAGAAGCAATGAGATGCTCCGAAATCGAACAACACGTGAGATGTGACCCCTCCTACGTTCAGGATCCCTACACATACTCTATACATTGAAACCACCATAACAACAATAACAATAAAAACAACAACACATCTAACAATTTATAATCACATCAAAATAATTTAGTAAGCAAGGAATCCTAACCAGTGATCGGCTTGGAGTTGCTCCCTTCTCCAGACTCGATACTCAGAGAGTAGGCTCGAGGAGTCACTACTGTCCTCTTAGCTGGTGGAGCTCCTGAACTTCCTCCACCGTGCTTTAGCTCGAGACATGAAGTCTTGATATGTCCCACTTTCTTACAGTGGTAGCAGGTCCTCATATTCTTGTTAGGGCAGTTAGCGGTCTTGTGATCTTTGCCGCCACACTTAAAGCATCAAGATTGAGTGCTAGAAGCACTCTGAGAAGAGCCCTCCCACTTTCTCTTCTACCCTCCCATGAACCTGCCACCTCTCCCTGACTCAAAAGTAAGAGGCTTCTTTGGCTGAACCTGAGATTTAGTCTCCTTAGCCTCTTCTTTTAAACCTTCTTCAATCATGGCTGCTTGCTCTACTAACTCGGCCACCGATACATAACTTCTTACAATGCATCTATTCCTCAACTCTAAACGCATACCACGTAGAAACCTTCTCACTTGGGCCTGCTTCTCCTCCAGACCCCTTTCCGTAAACCTTCAAAGTCGGTTAAACTCTACCTCATACTCCCGAACCGACCTTGTTCCTTGAGACAATTCTAAGAATTTCGTCTCCAATTGATCCATTGCCTCCTGCAAGAAATAGTTGAGGTTGAATTCTTCAGAAAAACCTCCCCAAGTGTCAACACCGTTGGGTTTCCTAGCAAACACACTTCTCCACCACATATGTGCATCTCTTTCTAGGTAATGAACCGCTAAATCAACCTTGTATTCCTCCGGACATCTCACTGAAAGGAAGTTTCTCTCCAATCTTGACTTTCATTCATCCGCCTCAACCGGTTTAGCACCTCCCGAAAAGAATTTGGTGCCAAGCCGTTGCATGTGATCTAGCACTGTGAGGTACGGTGGAATCATAGGACCCACTATGTCTTCCCTAACCTCAGGATTTGCCACTCTCGGTGGCTCATTAACCGCAAGTGGTGCTGCAGGAGCTGGAGCCGGTACCGCCCCTGCTAATCTTTTCAACATCTGAGCCAATAATCCCATCATCTGACCCATCTGATTCACCCCGGGTTATTGCTGAGTTTCCCCTTGTAATTTATCACCACCCACTTGAGCCGCATAACCCGCAGCTCCTATATCCTCAGCAACGCCCTCACTAACGGGGTTCATATTCACTTATGGCTCTTCTTGCTCCCTAGCCACCAGTCCCCTGCCTCTACCTCTTCCACACCTACTACCTCTCACCATACTACAAAAGCAAGAACGATTTCAATACACACAACTTAAATAATACAAAACATAAGAGAAGTCTTACCGTGGAACCTTTTTACTTGGCGGAAGTGGATGATCTCTAACCTAACCCAACAGTCAAATAATAACAATCGTAAACAATACTCAATCGCAGAGTAAAGAAGACACCACACAAATCCTAGAACCGTTTCTGCTCTGATACCAATAAATATAACACCCTATACCAAATTACGATAAGCTACCAGAATCTATATGCGATAGAAAGCTTACCGAATTTTAAAAATTTTCTTTCAATCACCTTCACTTATCTAAACATTGGTATTCATAACTACTTAAGCGCCAAGTAATAGCTTATCACCAAAGAGCTTAACAAAAAATTAAGGCTCGAGTAAAGTTCAAACAACCATTCACTTAAACATTCGAGTCTAACAACTTTCCTTCCAAAACAACTTAGCATTATTAACCAAGGCATACCAACAAGTTTCCATGTTAGCAACAAAAACATACATCATACAAAACCTATTTACATCATCCTGTCATTCCGCCTCGGTTCCACGAGCTTCGCGATCCTAAGACTCCTCTTTACCTGCACCAAAAGAGGCGCGTAAGCATTGATAATGCTTAGTGAGGCGGTCCTCCCGTCCCACAACGATAAAACGCATATAAACAAAGACTTACCGAACTAATATGCAATGCAAAAATGAAATGATACTATGATAGAGCTCCATCACAACACTCACATCATACAACATGGACAAGCCACAAATCACACCCATGTGGGCAAGGCAATATTTCTCCAAAAACAGAGCTTTACCTAATCGATCATATCTCTTGCCCTAGACAATATTTCAAAAATTTCTTCGGTCAATCTCAAGATAAGACCCTCAAGCATCTACCTACCAAATTTCATCTCACTTTAACAAGTTTTGAGTGTCCAATCACTCTCCAAACCTAACCTGTCGCTTATGGCTCTGATTTGAGCATTTTTGGGAGAAAAATCATATCTCCCAAAATACTCAACTAAACTAGACGAAATTTGGTAGATTATTATGCAAGAGATTGATGAACTTACCCACCAAGTTTTAGCTTAAACCGAGCTCAATAGCTAGGCCGATCGTACCCCCCAAGCAAGCACCAAACTCTGATTTTCTCTACCTTCTTCTCTTCTTTCTCCGTATCCCAATATATCTCACATACAAATGAGAAATGAGAAGAAGAGTGTAGAAAGTTGTAGAAGAGAGGAGAAAATACATATATGTGTATATAATTAATTATTGGTTTACTCCATTTAAACCAAACCGACCCGATTTCACTAAACCGCAATGATTAATTCTTCCAATTAACCTCTACCGCTCGGTTTAGTAATTCCGTCTAATTTTTTCCAAAATATTTGAGATATCTACCTGTCCCAAAGTATTTCTTTCACTCCACAAAAATCTCTGAAATTACCGCTTAATTCCGTATAAACCGAATCACTCGAGATTAATTCTCAAAAATTGATCTATTGATCAATTTAACTCTAACACCGCCCCTAGGGCCATCAATCAAGCTCGGTATCGTTCTATACATGATTCAATAACACCCCTGGATCTAACTTCACAAGATCCTATGTGGTCACCCAACAGCTAACCCGTCGAAATCCAATACCATAGGACCCGAACGAGTTAAGTCCATCAAACAACCTAGCATATTAGAATCCAATACAACAGGACTATAATATACTAAGTCCCCATGAGATCCAATACCACAGGCTCTCACTCGGTTTACCAATCGATTAGATTAAATACCACATAATCCTAATCGGTAAACTGCCCCGTTAGAACTAAATACCACATAGCCCTAACCAACATCATTAGAGTTAAATACCACATAACTCTAATGACTCATCATTAGGGTTAAATACCACATAACCCCAATGACCCGTCAATAGGATTAAATATAACATAATCCTATTAACCCCAACCACGTACTAGATCTAATGACGTAGACCCATAATTATCGAAACAAGACGGAACAATACTTCGCTTTCAACTCCGCAATACATGAAATACCACATCATGTGTCAAACCCGTCGATACATGAAATAACACAACATGTACTCGACATCCCTAATAAATGAAATACCACATCATGTATTAAATATTCCCGAATATTTCAATGAACATCCGTCCTATTATTAATTCTCGTCAAAACACAACATCCCAAGGGTTCATTACAACAAACGTCAAATACAATTACAACTCAAGAGGATTACTAAGGAACACGGATGTTACAATGTATTAGACTAAGGGTTGGCATAGATGAGCATATGAGCCACAAGCCTCATTAAAAACTTTGCTCGGAAAATCTATGGGGAAAAAGAGTGCGAGTGGATCATATGGCCAAAGCCTTACCCATCTTGGACTTGTATCTTGATTGGTTTAACCTCAATACAAAGCTTCATATCCCTTAGGAGTAGTGATACTCACAGTGCTTGGTGAAACATCTTGGTTTAGAGATTATCAACGCATCCTAAGCTTCTTTTCCATGCTCTTTTTGCTCCATATATGCATATTGCTCCTCAGATGATGCCATCTTTATATATTGTGTCTTTGGAGCTTATCAGGAACGTATCACTCTGGTTCATAGGATTGGATGTATGTGACATCTATTCCATATTGAACAAGGGCGTGGAGTATCAGGTGGATGCTTACAAGCTTGATCAGAAAGCTGATAGGTACCGCCTTGAGTCGTTGGTGCATAAAGCAAAAGCGGATTCACACTGGGAGACTGCCCAGATGTTCAATTACAAAGGAGATGACAGGGATCAGATGCACATTGCACTGACTCAAGAAGAAGAGGAGAAAATGAGGAACTCAATGGAGCTTATGAAGGAGGCAAAAAAATGCAGCAAATGAGATTAGGGAGACAAATAGCGCAAACAAAGAAAAAGCTGCAGCAATTCACAAAATCGTGAATGGGAATTAGGAGGGTAAGGTTGATCAAGGTTTATAAGTTGTTTAGCAAATATCTTTAAGGTTTAATAACTAGTTTAGCAAGTATAGCTCCATGATGTTTGAGCTTTTATCTTTAAGGTTTAAGACCATCTCAAGGGTTTTTACCAATTTTTTTAATATAAATTTTGATTAATTGAAAGATAAGAATCTTATTAAGAATTCTAAATTTTTTCCATTCTCCAATGGTAGAACCTCCTTAGAGGTTCTTTAAGAATAAAAATTAATATTTTGGAAATTAATTTATTTTAAATATAATTTATTATGTTACAGTTTATAAACATATATATTATGAAACCAAAATTATTTTGCATTTTATGAAATTTAAGACATACAAAATAATGTCAGAGTATGAAACTAATATTTGGTCAAACACCATGCCAACATTCATCGATACTGTACCTATGGAGCATGCCTCCAACATGATCATGCATCCCTCCATTTGCCATGCCTTGCAAGCTGAATAAAACCATACTTTGGTCTTCATCAGCCTCACTAGTTTTCCCAGATTCCTTCAACCTTTTGGAATGATAAAGCATCAGCTGGATCTCAACAGGCCTCGGGAACTTTGGTGCAGATCCAAACCCACCGAATTCTGAATCATAGCTTCGAGAAAGTTTAAACACAAACACTCAATGTTAGAAGGTATTTTTGTGTTGATATATCAATCACACATAATTTTGTAAGAGTACACTAGAGAAGAATCATACTTGTTTTGCACATATACTCACAGCAGACCGAGAAAGCCCATCTGGCAATTTATCTGTTTCAGCATTTGCAGACAAAGCTTTTGACAGTTCTTCAATAGCATATGTGCTACTCTTCACAAGCATATCCCTCTTACTGTCCCACGCGTCTTTCACCTTCCTAAACCAAAGCCACAGAAAATAAGGAGAACATAGTTGAATCACAATAGTTTTTCACAAAGAGCGCATTTTTCAATTTCACCATCAATGTTAGAGTAGAAGACAACAAGAAAGAATGGGTTTTTCTTACTTAAGGATAGTCTTGAATCCTGGTCTCCCAGAATTGTCATTTGGAGGAAAATAGGTTCCACGCATTAATGGCTTCAAATCAGATGAAAGGAAGACCGACAATGGCCACCCGCCTCCACCATACAGAGCTTGGACGAATGACATATAAACCTAAAAGTGCCAGTAAAAAGAGTTGTTAAGTCCATGAACATATAGTCAAGAGTTCTTTCTTTAATAGACAGTCATCCAGCTAGAACTAATTCAGTACAAGTCTATTATGGTTTCAACTCAACTTCTTGCTCTGCTTCTCTACCCTATCATCTCATACAAGAACACAAATTCTTAAAGCCTTTAATAGGCTTTACTCCTATGAGGTAAGAACAGTGTTTATACTACTAAATCAAGAATCTTTAATATGTCACTCATTTGCTTACTCCTTCAATTCAGTAAAAGAAGAAGTCAAACTCAAAATCCAAAAAAAATATTCAAGTCTCACCAGTGACAGGTACTGTATCCTACTTCAAGATTCCATATACAAAGAGATTTTGAAAACAAAAGGGAACCAAATTAGTATCATAAAACTAAAGTCATTAACGACATCTAATCCAACAGCAATAAAAATGATCAATAGAGGATAAAAGTAAACAACTTGATAAGAAGATGGGCACGTCTCTCTTCCTTGCTAGTTCAAAAGCTTCTTCTCCCCATGGATACCAATCAACCTTTTTCACATAAACAACTTATCATCGACAAGTTTAGAAGCGATAGAAGTTATTGAGCATGTGTTATATAGCCTATAAGAAGGTGAGCATGATAACATCGTATTCTTCTCCTTAAACTACTCTGTCAGCCACTGCGATTTAGAGTTATCAAACATCAAAACACAACACACATTCAACATATTGTAAAGGAATAAGCTTGAATAATTCAAATTGTAATGTCTGTCTGAGAATGTGACAACCCAAGCAATGAAAATAGCATACACTTTACAGTCAAACAACATCTGCCATCAATGGACCAAGCAGCACAGCAATATCTGAGAAGCAAGATCAAAAAACACAATTAGCTTCATGAATTAAAGTAGCCAACCTTGACCAGAGCTTCTCCTGTCTTGAAACATAACTTTGTGAACCAATTATGACATGTAGAGGAAAGGCTATTATTCTCCTTCTTCAAACATGTTAGCAATATGACCATCTCTCAAAAACAACAAGCTTCATGCTTGACAAAAAGCCAACATACTATGATTTGAGCAATCAGTCTCAATCCTTCAAAGCTCTTTATCCGCTAAGCACCAATTTCACAAACCCAAAAGACTAAGCAATCGGCTGATTCTCTATAAATCCCAAAATTAAAATTCTCCCCCTGTCTAGATGATTCTGATGCCTAAAACTATATTTTGAATCCTACAACAAAAAACAATTCCAGAGCCTAGATTGAGTGCCTAATCCAAGCACATACCAATAACTTTATGGTAGATCCAAATAGAAACTTGATGATATATGCACTTTAATGAACAGATCATGTAGATTCAACATAATCTTGAGCATCAGCGAGAAAATATGAATCCATTAGAACAAGCAGATCAAAGAAATCCAAGTGAAGACAGATCTTCGACGAAGATATTGATGAAATTGATGGAACAATCGATCAATCAATAAACAAAACAACTACACAGATCAATCGCCATTGATGAAACGAATTGATCGGAAAGAAAGCGCTCTGAATCGCAAATCAAGCAATTGAATCAGAATTGAATAAGAATGAAGAACCAATGAAGAACCAATAAGTTGGAGCGATTGAAGGTTATTGAACCAAAAACCGGTGTAGATGACAGAGATTTCAAATGGAAATATATAGTTTGGTTAGATACGGTTTACTTGATTATTATTCTAAATAGTCTTGGTTTACTTTCAGTTTAACCGTTTAAAAAAAAAAAAAAAAAAAAAAGAGTAATCTAACCATAAGTTAGCTCAATCCGTATATTCGTCGGAAAATGTACAACACGTATGATTTACGCTCAAAATTCGAAACAAAAGAACTTCAAATTATTACAACTTGTTTGGAATGATTACAACTTGTTTGGAAATTACACGTACACACGGTATCGAATATTTTTATCACATTCATATATAAGTTGTAATCATTTATAAATTTATTGAGAAACTAAAAAAGTGGATATGACACACGCGTTCACATCACACGCTTTTTTATTTGGACAAACACATATTTTATCTTATTCCATACGTTGTGGAAAATGTGGCCAAAGCTGGTATGTAAAATTCCACTTGGAATACGTAAAGATCACATGGAGATTTATTGGACAAGGAAGATCTAAATGAAACAAATCTAAACATCAACAAGAAAATCTTCTGAAAGAAGTAGATAATGAGTCAAAATATGGAAACTTTTAATTAATTGAAACAAATAAAGCTTATTAGACTTTTTCCTTAAAATAATAACTTTTGGCATGTGAAAACAAAAACAATAATTTGGAAAATAGAATTACTAAACTTGGGCCCAAGGACTTCTAAAGTCGACATATATAAATCTTTTTCCATTTTTCTTGAATAGACACAACCTTTTTCAACTATATATAGATATATATTCATATCCAAATACAACCCAACTCCACATATCAAAAAGCAAAAGATTTTGATTAAAACAAAGATGATGATGATGATGGGAAATACTTTTGGTTCAAGCTTGGCGAGTTTATTCTTTTTGTGGTGTAGAGAGTGTGAATATAAGTTTTAAGTTTTAACCTAATCCATATGAAATAAACCCAATAGACCGACCAAGTTGACTCTATTGGACTTGATTAATTACTTTTATCATGCAATTTTACATAACTTTAATCATCCACTACATATATATATATATTAAAAGACTTTGTTCAGAAGGGTCTTAGGCAACTTTAAACCCTTTTGAACTAATTTTCCTAACAATAAATATTACAAGAGAGGGAAAGAAAATTTATAGATGCCAATTACAAGATAATCCTCTGGAAACTATATATATATGTACGAACCAAAAAAATTAGACAAGATTTATATTATTAGCAAGAAAGGAAATTAACAAAATTGAAACTAACACCAACAAGAAAAAAACTATGAACAAGGTACATACATGAGTGAAGCTATGAAAATTCTTTATTAACTGAACAAGTACCAAACAAAACTTAGTAGACAATAATTATGTATGACAAAAAAAAAAGACAATAATTATATAAATCCCAAGATTAGAAATTTAGAAAATTAAAATAAATAATGAGTCAAAATATGGAAACTTCTATTTAATTGAACCAAATAAAGCTTCTCCTTAAAATAATTAACTTTTGGCATGTGGAAACAAAAACAATAATTTGGAAAATAGAAATTACTAAACTTGGGGCCCAAGGACTTCAAAGTCGACATATATACTCTACATCTTTTCTCCATTTTTCTTGAATAGACGCAACTTTTTCCACCTAATACAAACTACATATAGATCCAAATACAACCCAATTTCACATATCAAAAAGCAAAAGATTTTGATAAAATAATGATGATGATGGGAAATAATTTTGGTTCAAGCTTGGCGAGTTTATTCTTCCTGTGGGCAACTATTCAACAAATCTTCCCAGGCCATCTCACAATCGCCATTAAAGAGTTTCTTCTCTCCACAATCCAACAACTCTCTTTTGTCCAGAGGTTTTCAGACAGATCCATCAACTTCTTCTCCCCTTATGTCGAAATCAACTTCTCTCAATACGAAGATTATCAATTCAACCACGCTTTTGCAGCCATAGAGACCTACCTTGGTGCAAAAGCAACTGATAAAGCCAAGCATCTAAAAGCAAGCCAGGTTCAAGAGAGTAAAGGCTTAGTCTTGAAACGAGACGAGACTAAAGTTAGAGATGAGTATGAAGGAGTTAATGTCTGGTGGGAGAGTGGAACCGATGCCATAGGATTTAGAATATTCAAGCTCACCTTCCATAGATTCTCAAGAGATATTGTAATAGATTCTTACATACAATACGTTGTTGAAGAAGGCATATCTATTCAAGCCAAGAACAAGAAGATGAAGCTGTTTACAAACAATCCTAGTTCTCAATGGGGTTCTAGCAAGACTAGTTTTTGGAGATATATTGATTTTGAGCATCCCGCGAGTTTTCAGACTTTAGCTATGGATCCAAAGAAGAAAGAAGAGATTTTGAATGATCTTGTTGCGTTTAGCAATGGTAAAGACTATTACAAGAAGATTGGGAAAGCTTGGAAGAGGGGTTACTTGCTCTATGGGCCACCAGGGACTGGTAAATCAACAATGATCGCTGCAATGGCGAATCTTTTGAACTATAGTATCTATGATCTTGAACTCACGGCTATACAGAACAACTCAGAGTTGAGGAAGCTACTCACTGCTACTTCAAGTAAGTCGATTATCGTGATTGAAGATATAGATTGTTCTTTGGATCTTACGGGTAAAAGAATGAAGAAAGATAGCAACTTGACGAGCCTCAAAGATGGAGAAAAAGCTAAAGAAGAAGACAAGAGTTTTGTAACACTCTCAGGGCTTTTGAACTTCATTGATGGGATTTGGTCTGCTTGTGGGCAAGAGAGGATTGTTGTCTTCACGACGAATCATTTAGCGAAACTTGACCCGGCTTTGATCAGGAGAGGGAGAATGGATATGCATATTGAGTTGTCTTACTGTACTTTCGAGGCGTTCAAGATTCTTGCCAAGAACTATCTTGATCTTGATTCTCATCCTCTGTTCAAAAAGATTGAATCTTTAATGAAGGAAACAAAGATCGCACCAGCTGATGTTGCTGAGAATTTGATGAAAAAGAATCGTGAAATAGATGCTGATGGGTCTCTCAATGATCTTATTCAAACTCTGGAGAAGAAGAAGAAGAAGATTCAGCCTGCTCAACTTGATGAACAAAAGGAAAAAAATCGCGGCAAGATGTTTAAAGCATTTCGAATGTTATTTTAAGCCTGATCCATGGTTAGAATTTTAGTTTATAAGATTTGACTCTCCATAACTGTTCTCTGTAGATGCTTCCATTATGGTATTATTGAATTATTTAGTATTTCATAATACAGTGTGAAATGCTGTGATAGAAGGTGTTGTGAATTCTGTGGCGGTTATTCTAGTCAGGATATTTTTTGTTCATTCGAAAGGAGAACAAAATGATGTAGTGTGTATGTAACTTAGCGACGAAGAGCCGTGCCTAGTTTGATAAAGGCCTATGGCGAGTTTATAAAATTGGGTTTTAATTACTTTTTTATATAGAATAAATATAATATAATTTTCAAACAACATAAATTATTTAAGAAAACAATAATCTAAAACAACCTAAGACATATCTTTCTCATCACGTTCACAAACACATTTGTCACTTTCATTATTCAGTAGATAGTAATCAGAGGAAACCAAGAAGCAGTTCGGACATGCTTTATGTTGACAAACAATCTCTCAACGTACGTGTTGGCCTCGTGCTTCCTTACTATATCAATATTGGGCCAAAATGGGACTTACTTAAGTACTCAATGGGTTTGTTAGCGTCTAAGCCTTTTATGATTTGTGTTTGGCTTTGTCTCGAATCAAATGCTGAAATGCTCTCTTCTAAAGAAAATTGAGCTGTATGACCTCCATCAAATCTATATGACTTTCATTAATCCAACATATGTGATATTCTCACTTTAGCCTTATTTGAATGTAAAAAATTAAATTGAAATTAAATAATTAAAAAAAAAATCAGCTGCTCGACGAAAGCTGCTGCATCTTCTGCTCTCGACGAAATCCTCAGACGATCCTCCTCCGTCGCCGGCGATCTCCTTTTCTTTTCTCCCGTCGTTCTGTCTGCTCTCTGTCCGGTCGCCGCTCTGTCTTCTCTGACAAAATTCCTCCGCCATTGTCAATGATTAGGAGGTGAGATTTCAATCTCTTCAATATGTGGATTATGAGTTTTAATCTCTTCAATTTAAGTGTTATATATGAGTAATATTTTAAATTTGAGTTTGGATTTGAGCCATTGTAAAATCTTGGTTTGGAATTCGTGGATTGGATCTAGGTGAATCCGATCTGGGTAGAATCGCAATTACTGTTGATAAAGTAAGTTCGAAAGTTAAACTCAGATAAACTGAAGTTAAACTATGTTACATGAGTTAAACTAAGTTAAACTAATAGTTAAACTAAGATATCTATACACACGATACACTGATGTTATTTATTATTTGTTTGCAAAGGACAATAACGCTCATTTATTTTGATTATGGTGGATATTATTCACATAGGGGAGATGCTGTTAAATGGAATCCAAAAAAAGTTCAAATATATTGTTTATTTACGTATGGTAGTGTGGAGAAATTCAATTACTCATTGTTGGTTGAGAAAATACGTAGAAAAGTGAATGTAGATGAAGCGACGATGCTGAAATTAAGTTACATTCATGGAGTATTGCAGAGAGTATCATAAATATACGATGACAATGATGTCTTGGGATACATATGGTTATGTGAAAATAAAGAGCATGTTGTTTTGCATGTGGAGGTAGTGGAAGTTGTGAAACAAATCCGGAATAGTTCACAAGCTTCAAGACAAGAGATAACGTCTGGTAAATCAAGTAGAGTTATGGGAATTTGTGACGAGGTTAGGAATGATGCTGGAGATAATGTAGATAGAGTTGGTTATTTACCAGAAATTAGAGAATCATCAGAAAGTTTAGCTGGATGGGATATTGTTCCTTGTAATCTAGATAGTGGAAACAATGAAGTAGGCGTCGATGATTGTGAAGGTACACATGTTGATTTGAATGTCGATGACTATCGATGCACAATTGCTTATCTAGGTGTCGATAACTATCAAGGTTCACCTATTGTAGAACCAGATGAGGTTGTGGATGTTTTAGAGGTTGAATGAGATGATGGCATTGATATGAGGGTAAAACAAAAATTTGATAGTAAGTGCGAAGTCCAAGATTTAGTTGATAGAGCTGTACACAAGCATTGTTTTGAGGTTGTTACGATCAAGTCGACACCTAAGTTGTTAGTGTTTAAATGTCAAGGTATTGGTTGCAAAGGGTTCAGATCGTTGGTCTATTAGATCATACAACAAGATGCATACATGCTCTCGGCTAACTACGAGTACAAGCAACATTAAAAAAAAGGGAATACCGCGATTAGTTACATCAGTTGTGCATGAGGATTATCCAAGTCAATTTGATACTCCATCTGCGAAAATGTTGATTGGTTTAGTACAAAGAAGGCTAGGTTATCAGGTTTCATATAGTACCGCCTTGAGAGGGAAAAAAACTAGCTGTAGTTGACGTGTGCGGTAGCCCAGAAGATTGCTATAAAATGTTGCCTTCTTATTTGCACATGTTGGAGATGATGAATCACGATACGTTAACACGACTGGAATGTGGTGAAGGAAACAAGTTTAAGTATGTATTCTTCGCATTGGGTGCTAGTATAGAAGGATCTTAAGTAATGCGGAAATTTATTATTGTAGATGAGACTTTTCTTAAGACTGTATATGGTGGAGTTCTTATTGTTACAACTGTTCAAGATCCAGAGCATCACCATTATCCTCTCGCTTTTGCGGTAGTAGACAGTGAAAACGATGCAAATTGGAGGTGGTTTCTCCAAACGTTGAAAACAGTTGTGCCAGATCACCCTGAGTTTATGTTCATTTCTGATAGAAATAAAAGCATCATAAAGACTGTATGGGAGGTGTATCCCAATGCTAAGTATGGATATTGTTTGTGAAATATGTCTCAGAATGTGAAATCGCATGCTTATAGCGTTAACAAAAAAGACGTTGCAGCCCAGTTTAGAGAATGCGGTCGGAGTTACACAGAGGTTGAGTTCCTCTGACTTTATCATGTATTTAGGATAAGGTATCCTAAATGTGCTGAGTATCTAGATGAAAGTGTTGACGATTGTAAGTGGACAAAATGCTATTTTCCAGGAGAAAGGTACAACATATGCACCACCAATTCTGTTGAATCTATCAATAGTGTGTTCAAAGATCAAAGAAAATACACATTTCCAAGATTTCTGAATGGTCCAACAAGCATAAAAAGGCTGCCGTGGAGGTACCAACTACAAGAAAACTAGTATCTTCTGTCTATAATGTATTACACAAGAGATATGAGATTGCAAAGAAGTTAGTAGTCTCTGAGCTAAACAGTTTTATGCTTAATACATGGTGATCAGAGAAGATGGAAAACGTTACATGGTTGATTTGAGAAGCAAAAGTTGTAGTTGTAGGTGTTATGATATAGACAAATATCCATGTGAACATGTGATTGCTCCAACTATGTTCCATAGAAAAACCTCAGAGGTCGATCTACACGAGTGCTGCTCACATTATTATTTTTCTAAGAATTGGGTGATGGCTTACTGTAAGACCATATCTCCAGTACCGAATCAATCTGCGTGGGAAGTTCCTACTCATATTGCTGGTAGAAACGTCTTGCCTCCAGATTACACAAAAAAGAGAAAACCCCAAAAGGCTAGGTTTCCGTCAGTTGGAGAACATAGAGGAAGAATGAGATCCTACAGACTTGGAGGTTATTTTAATATGTCGACTTAATTTATTTATTTAAGTGTGTTGAAATAAGACTTGTGGTTATTTTTATGTTGTTGGATATGTATGTGATATATCAGGTATAACTTGTTAAATCAAGTAAAATTCTATAAAAATTTGTTAAACTAGTTAAACTACTGTTAAACTACTGTTAAACTACTGCTCAACTATTGTTAACCTGTGTTATGTTTACCAATTTGTTAAACTACTGTTAAACTACGTTAAACTAGGTCATATTTACCAATTTAATTTTTTCGAAATCATAATGGTTTAACAAAAATTATTACTACAAATGGTTATGCTTAGTTAATAGTTAAAATGGTCAAACAAATTAAAAACAAAATTTTAAAATAAATGATATATTATGCATGTTCCCTTTCATTTCTCCGTATAAGCCATATACAATGTAGGTCACTTAGTTATTACTATCATATCAATTTAAAAATAAAATCTAACTTCTATTTAATATATATTGTATCATAATACAATGTTAAATGTGTGTTAAAATACTATTTCTGAAAGGTAAACAAGAGAAACTCATTTTTAATAGGGTTAAACTAGGTTTACGGTTTCAGCATGAAAGTTAAACTATGTATAACTTTGTTAAACTAGAATCTTAGTTAAACTAGGCGGTTAAACTATATGAAAATATTGAATGGAATGATGATGCCGCTTTTTAATTATGGAATGACGGCGCCGCTTTTTTGTTATGGAATGATGGCGCCGTTTTATTTTTAATTATATATAATTCAAAAAAATTTAATTGAAACTTTTTAATATGTAATAAAATGAAGTTAAACTACATTACGGAATGCTACATTACCAAATATTTAAAATAAACTCTACTTAAAGTTTTAACTACAATAACAAGTTTGAAAACTACAGTTAAATAAAACATCATAGTCAAGTTCAAATAGCGAAACGATACAATATCAGAATCAAGCACTTATGCCTTTTGTTTCTTGCTAGCTCTCCTGCCTCTTCCTCCTCTTCCCCCTCTTCCACCTCTACCTCCTCTTCCACCTCTATCTCCTCAACCTCTTTTTTCCCCAGTGTATGGAGTGCTATGGTGTTTGGACTGCTTACGTTTCCTCTTCTTGCCTAAACCTTCATCCTCTATGTTATCTTCATGAAGACTGTCGACGATAGCACCAGCAATTGCAAAAGCATTTGCACTTAAATCAGACCAACCTGTAAAGCCTGTTGGACCATGAGGAGTAGAATCGGGCACAACAGTGCCTTCCGCCTCCTCTGCAACAAATATCAAATTTTCAGCTGCTGTGCATGCCTCATCATCATCACTTTCATCATCCTCCTCCTTATCCTTATCCTCTTCCTCCTCTTTATCCTCCTTCTCCCTATCCTCCTCCTCCTCCTTATCATCATCATTTTCATCATCCTCCTCCTTATCCTCCTCCTCCTCCTCCTCCTCTTTATCATCATCACTTTCATCATCCTCCTCCTTATCCTTATCCTTCCTCTTCCTCCTCCTCCTTATCCTCCTTCTCCATCCTCTTCCTCCTCCTCCTTATCATCATCACTTTCATCATCCTCTTCATCACCATCATCACCCGTCTCAATAACTTTTTTTCCAGCCACTTTATCATAAACATTTGAAATAGGAGAGGTCCTGGGCGTCCATATAGAAATTATTGAAGGAGTTAGTCCATTTTATCAAGTTAAACTACAGTTAAACTAGATAAACTAATTTAGATTATTTGAAAAAATAAACTTCCATCTCCCAGGACTCTCGTTGTGAAACTCTTGCTCCACAAAAAATGGTTCACCACTCTTGGATTTCTCTAGGTTTTCAATCCTACTTGTTAAACCACCAACCTTATCATTCAGATCATCAACCTTACCATTAAGGGTTTTAAACCCTTCCATCATTGCCTTGGACATTTCTGTAATTGATTCACGAAGCCCGGGGGTGTGACTTGATCGTCAAGAGTAGGAGGAGCATCACAATCAATAGTAGCAGTAGCAAGAGTAAGATGGTTTCTATGAGCCAGATCTCTTTCCAAGAGATCCATCCACAATATAGTCCCACCACGCTAGAATGGTGGTCCAATCATCAACTACCATGTCATACTTTAAATCATCCTCCTCACCTATGATTTCCGCCATCAGATCCCGCTCCTCACCTTCAGCCACCAAGATGCATGAAATTTCATGTGACATATAAATAAACTAAGTTAAACTCTAGTTAAACATAAGTTAAACTCTAGTTAAACGTAAGTTAAACTCTAGTTAAATTAAAGTTAAACTCTAGTTAAACTACGTTAAACTCTACTTAAACTAACTGTGGAATTCCTGAGAGCTTTGTTGATGTCTCCCAACCCGAAACCTTTTGTGTTCAATTCCTTGAACCTTCCCTTGTACATCCTAGGGCATTGGTCTTTGCATGGGACATTCTCTCTAAAATGCTTCTTCAAATTAGGAATGGCTTTAAATGGGAGTAGTTGTACATAACACATAGTTTAACACATAGTTTAACATATATTTTAACTAGTTTAACAAATTTAAATTTACCTTAAATGGCAATACAAATCCTGGCATTGTCATATTTGGGCTAGACAGTACCCTTCATCCGCTCACAGATTTTCAGGATCTCGGTTTCACAATCCTCAAATGTCAGACGTCCCCATGGGAAAGTCCCACATTTGGGTAAATCATCGACGATCCTTAGAAGAAACGGATCTATTGGTTCAGCGACCTTTGTTTTACCCTTAATCACTATTGCCAGAAACCACAAAAGAGCCATCTTCACCCTATCCTCTGAAGGACTCATCGAGCACAGCTTCTTATGCACATGCTCCACCCAAGGCTTAGCATTCTTCCTAAAATATTTAGTGACAAGTCGGTTCCCACCAAGATTTTCATAGTTCTTCGGGTATTGGTGGCAGTAAAATCCGCAGAGAAGTCCATGTTCCCTTAGACCATACCTTATAGGGACTCCATTTACAACAAACCACAATTGTTGTGGCTTCTCCGTCTTTGCCAACCTTTGGATGAAGCTCCAAGCACCCATGACTTTCCGGTTGTTCTCCGGATGGATATGGAAGCTGTGCTTAAACTGTGGATGTCTAAGGAACCACCTCAGCTCATTTCCGCAAGCTTCCTTATGTATTTGACACACTTATGCGGATCACACCATGTACCAATCTTCGTAAACTTAGAGAACTGGCTAGGCTCAAAGAAGAAGCCCAAAGGCTGTACAGGTACCTACATTTAAAACAGTAAAATAAGTATTTGAATAGCAGTTTAACAGTATTTTAACACTAGTTTAACTTTAGTTTAACACTAGCTTAATGCTAGTTTAACGCTAGTTTAACACTTGTTTAACTTTAGCTGTTTAACAGTTTTTTAACCTTATTTTACCGTAAGTTTAACTCTAGTTTAACATGTAATAGTAGTACTTACCATTTCTTCGTTAGCACCACCAGTATCTGTACCCGATGTGCCTACTTCCCGAGAAGGCTGCAAGAAAAATGATATAAAAACATGTTAAACTAGTTTACCTACTTTACTAGTTTAACCAATTCGTAATTACTAACCGTAATCAAATAATTCAAATAATCATACCCTTTGCTTTCTTTTTTTCTTCGATTTCTTTTTTTCTTCGATTTCTTTTTTTGGTTCGAACAGAAACTATTTCCATGTTCGGTTGTGTTTACCAAATCTTTCTCCATCTACTGGATCTTTAACATTTGCATTTCTTGTCCTCATGGTCTTCACTTTGACAACCGATCCCAAACTTGCAAAACATGAAAATTTATCAATACAATTCATACTTTAAGAATCATCAATACAACATGCAAATCATCAATATTAGTATCACACTTTAAGAATATCATACAATTCATACAATTGGTAAAAATTTAATTTGAATAATCCCTAACCCTAACCCAAAATTGAAGAAAAATCGAATCCGTAACCCCAAAAATTAATAATCCCTAATCCCTAAATTGAAGAGTTGTAACCCTAAATTGAAGAAAAGTTTTAAGTTTTTCCTAAATTGAAACCCTAAATTACGCTTCAACGAAACCCTAACCGAACGATTACTAATCTCTAACCCGAAATTGAAGATTATGTAACCCTAAATCGAACAAGTTGACTTTAGTTTACCTTCAGTTTAACCAAAATCGAAAAATTTACGTGACAAACTACCAGATACGCGACGAAGAAGAAGAAGAAATAGAAAAGGAAGAACAAGAAGAAAAACTGACCAAGAAACCAAAGAAGAGAAGAAATAGGAAGAGATTGATTTTGATTTTGAAACCAAAACCAAAACCGAAACTTATTGCAGAGAGTTCGTGTGTGGAGCAGTTCGGGTTAAGACTGAAAAGAGAAAAAAAAAACTTACAGCGAGTGAGCGAGTGAGGCAGTTTCGCGAGTAGGTCTGATGGAGTGAGAATGGTTGGGTTTTTCGAAATAAACAGAACTGTCAAAGGTTATATGGTCTTTTACTCATTTTTTACATTAAACAAAATTCAAAAACAAATTTGTTTTTTCTTCAAGGTCATTCCAGATCGTCAAAAAAGAAGGAAGGTCATCATGGTTTTTCACTCCTTTGTCTCCGTGAGGAGAGATAATGAAATTAGGGACTTTGCTTTTCTATAAATGAGAATGTTTTGTGATTACCACTTGGGGAATGCTGGGAGCTTCTCCTTTTTATACCTTTCCCGCTCTAAATTCTGACCCAAAAATCTTGGTCAACATTGGAAATCATATGAGTCTAATCTTGGTTATCTTGAACCGTTTTTAATTCCAACCTATCTCGGTTCAATGTTTCAACCGGGTAACATGTTTTGATGATACAGAGTTGATATACTACTTGACTGTAAATTTGTAATTCAAAAACTGTTAGTAACCTCACGAATAGTAGTTAACTAAGGGCTTATTGTTTCCTCATTCAAATGGTTCATCTACAGAGATTGAGAATTCATATTTGTTTAGTATTTAAAATGAAGCATCTCAATGGAGCATCTGGATGGATCATCTGAATGAGCTTTTAAAACTAGACAAAATTTCAAGGTTTATCTAGATGATCCAAATTGGATCATATGGATGGAGATAATTCAGCTCAAAATAACAAATGACAAAAATATCCCTAACTTAAATTATTTGTTTTATTTATTTAATCTGATATAAATATTTGCTATATTATTATTAAAACTTTATAAAATTATTAGAAATTACATTGTTGATAACTTGATATTATTTTCCCGCTAAAATTGTAATTTCAAGGTTTTGACGGAAAAATTGCAATTACGTGATATTGCATTTTAAGCACGAAAACATCATTTCACAAATTTTTGCAAAAAGTTGAAATTCACGATTTTGGCAAAATTCAAAAAAAAAAAGTAAAAGCAACGAAAGTGAAATCCATGCCTATAGTACTTTCTCATGGGTTGTAAGGAGAGAAAGGACTCTTTTGCAGAACACACATGAACTCTGCTCTGCTGCCATTACTCTCTCTCATTTTCTCTACTGCACCGGTTCGGTTGGGTCACAGCCGGACTCTATATATGGACACTCATCGCACCGCTCATTCTTCTGGATAGGGAGTTCTACTAAAGGCGCATATCTGTCATTAGAGGGTAACACATACATAGTCCGGTCCGGTGAATGTTATTTATATGTTGATATATGTATAGTGAAGACTTAAGTCACTTAAAATTGGGTATGGTCTTGTAATGGTAAATAGATTCTAGAATCCATAGAACCAAGGCTATTTACGTTGGTTACTTGTAGCACAAGTTGCATGATCTAATCGTTACATGGATGAGGGGTTGGAAATGCACATGTGGAGGTGGAGTTGTGGAGAAGATGACTTTGTATTAAGTCATGTGGTTCAGATACTTTATTATTTTATTATTTATTTATGTTATTATTAAATTATTTTAGTAATAATTTATTAATATTTAGGTTGTATGTTCGGGAATCTAGGGTGTGACATCTCGGGAAGTTTTAGGAAATTGCAGAATCTTGTCGCTGAAATTTTCTGTGCTTGGCAAAGGTGATTGCATGAGGTGGGTGCATGACAATGAGATTAGCTGTGGGAATTTGAATGTATTAACATGTTTTCTTGTGTAGAGGCTATTAGATGAGAGTTTATATTATGTTATTTGATTGGATGATTAGTATTTGGATTATATGTTTTTATGTTGCATTTTCCTCTGTGTGTATATCTCGTAGATGTAAGGATTGTCTCACTAAGTATTTATCGAAATACTTATACATCTCTTTTATTTGATGCAGGAAAATAAAAAGAGTGATCGTGGAGACATGGCACGGAAGAGGAGATGATCTAGACTTGTTGGTTTGTTTGAGTATTTTAGTGTTAATGCGAAATTATTTAGTTTATGATTTTTAGGATGAAAAATTATGTGGAATAAATTGGTGAGTTTTTTTGTTTAACTCCGGTTTAATTTTAGAAATTGATTATATTATTTGTATTAATTCTTTTTTATGAGTTCGTTGAATTTTAATTGATTTGGCTTAGGAATAATTAATATTTATGGGAGTAGTAATTATTTGGTTAAAAAAATGGGTGCTGTCATTTTAGAATGGCCTTTTTTTTATGTTTACCTGATTACCTTTCAATGAAGCCAGATCCTTCTTGATGGTACCGAGCTTCGAAGACAGGTCAATTGTGTTCTGAGCCATTGTGACGAGGGATTCTTTGATGGAAACTAACTCGTTGGACATGATTGATTTCTTGATGAGGAGATCTGTTCTGAAACGGTATATTTGTAGATTGAAAGTGAGATATCCACACACTAAATATAATACTGAATTTGTAAAGTAAAAATAAAAATTGCTAAGAAAAGAAAATGTATAAACTTGTATCTTATTATTAAATGAAAAAGATTGACAACCTAACAAGACTATGCGGGTCTATATTTATACAGGATTCTAGAATTAAATGCTATGAATAAATTTTAATTAATCCTATGATTCTCCTTTAATGTTCCGATTTCGATTTAGTCTTGAATGTTGTAACGTCTTGACTTTTCAGCTTGCGGGTTTACTCTACTTTGCGAACTCCTTTTGCTCCGCTTGCTCGTTCTCCTCCCGAAGCTCTATTATTCGTCGAACCCCTTGGTTCGCTCACCCGAGTTCTTTCTCGTTTCGTCCGTCTTGATCACTCTGAGCCGAGCTTATCCTTTCCTTAATTTGATGAGATTTCGGACACGTGTTGTATTATGAGAGAGTGGATCATTCGGTTCGGGATCCAGTATCAAAATTTTTTATATATGCTTATATGGATACTTGTGTTACGTAATTTGATTCGGTTTAGCTTAAAAACCCCTTTCCGTTACCATTATAAAAGTTATTTTGGTTGTGGTTTGGCTTGGTTTATAACCATGAAACGGTGGTTTTTAAGAAATATTAAATTTACTTATATATATATATATGCTTATATAGAAACTTGTGTTACGTAATTTTGATTTTTTTAACAAAAACACCTTAAAGCGGTTGCACAAAAAAAAGAGTTATAAAATAAATATACAAAATTCTAGATATATAAGCATCTTATATATAATTTAAGGTTTAGATCATTAAGGTTTTATTAAAATTTCATTAAGTTTTTTTTGCAAAGCGCATCACTAAGTTTGACTTTTCATTCTCTATAAGTTTTCCAATAAAATTGATTTTGAGTTTTAACTTTCAATTGTCCGATTTTGAGTTTTGACATTTTTAGAAATACAATTACAAATTCAATGTTTTGATTTTGAGTTTTAATTATTAATTTTTATAAAATCATGAAATCATTTACAAAAACAGAAACGGAAACCAAACCGAACCAAATTAATTATAGTTAAAATTATTAAAACCGTAAACTGCAAAGACCTAACTGTACCAAACCGTATTTCAATCAGTTTCTAAATGGTTTTATGTTCTCTAGAACCAAAAAACCGTAAAACAAACAAAAAATGAACTATAAACAAACCGTAAACCGGAATGTCCACTCCTACGAGTTCCCCATAAAATTAAAAAGCTTGCAAATATCTGCAATAGATTTGAGGAGGGCTACACATTAATATGTGTTATTTCTAGTACAACTTACAAATACAAATTTCCATGCAACAAAAAACAGAAATACAAATGTGTTTTCCTATTTTTTCAAAAACTATTTTTTCTGCTTATGTTTACCATTGTAATCGTCATTTCACAAACTTATCTATATATATATCCCTAGCCTCTACGACTGGGGCCGGGAAACATGCGAGTTCCCCATAAAATTAGAAAGCTTGCAAAAATCTGCAATATATTTGAGGAGGGCTCCAGATTCATAAGTGTTATTTCTAGTACAATTTACAAATAAAAATTTCCATGCAACAAAAACTGAAATACAAATGTGTTTTCCTAATTTTTCAAAAAAATATATTTCTGCTTATGTTTACCATTGTAATCGTCATTTCTCGTCATTTCACAAAATTCTCTATATATATATATCCCTAGCCTCTACGACTGGAGCTGGATACATGCGAGTTCCCCATAAAATTAGAAAGCTTACGAAAATCTGCAATAGATTTGATGAGGGCTCCACATTAATAAGTGTTATTTCTAGTATAACTTACAAATACTAATTTTCATGCAACAAAAAACTAAAATACAAATGTAATTTCCTATTTTTTCAAAAAACATTTCTGCTTATGTTTACCATTATAATCGTCATCTCTCATCATTTCACAAACTCCTCTATATATATATATCCCTATCCTTTACGACTGGGGCCGGGAAACATGCGAGTTCCCCATAAAATTAGAATGCTTGCAAAAATCTGCAATAGATTTGAGGAGGACTCCACATTAGTAAATGTTATTTCTAGTACAGCTTACAAAAACAAATTTCCATGCAACAAAAAACTAAAATACAAATGTGTTTTCCTATTTTTTCAAAAATAAAAAAATTTCTGCTTATGTTTACCATTGTAATCGTCATTTCCAAAACTTCTTTTTATTTTTCCTAACCCCCTAAAAAGGGGGAAAAAAAAATGCGAGTTCCCCATAAAATTAAAAAGCTTGATCTTATAAATACAAATTTCCATGCAAAAAAAAAAAAAAAACTGAAATACAAATGTGTTTTCCTATTTCTTCAAATCTTTGTTTTTCCTACTTATGTTTACTACTGTAATCTTCATTTCTCGTCCTTTCACAAAATTCTATATATATATATATATATATATATCCCTAGCCTCTATCCTAAAATCAAACACAAACATTTCTTTATCTCTTTTAACAAAACACAATCCGATTTTTTTTTTTTTTTCCCCCCTCAAAAAAAAAAAAAAAAAAAAAGGGGGGGGAAACAAAGCATATATTTCTTTCTCCCTTAGCAGACTTGGTTCATCAAGCTCAAGCTCCAACCCTTCCCTTGATGAAGACTTGAGTAAGTTCATAGGATTGGATGTCTATGTCATCTGTTCCATATTGAACAAGGGCCTGGGGTATGAGGTGGATGCTTTCAAGCTTGATCAAAAAGATAGTAGGTACGAGCATCAGTCGTTGGTGCATAAAGAAAAAGCGGATTCATTTATGGAGACAGCACAAACGTATAATTACAAAAGAGATGACATGGTTGAGCATTACATTTCACTGTTTCTAGAAGAAGAGGAGAAGATGAAGAAGTTGGTTGAGCTCATGGAGGAGGCAAGAAATGGGGCAAATAAGATTAGGGAGACACGTAGTGCAAACAAAGAAAAAGCTGCATCAATTCACAAAATTGTGAATGGGAATTAGGAGGGTATGGTTCATAAGTTGTTTAGCAAGTATCTTTAAGGTTTATAAGTTTGAGCTTTTATCTTTAAGGTTTAATAACTAGTATAGCAAGTATAGCTCAAGCTCCTAAACCTTGATCAACCAACTTCTTAATCTTCTCCTCTTCTTCTAGTGCCAATGCAATGTAATGCTCATCCCTGTCATCTCCTTTGTCATTGTACGCTTGTGCTGTCTCCATGTATGAATCCGCTTTTTCTTTATGCACCAACGACTGACGCTCGTACCTATTAGCTTTTTGCTCAAGCTTGAAAGCATCCACATCATACCCCATGCCCTTGTTCAATATGGAACATATGTCATAGACATCCAAGCCTATGTACCTGCTCAAGTCATCATCAAGGGAAGGGTTGGAGCTTGAGCTTGATGAACCACGTCTGCTTAGTGAGAAAGAAATATTTGCTATTTTTTCCCCCAAACCTTTCATTCTTGATGCTTTGTAAGAGAGAGAAAGAGAGGAGAGAAAAATCGGATTGTGTTTTGTTAAAAGAGATAGAGAAATGTTGTTGTTTGGTTTAGGATAGAGGCTAGGGATATATATATATATATAGACAAGTTTGTGTAATGACGAGAAATGACGATTACAATGGTAAACCTAAGCAGGAAATCGTTTTTGGAAAAAATAGGAAAACACATTTGTATTTCAGTATTTTGTTGCATGGAAATTTGTATTTGTAAATTGTACTAGAAATAACACTTATTAATGTGGAGCCCTCCTCAAATCTATTGCAGATTTTTGCAAACCTTCTAATCTTATGGGGAACTCGCATGTTTCCCGGCTCCAGTCGTAGAGGCTAGGGATATATATAGATAAGTTTGTGAAATGACGATTACAATGGTAAACATAAGCAGAGAAAAAAAGTTTTTGAAAAAATAGAAAAACACATTTGTATTTCAGTTTTTTGTTGCATGGAAATTTGTATTTGTAAGTTGTATTAGAAAACACTTATTAATGTGGAGCGCTCCTCAAATCTATTGCAGATTTTCGCAAGCTTTCCAATTTTATGGGGAATTTGCATGTTTCCCAGCCCCAGTCGTAGAGGCTAGGGATATATATATAGAGAGAAGTTTGTGAAATGACGATTACAATGGTAAACATAAGCAGAAAAGAAAAGTTTTTGAAAAAAGTTGCTTGAGCTTTGCATGGGTGAAGTCTGAGAAGCAAGATCAAAAAACACAATCAGCTTTATGAATTAGAGTAGCCAACCTTGACCAGAGCTTCTCCTGTCTTGAAACACAACTATGTGAACCAATTATGACATGTAGAGGAAATGCTATTATTCTTCTTCTTCAAACATGTTAGCAACGGCTTCAGGGAAATCTTGTTGTTGCAAGTCGATTTAGTGCCTTCCTGACAGCAGATTTTGCGGTGGTTTCGATTGAGTCATGGTTAAGGTTTGTATTACCTCCGTCATTATCGAAGCTTCATATGCTGATGCTGCTTCTTCAACCATTGCTAGTACTTGGGGATCAGATTTGAAATCGGAAGAAAAACTTGATGTTAAGATATGTTTGATTTTTTTTTAAAAAAAAAAGAAAAGAAAAGAGAATGAAGAAGATGAAGATGAAAGGGGAGAATTTTTTTTTAATAAACTGCGGAAGATGAGGAAGAAGATACGAAGAGGAGAGATAATTTTTAAGTTAAAAATGTTTTAGTTTTTAAAACAACAATACTTGGGTTCACCCCTAAGGGTGAACCCTTATATTCATCTCCCTATGTCATACCCAATCAAAATGCCACCTAATATCACATTTAAAAAATAAATAACAGGATATCTTCCATCCATATGCTCGACCGGTCAAAGCTAGGGGATGGATTCATGGTGTGGTTTGGCTGTCGAGACTAAAGATCACACTTGGGCTGTTTATTAATTCCGTTTTGTTCTATTTTTCCTACCTCGAAAAAAAATTCTAAACAAGGATACATTAATATACCAAAGGTTTTGTTGGAATAAAATCTTACATTCATACAAAAAAAAAAAGAAGAGTTTGATGCCTAGGCTTGCACATTCATAACATAAGCAGAACGTGCAAAACATGTTAACAGGAAATTACCAGTGTTGAAGTAAGAGGTTTTATATTTGCTAGGACAATACAGCAACTCAAGTCAACTGCCTTCATCAATACTTCAATCGTTTCCATGCTAGCTGAGCAATCCACAAAGGCTAAGCCTATAGCAAATACATGACTTGTATAAATCAGAAGCTATTTAAGTCCAACAGACTTTGAACGTTTCAAAATTCTGACCGCAACAATTGTAAATTTAACGTTATGTTTGATACAAACCTGTAGATTTACCCAGAAGTCTTGCAATTTCTTCCGTTTCTCTTCTTGACTCAGAATCATTAAGCACTTGATATCCACCTTTTCTGCAATGGAAAACAGAATATACATTCGGTTTACAATGCTTAAACAGACTCATGAGGACAACAAAGTGATAGGCCAAAGATTTACCTAAAGAATGTGGTTGAGTTCTTCAGATTCACGCGGAGTGTTTCCCATTGATCAGATGGGACATTATTTTGTTTTCTCTTTTGCGTAAATGGTGTTAATTCTGTCAATTAATGATTTTATTTATTTTCCTAATTTGTTTTTATTGTTTAATTTATTTTGTTATTTATTTTTAAATGTGATATTAGGTGGCATTTTGATTGGTTATGACATGGGGAGGTGAATATAAGGGTTCACATAGGGTGAACCCAAGTATTATTCTTTTTAAAATTGGAAATGACATTTCCGTGATTAGTGAAATCTTATAGGGGCTAGATTGATTTTAAAACTTAAAATTTAAAATACCAACAAAACTACCCAAACCCCATATTAAAACTTAAAAACTACCCAAATTCCTAATTTCCCCTATATTTTTATTAAAAAAGATGATGCACAAAAAAAAAAAAAAGAAGATGAAGATGAGCTCATTGGTTTCATCATCATCATCATCCTTCTTTCATTCCTTCAATTTTCTCCAGACCATTTTTGTTAATCATATTAAATATTTTAACGTATTTTACAGAATCTGTTGTGTTTTTAAAAATATGAACTCCACCAAAATTCGTTTAGGATTCAACAAGAAGAGTTTGGCACCCGCGAAATCTCTTCGGAAGTCGGTTGCATCCAATTGGTTTGTTGTCATACTAATCATATTAAGTATTATTTTTTGCTGGATAATAACTATAACTAAAGTTAAATACATTAATATTATATTTTATAAGTTTATTCACATCTATCCACCTAAATGTTTAAACATCCAACCAAAATTAACTATCTCCTTGGTTAACTTTTTAAAGCTTTAATAAATTTTAATATTAAAATACTTATAAAAGTATACAAATTTATGGAAACAAGAGAAATCTAAAATTTTTAGTTGGAATTTATAAAAATAATCGATCATAAAATTTTTTAATAAATATTTCGTAATTTTCTATTAACAACAAAAATAAATTTAACATAAAATTAATTAGGAAAGTATTTTCTTAATTATAAATTAACAGTCACAATTATAAATTTAGAACGAAAGATAGATTATTAAAAATTTTAAAGTAAACAAGATCTAACCAAGTTTCATGGAATCATCAATCTTTTTGAGTTTGACAATGTCAATTTATTAAACCATGTCATAAGTTTGACAAAGAGACATATAATGTCTCTTTGGATAATAAAACAAACATAAATGCTCCATGAAAAATCACATTAAATAGATTTTCATATGTATATAAGTTTTGTTTTTCTAAATTATACCAGTTTTTTTAGTAAATCATTTTACTAACTACATATACTTTCACGAACAATAATTAAATATTATTACTCTCATATCACTATTCAACGAAATCAATCTACTATTTTAAAGTATAGTATACTTTTCGTATTTGAACAGACAATAGTGTGTACGAGACGGGAACGAAAAATTCGGGTAACAAAAAATATTACTTGAACGATTTTTGGTAAAAAAATGGGATACATTTTTTGGGTAAAGGTACTAGATCAAAATAGTTGTATAGGTAAATTCAATTCTCAAATTGTCACTAATTTTAGAAAGAGTTGACTACGAGACGGATAAGGATCCACATAGAGACGGGTAATAATCCACATAGAGACGGGTAAGGATCCACATAGAGACAGAAATTTTAGAAATTTCAGATAACTTTTGAAAACATTTAGTGAATTTTTTAGAATTATAATTTTTTGGATAATTTCTAATAATTTTATAAAAATTAAATATTCAAACCAGAATACATGTATCATATCTAAAACCCTTACCCAATTTTTTATTACAATTATTGCCGAACAGATATTTTTTATGTTTGTTCAGATTGTCAAGCAGATAATTATTTAAAAGGAAATGATTATGGGACAGAAGTTTTTTTATAGATTTTTTCTAAGGCGGTTTTTTGTTTCAATATAGATATACCTATGTTATATAGTTAAATAATCAAAAACTAAAACCGAATCCGAATCTGATTTAAATAATCCTAATCAAAGTGTAAGAATTTTTTTGATTAGTTTATAAAATATACATGTAATATCACTTAACATTTACAAATAAATTAGATCTTAAATTTAAATATCAAATAAGTTATTCTCATGAGTATAACCTAAAACGTACGTGCAGGTCCGATTCTAGTTCTTATTTATAAAACACAAAAATAAAAGACACAACAAATTAATAAATTAAACGAAACCATGCGAACAAAAACAAAAAAAAATAAAAGATAAATTTAAAACAAAAACATTTAAATCATTTATGAATCCCATACCCAACAGTTAAAACTAATTTATCAAACAGAAAAATAAGAAAACTGACAAATAAATAAATTAAAAGAAACCATGGGAACAATAAAAGATAAACTAAAAATACAATACGTAATCATATATGAATCCTCACTACCAACCTAAGCACTAAACAAAATCATAATATTATTTACAGTTCATTCATCAAACACAAAAATGATTAAACCAATAAATGATTAAATTAAAAAAAAACTCATGGGAACAACAAAGTAAAAAAAAAAATATAAGAGAAACCAAAAACTAAAAATGAAAAGAACTAATATAAGATTAGGAATCACACCAAAATCTTATGGACACATGATCTCAAGGCTCTCGGCTTGAAATAGAGGATGGACCGATGGTGAAGATGGAGGTGGAGGTTTTTGATTGACTCTCTCAATCGATGGGTTGATTGACTCTCCCAATTGATGATCGAACAAACTATTTGAATCACACAAACAGGTTAATCTGAAGCTTTCAAGAATAAAGTGAATCGCACACAATATTCAAAGAAATAAAATTGTATTTTAGAATGATTTCACAAACTAAAATAAACAAACAAAACAAAGCAAAAAGCTTTAAGAAGAAAAAATCCCTCTTTTATTTTCCAAAAATTTCTATATATCTTTTGCAATGAAACAAATGAGCTTTTTATAGTTTTTACGCAGAGACATTTACAATAAATTACATTTAAAGAAATTACCCACATTTATACAAAAGGAGGAAAATTAGCTAAATCAAATAATCTTTTTGCCACCAATTTAGCCTTTGATTTGAATGAGAATCCTTTGATTTTTCTCTGGATTTATGGAGATTAGATTCTCATAATAAATTCATATATTGAAGATTCATTCTTTTTTGATATTGCATCATTAACACTTCAAACCAACAAAGAGAATAAATTTTAAACAAAATCTCATGGGAACAACAAACAAAAGAACTATAAAAGAGAAACCCAAAAGGTAATTGTAATATTAATTAGTATTATGATTAATTAATTCTAATTAATATTATCAACAAAAATAATAAAACCAACAATCATAATAAACCAGAAATAAAGAAAAACAACAATGAAATAAACTAAAAACTCATCATGAAAACAAACAAAAAGAAAATGAATGAGAAACTTAAAAAGTATAAATAAAATACTCACACTTAATCATATATGAATAATATACAAACCACTAGTGTGTTATATAAAGCACTAAAGCTTTTATTAGTGTCCATTAATTAGGTCAAATAGATTAGTAAGCTTTCAAAAATTGAACTTTTTATACGAGAGCCCACTAAAGAAAATAAGACCTTTCGTTTTTAGCTAAGCCGTAGATCCTCTTTTATCCTCTTTTGAAAAACCTAATACCGTAAGACCATCTTTTTTCGTGCGGCGCTCCCTCTACATGTGAGATCTTGTCTTTTTCTACATTTAAAATATAAAAAATTTGTTTTATTTTTAATGGAATAGGCTTCTCTAGGTTTACGTTCGCCCTAGATATGTTTTTGTCTAAAGCCCAAATATTGATGTAGCCGCCGACAATGTTTTCTCAGATTTAAGATAAGCCTCCTCTGTCGACATCTTTGCTTGGGCCAAACCTCCTATTGAACGGTGTAAATATTCTCTATAGGGACTAGTTAGGCGCATCCCAAAGATCTGTTGCCACATTCCACATTATTTTCTTTCTCCGTGATGTATGAAATCATGTCCAAGTTTCTATTTGGGTCTCAATTAATCAACCGTCTGCTTGTTCAGATCCGATCTTCCTTCAAACTCACCTTCCTATGATGATGTTCTCAGCGCCGCTGGACCGTCTTCACCTGCTGGACCTGCCAGACCTGCCATTCTGCCAGATCCACCTCCATCTCCTCTTTCACTTCAACTTGGAGATTAACATAACCTTTTGCTTAACCTTTCTCTCATTGCTCGCGAATTCTCAGGGGAGCATCTCTTTCCTCCTCGTCGTGGCTGAGATCTGTCCCACCAGACTGACAGTCTTCTTCGTCACTCAAACGTTGCCGCTAACTATCCAATTCCCTGACTTCTCATCATTCTTGAGTACCTGGCAGCATCCAATGTTGGATGTGATGGGTCTTTGTTGAAGTGTTCATACAGTGGGTGGGCCATGTGAGCCCATTAAGAGTCAGGTGCATATCTTTCAGCCCAATAATATATAAGCATATTTGTAGTTTCATTGCTTCACATATTAGGATTACTAGAGTAATGCACGGCTTTTCTTTGTAATCGAATTGAATTACGAGTTTAAATATTTGGTAAACCTCAAATATCATAAATTGTTTTAGTAAAAGTGTATGAAAATTATTATTTAGATCATGAACACAGAATAAAGTTTAGAGTTCATATAAAATAGATTTGAGATTCAAATATCAGATGGTAGATATTAGGGATATACAAATAGAATATAGGAACATAGGGATATACCAAAAACAATTTATGATATTCTATGATAAATAAAAAAATTACAAAAATCTATCGTTTTTTAAAACTTGCGTTATATTTAAAAATGGTCTAGTTTTTGATAAAAGGTTAACAACATTAAATTAAAAATATTACACAATTCATATGCCATATAATGTTTACCAAAAGTTAAATATGTTATGCAGCTAAGGATAAATATATGACCATCAGATGTATGTGTTAACATAATTTTTAACAAGAGTTATAGAATTAAATTGAGATTTCTGTGATGACCAAATAGACTGTATCATACCTTTAAAAATAATTTAAAATTTTTGTTTTATTTTTTTTTTTTTTTTTTTTAAAAAAAAAAAAAAAAAAAAACCAAAAAAAAAAATAAATAATAATAATCAGAGTATTAACTAAAAATATTTTTTTTTTGGTGTCTACCAATTAAATAGCTTACCAGTTTGGCAGTTTTGAATATACTATCCCAATTGTTTCCTCGAACATCAACAATCATAGTTTTTATGGAACAAAAATTGATAAGTGAATAAATTCCCAAAATAAAATGCATCTTACAAAATTTTATAATTATGGTAGCAGATTTAAAGTATATTTATTTTTAATAAAGCTGTCATCAAATGATAAAATTAAGTACCCCCAATTTTAAATATATCATCCATTTAGTAGCATTCTTATATATCTCAACATTTTGTAGCATATTTATGTACTTTTACTAGACTTTAAATATTGTACTATAATTATAAAATATGGTAAGATACCAATTTAAAATTTAAATTGGTAATTTTATACCAATTTTCAATATAATTTTTAAAGTCAAAATTGGTATTAAAAATTAAAGTCATACCAAATTTGATCACTGTTACAAATAAAAAGAAGACAGTAGAAATAGAATTAAGATCAGAAAAAAGGAATTCGGAGATTATGTTCGATAGTTTTTCTTAATTTCCATTTTCTTATCTTAATTGTGTTTTTACTGTCTTCTTCTTCTTCTTCTTAACACTGATAAGCTAGAGAGGTCAATATTATCCATTTGGTATGGTTTTAATTATTTTTACCAATTTTGACTTCAAAAATATATATTAAAAATTGGTATTAAAATTGTTAATTTAATATTTAAATTGGTGTTTTAATAAATTTTATAATTATGGTACCATATTTAAAGTCTAGTCATACTACATAAATATGCTACCAAATATTGAGATATATAAAATGTTATTAAATGGATGATATATTTAAAATTGGTAGTACTTAATCTTATCCATTTGGTAACAGTTTTATTTAAAATGAAAATACTTTAAATCTGCTACCATAATTATAAAATTTCGTAAGATGCATTTTATTTTGGGAAATTTTCACGTCCTTATCAATTTTTGTTCTATAAAAACTCTATGATTGTAGATGTTCAAGGAAACAATCAGGATAGTATATTCAAAACTGTTAAACTATTTAATTAGTTGACACAAAAAAATATTTTTTTGATGTTGATCTTCTGATTATTTTATTTTTTTCCGGGAGGATCATCTGATTGTTTATGCCCAACAAAATATTAAGAAAACATTAGACCAAACATTTAAACAAAGTTTAAAGATATGATACGGTCTATTTTTCAACAACATGTAATTTGTCATCACAGAAATCTCGTTTAGTGAAATCTCGCAGAAATCTCAATTTAGTTCTATAACTCTTGTCAAATTTATGTTAACATATAGCTCTAATGGTCGTACATTTATCCTTAGTTGCAAAACATATTTAACTTTTGCTAAACACTATATGGCTTACGAGTTTTGTAATATTTTTTAATTTAATTTTGTTAACCTTTTATCAAAAACTATAGCATTGTTTAAATATAACACATGTTTTTAAAAATGATAGATTTTTGTAGTTTTATGAGAAAATACATGAAAATAGATCATTTCAGAAATTTATTTCCAAACAGGGTGTTGATACCCGATCTCCGAATTAAGGATCCACTCTCTCCAATCATGACACGTGTCAATCACTTTAGCATGTCAAAGTAAAGGCTGGGTAAGTTCTGAGTAAGAAAGAACGGGTGAACCGTACAAGAGTTCAACAGGCGAACTGCGAGCTGAATGAGGAAATCATTCAAAAGTCAAGACATTACGATATTAAATACCAAATCAAAACCGACGAATTAAAGGAGAATCATATGATTAATTAGACTTTATTTGTAGCATTTAGTCCTTAAATGTTGTATAAATATAGACCATCATAGTCTTGTAAGAGAGTTGATCATTTTCTTACTCGAAATCAATATAAACAAATTCATACTTTTTACTTTGCAAATATATTTCTATTTTCAGTTCATTTTCTTAAACAAATTATATTTTACTTTATATAATAATTCAATATAATATTGGGTGTGAGATTTTGTATCCACATTTTGGCGCCGTCAGTGGGGAGAATCAGACTGATGATTTGCGAAACATCAGAATTGAATGAAGACTTTTCCGCTAATGTTTGGGAGGCTGACTGGAGGGTTCCTATCAAAAGATACATTCAAAATGGAGAACTGCCTAGTGATAAGTGGAAGACTCAGAAAATCAAAATCATCAGCGCAAAATACTGCAGATTGAAAACTCATAATTTAAGCGAGGAGTAAGTGATCCTTATTTACTATGCATTTATGGCGAAGGGATTGAAATAGTAATGAGCGAAGTCCATTAGAGTCTTTGTGGTAATCATTCGTCTTGAAGATCGATGGCATTCATGATTAAAACATCTTGGATATTTTTGGCCTACTATGATCGCTGAATGCGCACAAGATGCACGGTGATGTGCGAAGTGGCAGCAGCACGGTCCATTGATTCATCAACCCTTTGAGCTACTTTCATCAATAACAGCTCCATATCCATTCATGCGCTGATCTATGTATATTATCGGACCTATGCACATGTCGACCCGAGGGGTACAACATCTCCTCATTCTAACCAATTATTTCTCAAAATAGATCGAGGCAGTAGCATATACATCCATAAAGGATTCCGTTGTGAAAACCTTCAAATGGAAAAACATAATTTGCCGGTATGGAGTACCTTATGAGATTGTTACTGATAATTGTTCAAAATTTATTTTGAAGGATTTGAAGATTTCGTATGTGCATGGAGGATTAAGATGAGCTACTCAACTCCAAGATATCCACAAGAAAACGGCCAAGTCAAAGCAGCAAACAAAAATATTTTAAGTAATGTGAAAAAGAGGCTCGGTACGAAAAACTTCAACCCTGTTTTATGGGCATACCAAAGACGCCTCGAAGAGCAAACAGAAGACCCCCTTTCTCCCTTGTATATGGAATGGATGTTGTAGTTCCTGCCAAACTAAATGACAGGACTTTGACGAACCAAACTCCCTCTGAACGATTCACTTAATGATCAAATGATGCAGGATGCTTTGGACACAATTGACAAGCAAAGAGATCAAACATTAATTCATCTCCAAAATTTCCAACAAGCAATTGCACGTTATTACAACTCAAAAATCAAGCATCATCCTTTAAAAGTAGAGGATCTTGTTCTTCAGAGAGTATTCGAGAACACAAAAGAGGAAGGAGCTGGTAAACTTGGAAGCAGTTAGGAAGGTCCCTATCAAGTAACATAAACAGTTTGCAATGGTGTTTAGATTGGCGAACCATGAAGGTGAACCAGTTCGGTGCCCTTGGAATATTATCAATCTCAAGAAGTTTTACATTTAAAAGTTTTTTATGTAAAATGAACTACGACTTGGCTTGATCCCTATTTTGGATACGTAGGCGGCCCGTGTGGGCACAGTTATTCAATAAAATCAATATAATTCTTATTATATTATTTATTGTGAGAACTACAACATAGTTTGATAAAACAAACGAAAAGTCAAAACAAATGCTTGAGATCTTGCGACCCTAGATTCTAGTCTTCTTCGCAAAATATTTTAGCTCCTTGACCTGCGAGGTCCACAATGCCTTGGATACACAGAGGGATATAATGACAAATTCCTCAAATCCCAAAGTAATCCAATCAGAAAGATGTGCTTCAAGCACACATATTTTCCTATAGATGCGAAGAATATGTTTCTCTATCTCATGGACTCTTGCTTTCAGCATGTCTATTTCTTTAACCAGCTCCTTGTATTTAACGACTAGCTGAGAAAGGACACGAGAGGATATAAACATTATAAGGTTCGTTGAAAGGAAAAAAAAAGCCAAAAACATACATTTTCAATAAATTTGATCGCAATCTTCTTATCATGCGGAGAGAGCTTTTCAATCAAACCACAAGGGATCGTCATAGTCATTTCGCATCCTATCGCACAAAGGTTGGAACCTTCAGGAATTTTCAAAGCAGCAGTAAGATATTTGTGGCTGCAAATAGGCCTCGTGGGAGTAGACATATCTGGCAAATGACGCTTACCATGACGAGTGTAAGAAGTCATGAGTTGTTAGATTGTGTTCCAAACAACATTGAAACTCCACCTTTTATAATCAAGTAACACTGTACATACAGTATAAATCAGATCAAGTTTATCGTCCATTAGTGACGTTGATTGATTCACCAAATCCCAAGATTAACGAAATCTGATTCAAACAGGAAATCAATATTTGCTCTTAAATGGAAAATTAATGAAAGTTTGAGAACAACGTGATAACATCGTATTTTGACATGTTTTTACTATGGTTTTCATATTGTTTTATGAGAGATTGGTGTGATTTCAAAGTTAAATAAGCTATTATCGAGTATTGTTAGTGTCAAAGAGGTTTTACAGGTTTTATGGGAAAATGGACGAAAAGAGAAGCGAACCTCTTTTTTAGGCAGTTTCAAAGCACCAAAAGTTTGGCAACACTTGGAGACCTTCCCATGGACCAAATTTGGATTTCTCCATATCATTGGAAAGTTGGAAGTGTAACGCCCGTGTTCTGAAAAATTAAGTAATTTAATTAATTTAGAAATTCTTTTGAGTTTATGAACCTTAGACAAGTCTAGAAAAATTAGTTATGGGGTTGAAATAATTAATTTAGATTTGTTCCGAGGGTGTCATAAATCGTTTCGGAAGTTGTGGGGTTTTTCTCAAAGGAAGGGGCAAAAATCAATTTGGCTTCTTCTTCTTCTCCACCTTGAGCTCGCCATTTTTCTTTAAGTGGTGGAGAGAGCTTTGTGCTTGAGAGCTTGAGAGAGAAGGGAGAAGAAGAGAGAAAAGGGTTTTGTGGTGCTTGGATCTTTGTGATCTAGTGTGTGTGAAGCTTTGGGTGAAGCTTAAAAAGGAAGGGTTGGAGGCTAGGGTTTGGTGTGGGGCTAGGGAAGAGAGTGGAGATCTTCTTGAGCTTGGGATGTCCATCTAAGCTTAGATCCATCCATTCTAAGGTGAGTTGGGACCAAAGGTTATCATTTAAGCTTGTGTGGGGGCTTGGGGAGTTTGATTTCTTTTGGTTGGTTTCCAATTTTTGGTTAAGCTTAAGGGGGTGTTTTCTAAGCTAGTGAAGCTTTAGCTAGTGTTTGCTAAGCTTGTGGTGGTTAGAAAACCATGGATTTGTGCTTGTTGTGCCTTGTTAAGCTTTGATTGTGAGTTCTTATGCTTGATTTGGTGATTGTGATTTTTGTGGGTTCTTGAGAATTCCATGGGTCACTTGTGAATTTTAGCTAGTGTTTGCTAAGCTTGTGGTGGTTAGAGAACCTTGGTTTTATGCTTGTTGTGCACTGTTGAGCTTTGATTTGTGTTGTTATGCCTTGAAAGCTTGATTTGTGTTCATGTGCCCTTCTTGGTGAATTTGGGTGTTTACTATTCATGCTGTGAAAGCGTGTTTACTATTCATTCTGAGAAAATGTTTACTATTCATGCTGTGAAAGCGTGTTTACAATTCATACTGTGAAAGTAGGCACTATTCATGCTGTTGAAGTGTGTTTACTATTCCTGCTGTTGTTTAGCTTTTCTTGGTGTGGAATTGATATTTTGTTGTTGGAAGTTTTAATTGGTGTTAATTAATTCTTTGTGTTGTCTTGGTTATTAAAAATTGCTTGGTACTTTTTGATAGCCTGTTGTTGGGAGGATCAATTTCACTCAGCGTTTGGTTTACCAAATGTTAATGCATCACTTTTGTCGATGCAGGTAAAGATAAGGCATGATCGTGGAATCGACGCAGTGAGGAGGGGATGATTAGGACCCGATAGTTTTGTGGTTTTTGTAGCTTTCATAGGATTGGTAGAACCGGTAGAACTGTTGACCTTCGTGGTCGTTTGTGTAATTGGGTGTTGTATGGTTTTGAATGTTTAATGTATGGGCATTAGTTCATTATTTCCATGTGCAAAAAAAAAAAAATGCGGTCGTTTCAGGAAGAGTCAAGATTCACCTGGGACAAGAATCAAAGCAATCCATAGCCATTTAAAAGATGCATCCCGAAGAGTTAAGTCATGTCGACTGAAGCCAAAAGCTCCATCACCTCGCTCACAAAGCCTCGTGACCGAGGCCTGGCCCTCTGCCTTCACACTTACCAAACTAACGAGTTTAGCCTCCGAAACCCAAAAAATGACTTCTTGTGCTCTAAGATCTCTAAATACTCATCTAAACCTTAGGGATTCATGTGCCTTCATAGGGTAACTATACCATGCCTTAAGACTACCACTAGAAATCCTAGAGACGACAAAGAGGAGCCACACCAAGCTTCTCTTGCTCATAGAAGCTCTTGAAGATCCACCATCTCCTTTTCTCTACAATCTCTGAATACTTTGTAATCTCTAAACCTTTTTCTATATCTATGAATTACTTTCACCCTGCTTTGATGATTTGTTTGAGCATGCTTGAGTGATTTTCTTGTTGGGTTTGGAGGGTTTAAGCAAAGGGGGAATGTGATATGTTTAGTTTAAGTGGCGAGTTTATTGTAGTTGCATCATCGTCTATACTGTTCTTTCGACCTGATCTATTTCTTAATGCATATAGTTAGCGTCATGAACTAGCTATTGATCTTATGCATCTAGGTAATGATATCCGCTTGCTTAGTTTGTTTGAACCTAGATTGGATGAGTATCACATCATAACAAGCACATACCACTTAGTTATGGAGTTTTATGGACTAGGATTGAACATCATTTTCTCTATGGTAATAGGTTGATCGAACTTTCCTGTTTCATAGTCCGAGACTTAGGAATAGACATGCATTACATGAATTTATCTTGAATTGGTTGATCACGGAACCCCCGACGAAACCTTGAACACCCAACATCTTTCTTTTATTGTTTTAAATCGATTTCTTTGCTTTCTTTGTTGCATGACACAACAAACCCAACCTTTTTATTATTGAGTTATAGCAATACTTTTTCCTCTTGATTTGCAAAACAACTTCTCTCTCTGTGGGATCGATATACCTTAAGTACTACAATTGATTGTTGTACACTTGCAGCTTGTTGATTGTGTGTCTGAAGAAAAACTCTGGAGAACAAATCCGCTCCACATCACAAGGTTTAATCATAAAACCCAACTCTTGATTACCTATTCGGAGAGAAATATTCTTTACCTGGCCCAAAGGTTATCTAGGCCCAGCTCCCATCTTAAAAGTCCATCAAGGAATATCAAAGATAAGGGGAAAATAACTTGGGTCGCGAACCAGTCATCCGTTCACAAAACATGTTGAAACATTCATTGGTGCACCCGAATTCCATAACCGAACTGATGAGTTTGGATCGAAAATGGAATCAGTTCAGAAGCCGAGTTTAATCCTTGCATTTTACCGAGGTTAACTGGATATAGTTTTCCTTTAAAACTGGTAAGGGTCTGATCAACTCATTCTCTTGAAAAAAACTTGTCCTAGAGTTGATGAACAAAAGTCGGACTTTGCAAACCTGACACGAATTTAAAAAAAAAAGAAAGTTAACTTCAAAAGTAAAATAAAGTCTTTAAAACATAGCCCCAATGGGCAAAAGTGAACCACAATACAAGTTTAATTCCAAAAGCCCTTTCTGGCAACATAAAGGGACAAACCCTAAAAACAATGTAAACACATATACAATCTAACTGTTCCTCAATAGGATTTTCTAACTAATCAGACTTTGAAGAAGTTTCCTAGAATTTATTCGGAGGATCAGCAACATGAGTAATCTCTGCTACCATAGCTTCCACATCCTACAAATCACAATGGAATAAACTTGTTCATATACAAGTAATTATGCTGAAATATCATAAGAGTAAACTGATACCTCAGTCATCTGCGAAGCGTTAAATGCTTCGGCTGGTTGAACTCCCATGGTCTGAGCATTTTTTGCACTCTTCAGGGTAAGCAAACTCAGTATCCACCAGAGGAGGAGAGTCAGCAAAGGTTGAGGCCAACTCTTTCCAATCAAGAGGAGTATCGAGAAGCGTTGCTAGTTTTAACTTAGCTTCTGCAAGCGAAGACGAAACACTAGCTATCTCTTTCTCTAAAGTTAATGTACTTTTTACGAGCCCCTCAAGCATAGTCTGGTTAATCTTCAATTCGTTAACTTCCGACTGAGCCATTGCTCTTTTCTTTGTAATACTGACGTAGTCATCCACCTGGGCAACACTAGTCTTAACTTTGCTCTTATCTTCCTTTTTGGCTGAACTAGCTGTTTGCCTTAAAGCACGATCTTGAGAACGAATCAGGATATCATAGTTCGAGGAAAGCTCATCATAGCTAGACCGAATTGAATCCAAATTTTTTCTTAGAGAAGATATGGTAGTTGCAGATGCAGATTGCTTAAGAGTAAATAGTTCTATGTCAGCTTCATCGTCCTTGTCCAATATTTTCGCGTCTTCACGTTCTTTCTCTATCTATTTAACCTTTTCAGAGAGATCTTCAAGGGCCCTCTTCAGGTCACAATTTTCCAATTCGAGGGAAGGAGTTTTTTCCTTAGTTTCATGAGTTTTTGTTGTGTCAGGCAGAGTTCTGAGAAGAGACTCATAATGAACATCTATTTCATTATAGTCCTTTGCGGCCTATAAAGTAAAAATCATAAGGATGATTAACCTTTTTTGAAAAAGGTTCAAAAATAATAAGTGAAGGCCAGACGGAACCTAAGACAGGTGGTTATAGTGCTTCACGATTAGTTTCCAGACCGAAGGATTTAGCTAATCAGCAGAAGGAGCTTGTTGATCCAGTCGAGTGCCAAAGTGCCAGAATAGGTCTTCTTCTTTCTTGAAAATTGCACAAGATGTGATATCAGAAGACATGTACAAAACAATTTCATAAATCAAAGGGTCTAATGCACTTTGAGAAAATATGAGTCATTCTACCTATTGCACTGGGAGGTGGCAAAGTCGAGCTACTTGAACGATGTTCAAGAGAGGGTTCAGGCTGTGAAAAGACTTCAATAAAACAGGAGCAGTTGCACCCGTTGATGTAGAAATAATAGTCGAGCTTTTCTTCCCATGGGATCTACACTTATCGGTTGTGGGGAGGAAGCAGTTTCAGGCTTCTTTTACCCGAAGGTTATATAGATGCAAGAGTTTGATGCTCGTTAACTTCTTCGGTATCCTTGGTAGCAGAAGTGATGAACCTAGCGAGGACCTTTTTATGAACTAAGTCGAGCTTTGGAAAGTATGGCTAAAGGGTGGACAATCAAGTTAACTCTCCCAAGGACACCATCAGCCAAAGCAGGAGCAAACTTTTCCTTATGGTATTTCCCGATAACATCACGCTGTCCTTTGATTGCATCTTCCGTAGCCTTTTGAGCATCTTTCGCATCTCTCTACGCATGAAAGCTAAGATTAGATTCGTCCTAAAAAACTGGAGGACCCTCCAGGCACCGAAGTTCTCCACTTCTGAGGTGATCTCCCGCATGATGAATACGATAAAGGATGAAAGAATTCCAAATCAACAATTTTCCACTGATTGATTTGTAGAAGGCAAGGAGATCCTCGCAAGGAGTAGGATGAATTTGAGGGCTGCAGTAGCAAAAAGAATTCAAATAAACCGTTTAAAAGATATACATGTAAATTAAAGTCAAATGAGGGTGAAGTTGGTTACCTGGAGATCCAACCAGTATCAGCGAAGTCAAGAGATATCGCCAACGGAGGCCCTATCTATTTTAACAAAGAACCAAAAATCTTCCCAAGATTGATCCTTTTTTGGAAGACCAAAAATTGAATGTCTATTGTCACTGGGATAAATAGAAAATGACCACTACCGCCTTTGATACTCCAGACACTAACGAATTCAAGGAGTTCATTAACATAAACGAGTGTCCACACTCGGAAGCAGCAGTGATCAAACATAATATACTACAGAGCATATTAGGAGCCATTTTCACAAAGGCAATCCCCAAATGATCAAGATACTTCAAAAGTACCTCAGGGAGGGGGAAGAATAAGCCGCAATCTATGAAGTGTGCTTTGTGAACGCAAAAATAACCATCATGAACCGATTCCGGAGATTTGTTCAATTCTGAAAAACAAAATTCAACTGAAGGTAGAACTCGACATTGGACCTTGATTTCTTGGATTTTCTCCCTAGTCAACCTTGTCATGTAATAAGGTCCAAATTGGTCATTGGGTTGAGTACATAAACGGGAATGCATCAGTGCCCGGAATCTCAAGATCGATTAAATCAATTGAAGGGTTGATTGTGGAATTGACATAATTCGAAGTTAAGACTAAGAGTTAGAATGAAAAGAAAGGATCTCTGAAGGTTACCGAACAAGAAGATTGCAATAAGTGAAAAACAAGAGAGAAAAAAATCATAGTTTAACCTAAATCCTGGAAAGGGAACCATCATACGATAAACAACAAAGGAAGTGGAACGGTTTCCTGCTTGTTGATTAAAAGGTCAATATCTAAAAATGCGTGTCAATGCGTCAAGGTAGCCCAACTATGAAATCGAGGGATCAAAAGGCAAAAAATTAGGAAAACACTAATGTCCTCTAAGCCGGGCAGCAACTCACAGAACTTGAGGCAAATGTTGATACTGGATCCCAACCGAGGATCCACTCTCTCCAATCATGACAAGTTTTAACCACTTCAGCATGTTAAAGTAAAGGTTGTGTTAGTTCAGAGTAAGAAAGTACGAGCGAACTGTACAAGAGCTCGACGGAGCCAACTCGGTACCGATCAGTGGTGAAGCCTCGCAAAGGGAAGGGGTACCGAATCAAGGAATATCCACGGAGCGAGGTGAATCTGCGAGCTGAAGGAGAAAATCATTCAAAAATCAAGACGTTACGACGTTAAAAACCAAATCGAAACCGACAAATTAAAGGAGAATCATAGGATTAATTAGACTTTATTCATAGCATTTAGTCCTTAATTGTTATATAAATATAGAACCTCATAGTCTTGTGAGAGGGTTGATTATTTTTTTACTCGAAATCAATATAGACAAATTCATACTTTTTACTTTGCAAATCTATTTCTATTTTCAGTTCATTTTCTCAAACAAATTCTATTTTACTTTAATAATAATTCAATATATTATTGGATGTGAGATCCTGTATCCACACAGGGCCCCTATTGTTGAAAAAATTCTTCTTTGGAGACCTTATTTGAAAATAAATTTCTAAGAAAGTCCATTTTAGACGCCACATGTTGCAGTCTCATTTGTTGGTTTAAAATAACCATCAACAACTACATTTATCGACAACATATGTAGGCATAGTATACGACTAGAATGGTAACTTGTAGTAAATGTTTTTAAAAAAACATTATACTACATCCAAAAGAATACAAAACAATTAAGTTACATGATGATGGCAAAAGTGTAACTCTTTTGACAAACAAATCTACATCCAATGGAGAAAAATACCGTCAAACAATTATACATTCTTCGCCAATTATTCTTTCTTCCTCTTTCCATCTTTTCTCTATCCTCTTTCCACCTAAACCCAGACTTTGATTCTTTGATTTGTTAAAAATGATCCTATTAAAATTATTATCCTTTTATTTATTCAATTGATCCAATTTTTCTGATGACAATGATTTCATTGATCAAATTGATCCAATCGTCTCTTCATGACTTTTTCCTTCTTGTTACCACCAGTGCTGGTATCGACTAAGTGTTGTTGTCTATGCATCTATGTCACCAACACCGTCACAAGTCTCTCAGCACGTTTTTGCTGCCAATTAGTTTGTTTAGCGAGGCCTTTGGCCACTCAAAGGAAATGCTTCCATGATTAATTTTACCATGACTAATGTTCCCATGGACGATGCTCTAAAAGCTTTTGAGATTTTAAGTGTTATTTTCTCTATTGTTTTTCATTTCATTGCTAATAGATGTTTGGCTTTCACATGAGGAATATGATACGGATAGAGAGCATACTAGTGGCGAAGATCTGTGAAATCAAGCAAGAGCGAGAAATCGATTTGTTTATTAAATATTGATTTGGAATTTTCCGATCATGAATTCTTAGTTATGGTTGATTAAGATGACTTGGTTTTGCAACATAACTTGTATGAATTAAAGTTGTAGCATTAGAAGTAGACGCATGGATTCATAATGTTAATTTATATCAAATATATTATTGATTATTCAACTTTGCCAGTTGAGAAGAAAGCCAATTGGAATTTCAGGAATAACTTGGTACAAAGATGTTCTGATTTAAGGGTGGTTTGGTCATTTGTTTTCCTCTCTCTCTCTCTCTCTCTCATTTTGCAAAAACAAAGAATAAAAGTCATTGATAGTTCTTTAACTATTTTCAAAATTTTGGGTATTTGGCTCATTTTCTAAAAATTAAATAAGGAAGCTTCAACTTTTATATAGTATAGATACATTCAAACACCGCAAATATAATTGTTTACTAAATAGTAACCCGCACTGTGCAGCGCGGGAAAATGTCTACTTCGTAGTTTGTTAGTTTATATAATCATATATTATTATAAGTGTAACACCCATGTTCCGGAAATAGAGTCTCGAGGGTTATGTTGTTGGAATTAAAGAGTAAAATGATTTAATTCCAAATTTTAGGTTAGGAGGTTGGTTATTGAGTTACTATTAAACCAAAGGGAGAAAATTAATTATTCGTGGTTTAATTTAAATGAAGCGTCTAACCCTAATCCTATTTAAATATGAATTAGAAGAAACCCTAGTTGATTTTCTAAGAATTTTCGTGGCCTCTTATAGAGGAGAGAAGAGGCTGATCTTGCACATGAAGGAGATGCAGACAGATTTGACATGTTGTAGTAGAACAGAGGTTCGACCTAAAAGATCGTTTCCAAAGGTAACGAAAATTTATGGAATTGTACCTAAGCCTTAGATCTAGATGTATCAATTTGCAGAGTTGAATTTGAGTTATTATTCTAATAGTTATTCGCGTTTTCGTGAGATTCTCTGTTTCAGACGCGAAATGGATCAACTTGGATTCAAAGAGAGATCGTGAGTTCTTCTATGGACGGATCATAACGAAATTTTGAGATAGCTTCAGGACATCTAGATGTTGAGTTTCAACGGTGCAAATTGGTTTTGGACGGTTAGATCTGGATTTGTGACTCTATATTTGAGGCTGCTTGTTTCTGTTATTTTTCTAAATGGTTGTTTGGGTTAGTTGAGTTGGTTTATTCCATGTTGTTAGGTTGTGGTTTAGGTTGCTAGCTGTTAGTTGATGTAGGGAGAGTGCAGAAGAGTTGCACAGAGTTTTTGGAAGTTTTGCTTTTGGCTAAGGTGAGTGCAGTACCGTGGTCAGACTGGACTTACGGGAATTTCTCAGTCTAATTTCGTATGTTAGGATTTATTCCGTGCTGCATGTTTTTTGTTGAATGTAATTAACTGTCGGAATTAATTAAATTGCTGAAGTAGATTAATGGCTGAATTTCTTTGTTGTACTTGAATTTAATTAAATTGGTAAATTTAAATTAAATTGCTGAATTTAATTGTATTTGGTTGAATTTAATTAAATTGGTGAATTTAAATTAAATTATTGAATTTAATTATTGTTTGTTGAATTTAATTAAATTGGTGAAACTAAGGTATCTTAGCTGAACTCGTGAAACTGCGACTTGGAGAGCGGATGACATACCGGAGTGGTTTATTGGCTGTTTTAATTACTTAAGATTGTTGTGCAGTTGAACTATTAGGTTGTTAGATTTTAATTACGAATTAATTGGTTAATAATTAATCGTGATTTAATTTGCTGGTTAAAATTGGCTGTTAATTGAATAACGTCGCTGGAGATTTTTATTATTTATGGGAAAAATAAATGCTGTTAAAAAAAAAAAAAAACGGGTCGGAGCGTTTCAATTTGGTATCAGAGCGGAGTTGTTTCTAGGACTGTTAGTTTCTGTTGTATTGTCTTTTATTGTTGTTCGGGGGTTTAGGGTATGTCATCTTTCCAGCCGATAGTGGTTCTACGGTAAAACTTGTCGTTGGGTTTTTTATTACTAATGTTTTGGAAAAAGTTAGTAATCTGCCGTTTGCTGTTGTTGTTTTTAAGAGATGGTCGATTCTGGCAGAGCTGGTAGGCCCTGCAGGGGTGGTCGTGGTGGCCGAGTAGGCCGTAGAGGTCGTATCGACCGTGGAGGCAAAACAGGTGAGGCATAGGAGTTTGTACAGGAGAGTGTGGCGCGTAGTATCACGGTGGAGCAGGTGGGAGTAGATCATCCTATCGGGGCTGGTCAAGCTGATTTTGTTGCTGGCATTGCTGTGCCGGCACAGAAAGTAGCTCCGCTGAGGGCAGTGCTTGGGTTGTTGGTCCCATTTTTGGAGTGGTTATTGACTGTGGTACCGGCACCTGTTTCTGGTGGTGCCACAAGGAGTGTGGGTTCAGCAAGTGGGAGTTTATTCGGGAGTTTCGGAGGCTGTTGTTGAGCCGGTTGCTCTATCCTATCTCAAGATGATGGAGCACATGCAGAGGTTAGACACCATGTATTTTGCTGGTGGTGCCAAGCCGGTGGAGGAAGACGAGTGAAGATCCCGAGTGGAGCGGAACTTTCATTCGATCAGATGCCCAGAGGAGTATTGAGTACGCTTAGCAGTTCATTATCTTGATGGTGATGCCCACATATGGTGGGAGTGAGCACTCCATTGGTGATGATCAGACTGTTTTTGTTGCTGGCAACACTGTGCCAGTGTAGGGAATGGCTCCGCGGGGGGCATATCATAACTAATTAGGGGATGTGTTGAGGTTGCTGACCCCACTTTTGGAGCGATTACCAGCTGTAGTGCTGGCTCTGGCTTCGGTTGTACCATAGAGAGTTGCTGCTTTGCTAGGGAGTACTGTTCTAGGTGTTTTGGAAGCTGTAGTTGTGGAGTGTTGGAGGAGTGCTGTAAATATTTACTGGTGGATCTTGCCGTATGAGTGCCCTAGATCCTTGAAGGTGGATCTTGTAGTACGAGTGTTGTAAATCCTTGCTGGGGGATCTTGTAGTAAGAGTAGTGTAAATCCTTGCTGGTGGATCTTGCTGTAGGAATGTTATAGGTCCTTGCTGGTGGATGTAGTTGTAGGAGTGTAGTAGATCATTGCGGACTGATCTTAATGTATGTCTTGTTGTGGATCTTGCTGTAAGTAGTTCTGTTGGTGTTGCTGAGCAGATAAAAGAGTTTTGATCAATGTCACGATCAAAGATCGATCCGTGTTGAGTGGATTATTGGGTCCCATGATGCTAAATTATCTGTTGGGGTGCTGAAAGTTTTAGTCATTAGAGATGACTAAGGAGTTATTGAGTTCCTGAAAGTAGTATGATCAAGTTGTGATCAAGGGATCGTTGATCTAAGGTAGATCGTATGATCTGGGATGAAACATAAGCATTTTTGTTTGGTATTCCGGAAGATTTCTGGAGTGTTCCGGAGTGTTGCAGAGGAGTTCATAGAAAAGTTCTTAAAAAGGAAAGTTGTCGAAAAATAAAAGTTTCTGAAAAGGAAGTTATTCATTAATTAAGTGGAGCTTTGAGTGAGTATAGCCGAGGTTGTTGTTGGACTTAAGCTCGTTATGCGAGCTAGCTGAGCTCTAAGTACTCAAAAGGAAGAGATCATAAGTGATTTAGGCTGTAAAGCTTGAAGAACATGCTGAGTTTTGGAAGCTTAAACCGTATTGAATTTGAGGCTATTGAGGTGGTTGGAGTTGGTGGCTGGTTGTAATCTGAGATAGCATATCATTTTGGGAAAGGTAATCTCGTTGCTGACTTTTTAAGCGGACTGCATGCATTTAAAGATTCAGAAGAGGATGCTGAGATCCTTGTGAGCATTGGTCATGCCATGCGGTTGTGGTTGGTGTCCGCTGAATTAGAACTTTTGGATGTTTCTTTTAGTCCAGGAACTACCAAGGTATATCATGTTCTAAAAAAGTACTATTTGTGGGTAGAGATGAAGATGATGTCGTCATTTGGGTATCAGGCTGTGATACATGCCAAACTGGGAAAGGCGGAGCATCAAGTCCGAGTGGCTTACTGGGGAGTTATTCATTCTTGAGTGAAAATGAGAGTTGAGCACGATAGTTTCTTGGGAGGTTTTGCTAAGTTTGGGTGTGCAATTTTGGGGTGGTCATAGGTTCGACCACTTGAGTTTAGCAAAGTTTGCATACATTAATAGTTACCAGACTAGTATCGGTATGGCACCATTTGAGGCTCTCTATGGTAGGCCATGTAGGACACCGCTGCGCTGGACTCAAGTGGGGAAGAGAAGTTTGTTAGGAGCCGATTCTGTGTACGAGACTACGGAGAAGATCTGTGTTGTTAAGTTGAACATGAAAGAGGCACAAGATAGGTACAAAAACTACGCTAACAAGTGTAGAAAGGAGTTGAAGTTTGCTGTGGGAGATATAGTGTATCTCAAGATAGCCATGCTGAGAGGCCGAACAGGTCTATTTCTGAGACTAAGCTGAGTCCTCGGTATATGGGTAATGTTAGGGTGTTGGAGTGTATCAGGCCATTTGCTAATAGGCTGGAGTTGCCAGAGACGATGGAGGCATTTCATAAAGTGTTCCACATTTTGAAGCTGAAGAAGTACCTGTATATGGATGATCGGATGATGGCTAAGATTCCATCTGATCTTTTGCTGAGTATGGTCGTAGAGGCGAGGCCTCTGGATGTACTGACCGTAGAGTCAGGCTGATTAGGAGGAAGCAAGTTCCAGAGATGAAGATCTTGTGGGACTCCAGTGGAGCAGTGGAAGAGACTTGGGAACCAAAAACGAAGATAAAGCGGAAGTTTCCCAAGTGGTTCAGAAAGCTGGAGACTTAGCTGGAGTCCCAGTGCTGTTTTGCTGAGTTGTTGTAATTTCTTGTTGTTTAAGCTATTGTACTCGTTTAGGTTTGCTAAAACTTATAACGATTTATGGTTTTACCTTTTATTCAATAATAAAGAAGAGTTTTTATTGAATATGTTGTGCTTTTGAGTTGTTTATACTTAGTTCGGTTGTGAAGATCGTGCCGTGTTAATCCTACTACCTGGTTTGGCTGATTAGGACTCATCCTAATGCTGTTTGATGGGGTTCCGTGCTGTGGAATCTCATCGCTGTGTGGTATTTACCGGTCGGATTTCTATGTGATTCCTGATGCTGTCTCGGTAAGCCACTAGAGATCTTAAGATCTTGTTGGACTTGCTGATCGGGTCACGATGGACTCCGAGATGCTCGTCATTTTTACTGCGCTGAGCTGTTCTGGAGATCCAGTAGACGTAGTTTTGCTGATCGGATCACGCTGGACTCCGAGATGCTTGTTATCCTTATTGCGCTGAGTTGTTCCGGGGATCCGGTAGGCGTAGTTTATTCAAACCAAGTGGGGTCTTGTGGTATAGGATTCTGGGAGTATTTGAACTAAGTATAGACAATGCAGTGTGAAGTTATTGTCGAAAGGTTGTGTTGTGTTGTGTTGATAGCCGAAAGGCTATGCTGTATTGTGCTGATAGCCGAAAGGCTATGCTGTGTTGTGTTGTGCTGATAACCAAAAGGTTATGATGTGTTGTGATAATAGCCAAAAGGTTGTAATGTGTTGTGCTGATAACCCAAAAGTTATACTATGTTATGCTGATAGCGGAAAAGCTAAGTTGTGTTGTGTTGATAGCCAAAAAGCTATGTTGTGTTGTGCTATTAGCCATGAGGGCTATGTGGAGTTGTGTTGTTAACCATGGAGTTACGGTTAAGCCGTGTTGTTGGGTGTAGTTATGTTGATTCGTGTTGTTGGCTGTAGTCTATGTTGGGCCGTGTCGTTGACATTGAATTATGTTGAGTCGTGATGTGGTTGTGGAGTTATGCAGAACTAAAATGCTACTCGTTGAGTGTAATAAGCTGTTGATCGAGGTAGTAGTCAAGATCATGTTGAGCCCGGGGAACGTTCGATCCTAATTATATCGACCTATCCAAAGTTGTTGTTGGTTACGAATGATATTGTGGGTAAGAATATTTACGTTGGATATTCTAAGGATAAGAATACGGTGTGCTAAGATATTGCTGAGTCGAATCAGTTGTGATTGTCTAACCTTGCGAGGTTAGGTGGTGGGAAATTTGAGAGCCTAAATGGTTCTTGGTTGCTGAAAGAGAATATATGGTTCTCTTAGAAGGTAGACTCTCCATCATTCAAAAGAAAGGTGGTTATAAAAATGAGGGTAGAATTGTGAGCCGAGTACCTTGGAGACGAACAAATTAATGTCACTGGTGAGATGACCTATTTGTTGAGCTGTGTTGGCTGATGTTTGCCAAGAGAAAGAAACCAGTGTAAGGTTGGTAGCTGGATCCCTTTTTACTAGGGGATTAGAGTTGTCAGATTCGAGGAAGAATCTATGTTAGTGGGGGAGAGTTGTAACACCCGTGTTCCGGGAAAAGAATCCCGAGGGTTATGTTGTCGGAATTAAAGAGTGAAATGATTTAATTCCAATTTTTAGGTTAGGAGGTTGGTTATTGAGTTACTATTAAACCAAAGGGGAAAAATTAATTATTCGTGGTTTAATTTAAATGAACCGTCTAACCCTAATCCTATTTAAAGATGAATTAGAAGAAATCCTAGTTGATTTTCTAAGAATTTTCGTGGCCTCCTATAGAGGAGAGAAGAGGCTGAGCTTTTAGTTGTGGCTGAAAAAGAAGTTTACACATGAAGGAGATGTAGACAGATCTGACATGTTGTAGTAGAACAGAGGTTCGACCTAGAAGATCGTTTCCAAAGATAACGAAAATTTATGGAATTGTAGCTAACCCTTAGATCTAGATGTACCAATTTGCAGAGTTGAATTTGAGTTATTATTCTAAAAGTTATTCGCATTTTCGTGAGGTTCTCTGTTTCAGACGCGAAATGGATCAACTTGGATTCAAAGAGAGATCGTGAGTTCTTCTATGGACGGATCATCACGAAATTTTGAGATAGCTTCAGGACATCTAGATGTTGAGTTTCAATGGTGCAGATTGGTTTTGGACGGTTAGATCTGGATTTGTGACTCTATATTTGAGGCTGCTTGTTTCTGTTATTTTTCCAAATGATTGTTTTGATTAGTTGAGTTGGTTTATTCCATGTTGTTAGGTTGTGGTTTAGGTTGCTAGCTGTTAGTTGATGTAGGGAGAGTGCAGAGGAGTTGCACAGAGTTTTTGGAAGTTTTGCTTTTGGCTAAGGTGAGTGCAGTACCGTGGTCGGACTGGACTTACGGGAATTTCTCGGTCTAATTTCGTATGTTAGGATTTATTTCGTGCTGCATGTTGTTTGTTGAATGTAATTAACTGTCAGAATTAATTAAATTACTGAAGTAGATTAATGGCTGAATTTCTTTGTTGTAGTTGAATTTAATTAAATTGGTGAATTTAAATTAAATTGGTGAATTTAATTGTTGTTTGTTGAATTTAATTAAATTGGTGAATTTAAATTAAATTGGTGAATTTAATTATTGTTTATTGAATTTAATTAAATTGGTGAATTTAATTAAATTTTTGAATTTAATTGTTGTTTGTTGAATTTAATTAAATTGGTGAATTTAATTAAATATGCTGAATTTAATCTTAGGTTGTTAAATTTAATTAAATGGTTGAATTTAATTAAATTGCTGAAATGAATTAAATTGCTGAATTTAATTATTGTTGCTGAATTTAATTATTGTTGCTGAATTTAATTAATTGCTAAAATTAATTAAGTTGTTGAATATAATTAAATCATTGGAATTAGTGGATATTGGTTGAAATTAATTAATTATCGATTTTAATTAATTGCCGGGTTGTTGCTTTGTTGTTGGTTGAATCCTGAGCATATTATTATGCCAGAAATATTTTCGTAGTCGTCTGTCTATAATTGACCTAGTAGACGGGTTGATCGCCTCCTGAGTATTTATTAAATACTGACTGCGTCTATTCGTAATGGCGCAGGTAAAAATAAGGTATCTTAGCTTAGCTCGTGAAACTGCAGCTGGGAGAGCGGATGACATATCAGAGTGGTTTATTGGCTGTTTTAATTACTTAATATTGTTGTGCGGTTGAACTATTAGGTTGTTAGATTTTAATTGCGAATTAATTGGTTAATAATTAATCATGATTTAATTTGCTGGTTAAAATTGGCTGTCAATTGAATAACGTCGCTGGAGATTTTTATTATTTATGGAAATAATAAATGCTGTTAAAAAAAAAAAAAATGGGTCGGGGCGTTTTAATAAGTGTTGTAAATTAGATTCGAGTATGTGTTAGTGCATTTGACAATTGTAGTTATGAGAATGTTTGAATCGTCCGAGTCTTAATATGATATGTTTGATAGGAGGATTGTGGTAATACATGTTCTTGAATATAAAGGTTTTGGAGCTCTGAAGTGATGCAAGTTGTGTCGTTGATTCAAGAATGTTATCGCGATTATGAGTAACCCACGCTGCACAGGATGGAGAAATATTTACTTTATAAATTTATAGATTCTTTTTACAATATAATTTTTTTGGTAAGCATATAATTAATGTTATTTAGTATTATTAATATATATATATATATATCGACTTCAAACTTTATTATTTTATATTGATATGAATTATTATTAGTGTTTTAAATTAAGTTTATTTTATGTTTTTAATATCTTATTTATTATTATTATTATATATGGCTTGTGTTGTGTTAATTAAAATTACTAATATATAATTACGTGCGATCTTATATATTTGAAAATTTTAAATAATAAGTTAGATTGTAATATAATTTTGTTGCAAGTTAATTGGTATTATGCATATATTTTCATATTATTCAAAAATATATAACTGTTTAATTTTCTCAAATATATAAATTATTATCAATGATTAGAAATTCGATATGAGATCCGTCATGATCCGTCTTTCTCTGCTATGACCCGTCATGACCAGTCCTCACCCATTATAAAAATAAAAATATTTGAAGATCCGGATTATTTAAGTTAGATAGTAATCAATTTAATTTTTAATTTTTATCCATAATTAATAAATGAAAAAATTAAGTTTAATTTTATGTGAAAAGTAATAATTTACAATATTATTTACTAAATTTTATTTAGTTATATTAATTTTGTGATTATTATTATATTCTTAATGACCTTATTTAAACATATTTAATACTATATTATTTAAATACTCTAATTAAAAAATTCATCTTTATTTAGGAGATACTAAATCTAAATAAACAGATTTAAATTTAATATATTAAGAATTAGAATTTGAAATATCTATATATTGATTTTGTGCTATTTATTAGGGAATTGACTAACTAAATATATAATTATTATGATCATTAATAAGATTTAAAACTAATTTATGTTAAAATGGTTTAGACTAATTTATCCTTAATGACTGATTAAATATTTGCTAGCAAACTCTTTATTTTCTAATGGCAGTTTTCGTAATATACCACATAAATTCTGGTTAAAGTGTTTATAAGGTTGCTCAAATAATAATAGGAAGATAACTAATATTGTAACTTTAGAGTTAAGAAACTTTACCAATCTAATAAGTTACTTGTTTTGTTCTTGAAAAGCCATAGCAAATTTTATTTATATTCAAGTATATATCTTATTAACAATAATCTTAAAATTAATATTTTCGTCATATGGTCTCATGGCCTTTTATATCATATTCTCTCTATTTTTTTTCTCAAACTCTTAATAAGCTCTCATAATCCTCTTTTATTTCTTTGAAACATTCAAACTTCACAAAGGCTTTTATTTCTAACTGAAACCACTAACTTGAATAAAGGAGAGCTCTTACCAATTAAAATAGAATCTAAAGCAATGTAATAAATTGCCTTCTGATCAAGTTTTATTTTAAAAACATAGTAATCCAAATATTAAGTTAATTGTTTTGTTCTTGAAAAGCCATAACAAATTTTATTCATATTCAAGAATATATCTTATTAACAATAATCTTAAAATTCATATTTTTATGATTTGGTCTCATGGTCTTTTATATCATATTCTCTTTATTTTCCTCTCAAACTCTTAATAATCTCTCATAATCCTCTCTTGATTCTTTGAAATATTCAAACCCCACAAAGATGATTATTTATAATTGAAACCACTAAATTGAATAAAGGAGAGCTCGTATCAATTAAAATGGAGTCCGAAACAATGTAATAAACTGCCTTCTGCTCAAGTTTTATTTAAAAAATAGTCTCATGGCCTTTTATATTATATTCTCTCTATTTTCCTCTCAAACTCTTAATAAGCTCTCATAATATTCTCTGTTTCTTTGAAACATTCAAACCTCACAAAGATGATTATTTATAATTGAAACAAGTAACTTGAATAAATGAGAGCTCTTATCAATTAAAATGCAGTCTGAAGCAATGTAATAAATTGGCTTTTAATCAAGTTTCATTTTAAAACATAGTCATCCAAATATTAAGTTAATTGTTTTGTTCTTGAAAAGCCATAACAAATTTTATTTTTATTCAAGAATATATCATATTAACAATAACCCTAAAATAAATATTTTTATCATACGGTCTCATTGCCTTTTAAATCACATTCTCTCTATTTCCCTCTCAAACTCTTAATAAGCTCTCAGAATCATGTTTTGTTTTTATGAAATATTCAAACCTCACAAAGATGATTATTTATAATTGAAACCACTAACTTGAATAAATGAGAGCTATTATCAATTAAAATGGAGTATGAAGCAGTGTAATAAATTGCCTTGTAATCAAGTTTCAATTAAAAAACTTAGTCATCCAAATAATAAATTAATTGTTTTGTTCTTGAAAGCCATAACAAATTTTATTTATATTCAAGAATATATCTTACTAACATAATCTTAAAATTAATATTTTTATAAGATAGTCTCATGGCCTTTTATATCATATTCTCTCTATTTCCTCTCAAATTTTTAATAACCTCTCATAATCCTATCTTGTTTTTTAGAAACATTCAAACCTCACAAAGATGATTATTTATAATTGAAACCAATAAGTTGAATAAATGAGAGCTCTTATCAATTAAAATGGAGTCTAAAGCAATGTAATAAATTTCCTTCTGATCAAATTTATTTTAGAAACATAGTCATTCAAATATTAAGTTAATTGGTTTGTTTTTGAAAAAACATAACACATTTTATTTATATTCAAGAATATATTTTATTAACAATAATCTTAATATTAATATTTTTTATCGTATGGTCTCATGGCCTTTTATATCATATTCTCTCTTTTTTCTCTCAAACTCCTAATAAGCTCTCATAATCCTCTCTTGTTTGTTTTGAAACATTCAAGCCTCACAAAGATAATTATTTATAATTGAAACCACTAACTTGAATAAAGGAGAGCTCTTATCAACTAAATTGGAGTCTCAAGAAATGTAAAAAATTGTCTTCTGATCAAGTTGAATTTTAAAACATAGTCATCCAAATATTAAGTTAATTGTATTTTTTCATGAAAAGCCATAAAAATTTTATTTATATTAACAAAATATCTCTTATTAACAATAATCTTCAAATTAAATTTTTTACATATGGTCTTATGACTTTTTATATCTTATTCTCTCTATTCCTCTCAAACTTTCAATAAGCTCTCATAATTCTCTCTTGTTTCTTTGAAGCACTCAAACTTCACAAAGATAATTATTTATAATTGACCACCAACTTGAATGAAGCAGAGCTCTTATCAATTAAAATAGAGTCTGAAACAATGTAGTAAATTTCCTTCTAATGAAGTTTCATTTTAAAAACATGGTCATCCAAATTTTAAGTTAATTTTTTTTCTTTAAAAGTTATACCAAATTTTATTTATATTCAACAAAATATCTTCTTAACAATAATATTAAAATTAATATTTTTACCATATGGTCTCATGGTCTTTTATATCATATTCTCTCTATTTTCTCTCAAACTCTTAGCATTTCTAAGAAGATATTTTGCAATTTTAGAGTAATTAAGAGCACTTACAATGGGAGAACCTACCAGAGTCTCTAAAACATAAAAATAATAGTATTATTAAATTAAATAATTAATATTTAAATAATAAAAGACGAATAAGCCAATGGAAAAAATACACATAGGCAATTAAGTATGAGAAACATTTCTTAAATGAGAAATATATCTTCATTCTCTCCTCTCTTTTTCATTTTTTATTTTTATTTTATTGGGAGAGTCTTTCAATGAGAGACTCCAATGAAGATGCTCTAAGGAAATCTTCCTCCATTTTCTGTAATTTAGAAAGAAAAGTGCCTTAATTACTCAAAGACTTCCTTTTTTACTCAAAGATTATATTTGTCATTTTTTATTTAAGTGGCAACAAGAGAAAAGAAGGTACATTGCAATAGAGAGAATAAGCACACACAAAAAAAAAATACATAATTTAAAGATATCTAGATGATAGAATATGTGAATACAAAGACAAATAAAAAATGATTAAATGATTATTTCACATAGTCATTATCTAAGTTGCATTTATTTACTATCACATCGGTCATTTCTCTGACTGATTACTTCTTTTCGATGTCGATTTTGACTTCGCCTTGAAAATTTCCTTTTGACGATGTGTCCTTTCCCAAAGATTCTCCAACCGGATCCTACAAAAAAAAATAAAGACAAAATGAGTGACATATTATTTTCTTTTTCATAATGATGAATTGAAAGTTTTTTTAATAGTTATTTATCTTTAATTATTTAGCTTTATAGTAGTCATGAAGGATATGTTTTCATGTTCATGTTAAAAAAATTTCTAAAAACATATTTTGCAATTTTACGGTAGTTAAAGAAATCTTCCTCCACTTTCGTAATTTAAAATGAAAAGTGTCTTAATTATTCTACAACTTTCTTTTTATTTAGTGGATATTTCTTATTTTTCTTTTTCTTCTAAAACTACAAATTTTTAAATCTTTATAATTTTAAATTTTCTTGATTACAAGTCGTCAAAATTTCCATTTCACAAAAAAAATATTTTCAATAAAAGGGTTATAAATGGCAGAGTCATAAACATGTTAATTTTAAATTTTGTTAAATAGAACGGATCTAAACGGGCCAGATTGACCTGTATTAACATCTGTAAGTGGAGTTATGACAACTATTAATTAACTGACCTAAACAAAACTTATCAGAAAATCATTATATATATAATAAGATCGTTCTCTCTCCATCTAAAATCTCTACATCCCTAAGCTAAATTTAATGACACAACTAATTAATGCATGTTCTTTAAAAAAATTAAGTTATATAGATATTTATATACACTAATCAATATTATTTCAATTAATTTATTACATTAATATACATCAATGAACATTCATTTGCTCGTTATTTTATCTATGTTATGCTTATGTTTTGATTTTTTTTTACTTATGTTTTACTTTTTATATTGTTTATTTTTTTTATCAAAGAGATAGAATGTTACATAGGATAAGAAAGAGTAAAACATTCTATTTAAAACAAAAATATGTGAAATAGATAATAAAATTATATATAAATTGTATGAAATAAATTTACATTAATAGTAAAAGAATTATATAGTGAGTTACTTTTTAAAATTTTTAATATCACAACAAACGGGGTAATAATCTAGTGTATATGAAAGAAGGCTAATTCTCTCAATTTTTGTGACATGTGGGCGACCAAGAGACTGACATGTGTCTTAGATAAATTAATGTATAATTAATTATAGATTGATTTTATTTTACATTTTTCTCATTTTGTTTTTAGTTTATATTTTTTTGGTCATGATATTTATACTAATGTCAAATATGTGTTTTCTAAGTCTCAGATCTCGATTTTTATAAGACATTTACATGAATTCTCAATTTTCTTATGTATTCATAATCTCATATAATAATTTTTCTACACTTTTATTGATTCCTAAATCTTATGATTTTTAAGAATTCTCATGGATTTTTCTACTCAATTCGTTCACAAGAAAAATCCCATGCATATGCGCAAGTATTTTTAGAATTGGACAATCGTGAAGCACGGGTATTTGTTAGAATTGGATAACCGTAAAAATTTCATATGTCATAGATAAATTAATATGTAATCAAATATGGATACATCTTTTTATATTTCTTGCTCGTTTACATATTTTTAACAATGGAATTATTTAATAACATGCCATGTGTCACATGTATTTAACAATGGGAAAAATGTCGAAAAATCCTCAACTTTCAAATTGTGTGCGTTTAAATCCTCAACTTTTAAAATATCTTTTAAATGTCTAAGTTTTCATTTACTTCATGAATAAATGGTTAATTTATGTTGACTATGTCATTTGAGACACGCCGTTAAATCAAGAAATGAAGCATGTTAACGGAGTTAAAAGTTTCGTTAGCAGGTTCCGTTTAATCAAAACGACATGTTTCCCTCTAACTAAAAAACTCAACTTTCAAATTGTGGGCGTATAAATCTCCAACTTTTAAAATATAGACATTTAAATGCTTAAATTTTCGTTTACTTCATTATTAAATGGTTAACTTATATTGACTATGCTATTTTAGGTACGACATTCAATTGAGAGATGGAGCACATTTACGGGATGAAAACTTTAACATTTTTTATCGGTTATTTGACTTTCCAATGAGTATTCAGAAAAAAATTAATCGGTTATAGCCAATGCTTAATCCTTAAACCGATAACCGATAAAAAATGTTAAAGCTATTAAATATTTTTTAATAACTGATTCAATGGATGCGGATTGAATCGGTTATCACCAACGCTTAACGCTTAAACCAATAACCGATTAAAATTGTTAAAGCTATTAAGTATTTTCTTAATAACTGATTCGATGGATGCGGATCGAATGTGTTATCGCCAACGCTTAAAAAACTCAATTTCTTGAAGGTTTCTAGGGAATTTCATTGAAACTTTTCGGAGATTTAAGATGAGTCCAGGTGGCAAAAACATAGTTGGATTCTGTCTATCTAAAGGCCGATTTCAATTTAAGAATATTTTTTACTTCTTGATGATGGTTAGATCTAAATGATGCGACTGGAGTAGAAAGAGAAGACGAATGATCAATAGTCACTAGAACATTAGTCGTTTTGATTAAACGGAAGCTGCTAAACTATAATTTAATCCTGTAAACGTGCTCCGCCTCTCAATTTAACGTTGTACATAGGTTAACCATTTAATCATGAAGCCAACAAAAATTTAGGCATTTAAACGTTTATATTTTGAAAGTTTGGGATTAAAACGATAATTTAATTTAAATATAATTTAATTATTTAATTATTTAATCATAAAATCAATAAAAACTTAAACAATTAAACAGCATTTTGAAAGCTGAAGATTTAAATGTACACAATTTGAAAATTGAGGTTTTTTTGACATTTTTCCCATTTAACAATGTTCCATTGGTTTTCTCTTAGTGCCTTAAGATGTGCTTTCTAAAACTCATATCTTGGTTCTTATAAAACATTTACTTGGCTTCAATTTTGTTTTGTGTTCATGATATTATTCACTACACTATTATTGAATCCAAAATCTTATGACATCTGAAGATTCTCATAAGTTTAAGGTCGTAGTTCGTAACTGAATTTAATTATTAAAAAAAAAAGCCCGCGTGTATGCATCAAATTTAATTAATTGAAAAAAATCAAGGTTAGTAGAAATTTTCCTTAAACAATAACTTTTGGCATGTGGAAACAAAAACAATAATTTGGAAAACTAGTATTTCTAAACTTAGGGCCCAAAGATTTCTAAAGTCGAAATATATACATCGTTTTTCCTTCTACTCGAATAGACACAATCACACAATCTTTTTCATCTAATACAAACTTTCATATCCAAACACAACCCAACTCTTAATGTCAAAAAGAAAAAAAAAAAGATTGTGTTAAAAATAATGATGATGATGGGAAATACATTTGGTTCAAGCTTGGCTAGTTTATTCTTCTTATGGGCAACTATTCAACAAATCTTCCCCAGCCATCTCACCATCGCCATTAAAGAGTTTATTTTCTCTGCACAATCCAACAACTCTTTTGTCCAGAGATTTTCAGACAGAACCATCAACAAATCGTGTTGAAGAAGGCAAATCGATTGAAGCCAAGAACAAGAAGATGAAGTTGTTCACAAACAATCCTAGTTCTCAATGGGGTTCTAGCAAAACTAGTTTTTGGAGATATATTGATTTGGAGCATCCCGCGAGTTTTCAGACTTTAGCTATGGATCCAAAGAAGAAATAAGAGGTTTTGAATGATCTTGTTGCGTTTAGCAATGATTAAAGACTATTACAAGAAGATTGGGATAGCTTGGAAGAGGGGTTACTTGCTCTATGGGCCACCGGGGACCGGTAAATCGACAATGATCGCTGCAATGGCGAATAATTTGAACTATAGTACCTATGATCTTCAGCTCACGGCTATGAACTATAGAACAACTCAGAGTTGAGGAAGCTACTTAGTGCTACTTCTAGTAAGTCGATTATCGTGATTGAAGATATAAATTGTTCTTTGGATCTTACGGGTAAAATAATGAAGAAAGAGAGAAACTTGACGAGCATCAAAGATGGAGAAAAAGCCAAAGAAGAAGACAAGAGTTTTGTAACGCTCTCATTATGGTGGTATTAAAATATTTAGCATTTCATAATACAGTGTGAAATGCTGCGATAGAAGCAGAGCCTTTTCTTCTCGGTGTTGTGAATTCTGTGGCGATTATTCGAAATGTTCTACGAGAAGTGGTATCTGGAACGAGAAAGAACTCGAAGGAGAATCTGAAGAAACAGAAGACAAAGCGCGTTACGAGATAATAGATGAGAACACAATACATCATTTCAGCCACGAAGAACATAACCTAATAGTACTCTTTAAATTGATCTACGAATCTTGCAATCTTGATTCGTTAGGATCTTGATGTTCTTAACGTTTCAAGCTTTCGTTTTCTACAAAATCTTTCTCTTTGCCTTAAGAAATCAAGAACACAACATTAATTAATGTGAAAAAGGTCGAATGTGGAACACATATAGATGAAATCAATCTATAACTATAAAACTTGCTATATTTATACACATATAGTTCTCTAATATATCCTTAATAATAATCTCTAATTACATATTACCAAAATAACAAAACAAAACAACCTCTTTTTCTCTAATCCAAATCAAAGAAACTAAAAAGGGTTCCAAAGATACCTGAAACATCTTTTGCATGAATGATCTTCAAATCCGATCCTTGAAAGCAAAATCGTCGCCAGATCCTTGTTTTCAGGTAGCCAAAGGCTCACATTGGTATCATTTTCAATTTCAAAACATGAATGTTTTAATGAAATTTCCAGGAAAGATTGTAACCATTCATCTTTTACCGTTTGTACATTGATTGCTATATAATGGATCTATCTTTTTGTGAAAATATTTTGTATTTTGATATGACAGAACAATAATGGAGATTTTCAAAAAGGCTGAAGCTGTGCGTTTACGTAGCTACCACGACAAGTACCTTCTTGCTGAGGATGACGAAGAATCCGTGAACCAGGACAGAGATGGGCGGTCTATGAACGCAAGATGGACAGTAGAGGTTGTAGAAGAAGCAAGCGTGATCCGGCTCAAGAGCTGCTTTGGCAAGTACCTAACCGCTTCAAACATCCCAATGTTTCTTGCCATGAGTGGAAAGAAGGTAACGCAAACGCTGCCACGGAGGCTAGACTCTTCAATTGAATGGGAACCCATTCGAGAAGGTGTTCAAGTTAAGCTCAAGACGAGGTAATGTTATATTCTTCATAATTCTCTCTATAGCCTTCTTCTTGAAGATGAATGGTGTTAGAGAATTTGAATTCATTAGGTATGGACAGTATCTTCGAGCTAACGGGGGTTTACCGCCATGGAGGAACTCGATAACACATGATGTTCCTCATAGGACAACAACACAGGATTGGATTTTATGGGATGTTGATATTTTGGAAAGCAGAAAGAAGAAAGCAGCACCAGTGGCTAAGCAAGCTTATACACCTCTCCCACCTCCTCCGCCACCACCAGAGCTTCTGATGGTAAAGAAAGATGATCATCACAAGCCCGATTCACCTAAAGGATTCTCACTCAAGTCCCCAAGATTTTCCAAAACCGAGGTTTGATCAGTTCTGTTCTATTATGTTCATCACTACATCAAAGAGAATTCACTGACATTTTACATTTTATGATCAGTCTGATGATAGTGTCTGCTCACTGGTCAAGGCAGATGGGAGGCTAATCTATTACCAGGTTGGGGACGAAGATGGGAACGTGGACGAAAGTGTAAAGGAAGAGCTTTTCTGCTTCAAGGGCATAGGATTAGAAGAGCTGAAACAGAAACTTAAAGAAAAGACAGGTCTGAGTGATTTATCAATCTGTTCCAAAAACCCGTTAAATGGAAAATTATATCCTCTTCGTTTGCATCTCCCTCCCAACAACACAAAAATGCACGTCGTCTTGATCCCTTCGTCTTCACAAGGTTAGTTTTCTCTTCATTGGTTGCAACTTACAAAAACCATGATCCATAAAGAATCCGGACATAAATTAGAAACTGAGGTCAAAATAACATTTCTAGTTTTGGTGGATTCTTGTGGTACAGTCATGGAAAAATAAGTGACCTACATGGTTTTTAATTTTAAGTTAGTGAGCTTCGTTTTTCAGTTAGATGTGAAACTATGATTTCCCTGAATCAAACATAATTGAAGAGATTGTTGTTGAAATTTTATAGGGGATGCTGCAAGCACTTCTTGAAGAATTTGAGTCAAAATTACAGAGAGATTGTTGTGCAAGACCACAGACTTTTGGAATCTGGCATTGTGTATTTCGGTAACATGCTGTATATCAACAAAACCTTTTTACATGAGTACACCACACTTGATGCTAAAAGAATATAGCATCAGGCATTCTGGCTGTATGTAAAATCCTACCTAAGCAAGCAAAACCCAATACTAAGCTGACTATTCAAGAAGATATTGTGTCGGGATTTTCGTAAGACTTCCTATCGATTTCTTGTCTATACGCTTCTTTTATTCTTGGTGAGATACTAATGAAACCAAATCACACTGACTGAAATTTTTAACAAGATCCTAAATTTATCATTTGTCAAACATCAAGTTTTTACAAGTCTAGAAAAGTTTCTTAAGGACCAAACCATTACTCAAAGCAGCAACTTTTTATAAAAGATAAGTGTGTACCTGGCAAAACCATTGCCCTTCAGCGAAGCAAAGCCACACACCCCTATAAATCACCTCTGCAGTAACAGAATTGATTATGAGCTTTTATGTCTTACATTATTTGTTTAGCTTCTCACTGTCAAAAGTCTCAACTCTCAATTCACTGTCAAAAGATTTGATGCTAATAGGTATGAAATTTTCAACTCAAGCTACAGTTTTCTCTTTTCTGCTCATGGATTTCTCTTCCACTCTCCCGACACCATAAAGTCTGAATCAGCCACTTCTTTACAACGCCAATCTCAGGGGCTCTTGTGTGAGAGTTCGTCATTTTCTTCAGGCCTTGCTTAAGTTTCCAGTTCCTGTTTCAGGAGGTCAAATGTTTTCCTTTAATAATAGGATATAGAACTGCATTATAATCAGAAGCTTCCTCTTGGTTTTTCATAAGTACTCCTTGTCTCGAGTCCTTTACACAACCATCCAATGGTTTTCTTGTCTCAACAGAAAATCTGTAGAGACAAGAAAACTCAAGAGCGTCATTCGATAAGATTTTCAGCTTCATGAGTTAGTGCGACAGAATCTGCAAGGCATCAACAGATATGAGATGAATCATTGTGTGAATTTTCAGCAGATTTGGGTGTGAGACATCACCCGAAACAAACTTGGTAACATTTCCATCAATCTCTAACACACTGCATCCTGGTGCCTTTCTTATTCCCCTCTGACCTATCATCTGACGAATTTTAGATGCCTCGGCGTTTCTTTGCACAATCAAGTAAATATTAGATAATTGAACAAGAGCTGCTTCCTCTTCATCAGCATTTCCTTTCTCTAGGTCAAGAAGATTTTTAACAGCTAGTTCTCCGAGTTCAACATTCTTGTGCGTACGACAACCATTCAGTAAAGCACCCCAAACAGATGCAAGCGGTTTCATCGGCATTTTTTCGATAAGATCAAGTGCATCATCTAATCTTCCAGCTCTACACATCAAATCTACAATACAACTGTAATGCTCATGCTTTGGAGTATTTCCATATCGAGCTTCCATATGTTCTAAAATTGTTCTGCCTTCTTGAAGAAACCCTCCATGAGCACAGGCGGCTAAGACCCCAAGAAGAACAACACTATCAGGCTTAATACCATCTTCTTGATCCATCCGATCCAAACACATTATAGCTTTCCTTGCATAACCATAAGCCGCAAATCCTCCAATTAAAGCTGCCCATGAAAACACGTTTCTCTTACTCAACTTTTCGAAAACTTCCATAGCCATCTCTATGCAACCACACTTAGCATACATATCAACTAATGCCGTCCCAACAAATACATCAGACTCAATCCATTTATTATTATTCTTCTTCAAAATCTCATGAATCCACTTCCCCTGAACCAGAGCCCCAACTTGTGCACAAGCTGTTAATGCAGTAGTAACTGAGAATTCATCAGGCGCTATTCCTCGAACCAACATCTCCTTAAACACCTCTAAACCCTCAGATCCTAAACCACATCTAACATACCCATTCATCAAAACATCCCATTTCACAACATCTGGTTGCGGAATTTCATCGAACATTTTGCGTGCATCTATCATCTTTTTATCTTCCACATAAAGCCGCAAGATTCCAGTCTGTACATGACCATCCGATGCAAAGACCCCATTCTTAATCACCCAACAATGAATTTTCTTATCCAAATAGAACAAACAAGCCTTCAAACAAGAAACAATCAAGAAATGAAACGTGAGATAACTTGGAGCTATATCTTCTTCTTCCCTCACCATTAATTGAAAATATCGTAAACACAAGTGAGGCTGAGAACTTCTAGAGCATATTCGTATCATAGTATCGTAAACGAATGAGTTACGAGATTCAATTGAATCGAATATAGCGGCGGGGTAGTGAAAGTGTTTGCTTAAATTGGGAAGAGGGAGAAAAGCTGTGAGAATTTTGCTAATGGCGTAAGTGTTTCGATGAAGGCCATGGATGATGAATAGAGCATGTGTTGATTTGATTTGATGCACTGTGTTGCAACGTTGACTTGCGAGGATCAAATTCTTCCATGATCGATTGAAGTTTGAGAGAACACTCATTGTCGTTATTGACGTTAATGTCGTCGTTCTAGTTCCTGGCGGTTAAAGGCAAGAGTAAGTAACGACCATTTTTATAAACGGCATGATGTTTGGTAAATAAAAACAGCAAGATGTGTATATGTTGCAACATAAAGACAGCAAGATGTGCATGTGTGAACCAAAAAAATATGGTTGTCAAAAAAGATGTTGGGTTTCACAGTTCAGGTCGGAAATTTGGAAGTTTGGAACTTCGGGTTGTAAAAAATCTCTATACTATTAAAACGGAAACTAAATATTGGTTAAAGTTTTTGTTAAAAATATTTGATTGTTTTTTTTTTCAATATGTTGGGTAGATTCAATATTTCAAAATTTCGGTTAAGTGGTATGAAAAAGAACCAGAAATTTAGGTTTCGGTGGGTTAAACCAAACCGACAATCAAACTTTTTCAAGATTATTGCCGATTGGTTTAAGGCTATAAAGTATAAACCAAATTGGGTGGTCATTTTGATGTTTTGGTTTAAAGAGTTGTCTTGATCATATGTTTTGTTCATTCTCTTACTTTGGCTTCGTGTTAGCTCGGTGTTTAGAATTGTAAGAATACATGGATCCCAGCATGACCGGTCCTAAGCATAATATAAAATAAAGTCCTAATATTTGTTAAAAAAAATTAAAAATTTTAACATTTTCAAAGATGATTATTATAATACTATATTTTCTTAATGTTATTATCAAGAAAAAATTAGAAAGCAATAAACAGGAAATATATCATAAAAATAACTTAATTTATGTTCGGAAAGAAAAAAAAAATACATAATTTTTGTTATCTCATCGCACATAAGACTTAAATAGACCTTAACAACAAAAAGAAAAATTAAGGGGTCCTAACTCCTAAAGCTTAAACCCCTTTTCGCTTTCTTTGATATGATTCGGCTAACTTTTGCATTGCTTTAGCCGCTAACTCAAATAAAAGGTAAATATTGCTTTGATCTTCTTCTGCAGTCTTCTCCTAACTTAAAGCTCGGCAACTTTGATATCCTCAATATCCTTCTACTGTCTCATTTATGCATCAATCGTTCTCTAGTTAGTATTAGGTTTATCTTTACTATTTTCACCATCATGCAATCATCTCATAGCAATTTAATAGTATATATATAAACCAAATTAGCCAAATTTCGGTTCGTCCGGTTTAGCTGATTTAATTCGGGTTTAATGACATGTAGTGGTGAGGCGGACGAGTGACACAACAGTCAACGAAATTTCCCCAACACTAACTCAAATCCCAAAAAGACACGATCTTTCGAATGAGGTAACCTTCTCTATTTCCCCCTTCTTCAATTTCTTCGCATTAGGGATTCAATTCTGTTTCAGGGTTTTACAGATTTCAATTTCGATTGCAAAAAAAAAATGGGGTTTTGGATTTTAAATTGGGGTTATGTTATTTTTGATGAATTTTTCCGTCTTTGGGTTTAATTTGATTCATAATTTTCCGTCTTCAATTGCTGATTGCTACAGATATTGCTTCAGTCCTTAACAATGGTGAAAGCAGTAGTTGGAGAAGATAGTAGACTTATTTCTAGTGAAGATCGTCTCTCTCACTCAGCTATTCCTGCTGAGGTAATGATCTTAATTTCATGTGATTATTGTAATTGCATGTCTCTGACTTTGTGATTGAGATGTGAGTTTCATTTCTTTGTTTTTGTGAGCATAGGTAGGTCTTGTGATAGGGAAGCTTAGCTCTGTTCTAGATCGTGGATTTGTGTTTGATTTGATCCCTACACCAAGTAATGATGATGAAAAACCAGCTTGCTCGGTTTTGGAGACTAGAGATGATAAAAGGAAGCCATCTAAGTCAAAATCTCAGTCATCTGAGTCATCTTCTTTATCAATTGATTCTGATTGGGTTGCAGAACATGCCAGACAGGTTTGGTTTGCATTTTTTTTACTCCAATTTGTGTTTTTTAGAAGAATTTTTATTGTTCATTATGATTGGTATTTTAATGAACAGGTATCGAGAATGCTTTTGGGAGGGATGAAGGTTGTTGGTATCTATGTATGGGCTAGTGAAACTGCTTTTAAGAACTCCACTATGATCCTTTGTCAGGTAACTTTTGTGTGCGATCATTCTGATAGGTGTTTTAAGGGTTAATGAGTAATATTTTGGATGCTATTGAAACTCTAATGCATGTTGATGGGTCAGGCTATTAAGGGAGTTACAGATGCAATACGACATTTGGATCCTAGCTTGGATGAAGCTCTTCTTATTCACATATGTTACAGTCCAAGGAGGTATTATACTTCTTAAGGGATTCAGTTCTTAGAAATTTGGTGAATTTATCGCGGGTATTTAAAGTGAGGATGATGATTGTTTGTAGATGGAATTGTCGAACTTGTTTGTTGAACTCAAGTATTACATCAAGTAGCCTTCGACCTTGTGACTTTAAGCTGGGAAGAGTGTTAAGTTCTCTACAGAAGTTTAGGTGCAGCTACAGCTTTAATTTCAGGTATGTCATTGCATTTAGATTTGTATTTTGGAGTTCTACATTCTATTGATGATTGATGAATGAAAATTTTGTACACCAAGTTGCCAATGTATTTAATTTTGAAATTTATAAGCACTCAGGCGCATTCATATGCTTTTTCTGAATTGAACTCTTTCTTTTTGTATTTATTTCCTGACCTCTTTTGATTGATTTTTTTTTCTTCACTTTTTCGCATGTAGATTACCAATTTACTGTGATGGGGAGTCAACTACACAAACATTTACTGATATCCTGCGTAAAGAACTTGCAATTCATGCAAAAGAGCTGAAGAGTGCAAATGCAATGATTGACGGAGACTTGGTGAGAAGAAAGTAAACCTTATGGTTTTTATGTTTGTGTTGATTGTTAAATATTACTGGATATTGAGTGGTTGAATCGTTATAGAACTCTTAAAGTTTGAGGTTTCTAGTGATTTAATCAAAACTATTATACAGTTAAAGTTAACCTTGTGAATGGTGTCTGTGTGAAACATAGCTTCTTTTCATGCATCAAATCATTGCTATAGTCTGTCCGAATATAGTTTCTTTGTATGCACCGAGCATTGTTGCATTGGTTAAATTATGTAGACTACATAAAAAATGATAGCTTGGTAGGAAATAATCTTTACATGTTTGTAATTTCTTCTGAACGTTTGTTGGACTGAAGGTGCATAACGATGAGCCTTGCAACACGGATGGAGAACATGAAATTGAACTGCTATTCCCGTTCATGAAAGATATTCGTGTTGAGGGTAACTTTTTTCTCATTCTAATTTAGGCACACGGATTTGGTTTGCTATTTGACATGTCTTTAGATGATTGTATATAATATTACGGTATAATGTTGTGAAGCATCAACTGCAAAGAATGTTTCTGGAATTCTACTCTTCGGTGGTTCTATATCCTCTTATGCCTACTTGTATACGAAAGAACCAGTTTCACAAGCTATTGCTGACATTAAGGTACTGCAACTACGTCTCTTCCCGGTTCTTATATGTTCTTGTTTACCTAAATATGAGCTTGTACTAGTTCTAGTGGACCTATTGAAGTTTTAAAAAATTTGATGACGGTCTTTTCAGGCTGATATTGTTAGGAGTCTGCAAAGTAGATTGGACGTTATCTGTGATGAGGCCGAGCAGGATCTCAATCCAAGTGATGTTGGAGACAATGAAGAGGCAGATGAGATTTCGAAAAACTCTATCTCCAAACTCATGCTGAATTCATCTACGTGAGTTAGCTGCTAAACATATTGGTTGCTGAATTTTGGCAAATCTTTAGGTTTACTGGTAAACACGAAAAACTTAACGTCTCAATGTTTGTAAACAGAAAAGCATGCAATCTCTGTCTTCCCAGGAGAGTCCTTGTTCCGTGGCTGGCTGGTATGTACATCTGCGATTATCTACAGCCATTTGAGTCAGTTGAGGTACATGAACAACCTGCAATGTCTCAAATTCATTAGGCTTTGTTACTCTTCTTCCGAATGTTAATGCATCTGTTGGTTGATTTCTGTAAAGGTGGTAAAAGAACGTTGTATTGAGTTAATGTCCATGGAACATTCTTCTCTTGAGGCATCAAAGATTTCAGAAGTGGAAACCGAGACTTCTTTATTGATCGCGGAATCAATGTGGGACGTGATATGTCCTGCGTCTTCTGCTTCCAATCTTCGTTTAGGAGGAAATATGGAAAGGACAATGCGTGAAGACGAGAGCAATAGAACAACGGGTGACGATTCTGGTAATGCGTCCAAAATCCTGATTTTGGTAGCGATTTTCGTGCTTTTACTCTCGATTATACTAGGATTCATGCTTTACCAGAAGGATTAGAATTGTAACAAGTCTCTGTTTTGATCAGACCACAAATGTTTTCCGCATTAGAAGTTTTATAGACACCTTTCTCCTTATTGGAAACTATACAAAAGCTTTTCATCTACCTCTCATTGACATGGTTAGATACAAAATTAAACATTTAAATAAATTCTCACTTAGCATGCGAGAGGTACCGGGATCGATACCCCGCAGATCCAGTCTTTTTTTTTGTTATGTTTTTGCATAAAGACCCTTAATGTTTTGATAACTTTAGAAAATACCCCGATATTTCGGAATTAATATTTTACACCTATTGAACAGTAGCTAAAAACACATTTTTGTTGTAAATATATATATATATATATATATTATAGAATATAATATCTTATTATATAAAAGGTAAGAAACGTGTATACGAAGATACAATAAAAATGTATAAGAAACGTGTATTATTTTTTAACTAACTTTTTCATACACACTACACCAACTTACAACACCATACATATATATGTAAGGGTAGTAAGTCGGCAAATATTTTGTCGGTGAAAGTAAAAAATTTAGATGGATAATTATTTATTTCAATAATTATTTTCAACACTCTCCCTTAATTATCCATCACTATTGATATATTACGCACTGCCTCGTTAAAAACTTTATCATGGGAAAACCTAATGGGATAAAAAACATGACAAGGGAAAAAGAGTACAGTGACGTAATCTTCCCTTGAAATGATGGATAAATCTTCTTCTTCATAAATCATGTAGATGATGCATTCTGATACTATGAACATGTTTTCTGAATGTTGTAGTTGGAAGCGCCCTCGTAAACAAATCAGCTGCATTGTCCATTGAGCGGATATATTGAATATCTACTTCTTGATTCTTCTCGAGTTCTCGTATATATAAGAAAAATCTTGAGGGAATATGTTTCGTTCTGTCGCTCTTGATATAGTCTTCTTTGAATTGGTCAACACATCCGGCATTATCTTCGAACAGTTTTGTTGGCTATTTATTAATGACTATTCTGCTTGATTTTTGTATATGTTGAGTCATCAATCTGAGCCACACACATTCTCTACATGCCTCATGAAGCGTAATGGTCTCTGCATAATTTGATGAAGTAGCAACCAAAGTCTGCTTTTGGTAACGCCAAGAGATTGTAGTACCTCCAACTGTGAAAACATGTCCTGTTTGCGATCGGACTTTATGTGGATCTGATAGATAGCCTGCATCTGCAAAACCAGTTAAGACAAAAGTAGAGTTTCTAGGGTAAAACAATCCCAAGTCAATTGTTCCTTGAAGATAACAAAAAATATGTTTTATTCCATTCCAATATCTGCGCGTGGGAGATGAACTATATCTTGCAAGTAAATTTATAGCAAATGCTATATCTGGTCGGGTACAATTTGCAAGATACATAAGTTCACCAATAGTGCTCATATAAGGTACTTCAGGACCTAATACTTCTTTGTTATCCTCACAAGGTCGAAATGGATCTTTATCAACTTTAAGTGACCTATTGACCATTGGAGTACTCAAAGGAGTCGCTTTATCCATATAAAAGCGTTTTAAGATCATTTTCGTATAATTTGATTGATGTATAAAAATTCCATCTCGATGATGCTCGATCTGGAGTCCAAGACAAAATTTTGTCTATCCAAAATCTTTCATTTTGAACTCTTCTTTCATATGAGTTCTTGCATCACCAATCTTTTTTTGAGTTCCAATTATGTTCAGGTCATCCACATATACAGCGATGATCACAAATCCAAATAAAGATTTCCTAATAAATACACAAGGGCATATCGCATTGTTAGTATATCCTTTACTCAACAAATATTTACTTAAGCGATTATACCACATACGTCCGGATTGCTTTAATCCGTAAAGTGGTCGCTGTAATTTGACTGAATATATTTCATTAGCTTTTGAGCTTAATGCTTCAAGCATTTTTAATCCTTATGGAATTTTCATATATACCTCATTATCAAGTGATCCATATAGATATGCAGTCACAACATTCATTAGATACATTTCTAGATTTTTGGATGCCGCTAAGCTCATCAAAAATCTGAAAGTAATTGCATCCATAACCGGAGAATATGTTTCTTCATAATCAGTTCCCGACCTTTGAGAAAATCCTAGGGCAACAAGTCGGGCTTTGTATCTTGTTACCTCATTTTTCTCATTTTTTTCTGAACCAAAACCAATATATATCCAACGGGTTTTATATGTTTGGGCGTTGTGACGATAGGTCCAAAACCTTTTCTTTTATTGAGGGAGTTCAACTCAGTTTTCATGGCCATTTTCCATTTCTTCCAATTAGATCTTTTCTGGCATTCTAATATGGACCTTGGATCTGGATCATCACTTTCATAATCAATTTTCTTGGAAACGGAGAATGAGAAAATTCCATCATCATCTTCTATCTTATTTCTAGCCCATACTTTTCCATTTTGGGCATAGTTGATAGAAATCTCTTGTTTTTCTAAATCAGTTTCGTCTTCAGGACTTTTTGCTGTATTTGGTTCTTCTGTACCAGTCTCATTCATATTTTCCAATTTTTTTTTTCTTTCGGGGATTTTTATCCTTTGATCTCATTGGTCTCTCCTTTTTCAATTGAACTTTGGGTTCATTTACTATTTTTCCATCAGTTTGTTCTTCTGGAACATTAATTCTTGATGGAACATTTGCAGCGGGTATATATGAGTTGTCACACTTTTGTATCAGTGAACGCATCTGGTAATTGATTTGCACCATGTTCATGTTATTTCGTAGGAGGATCAAGGTACAACCTAATTATCTGGTCAATGAATCTTGCGAAAGCCATATTTCGTGTAGTCAACAGACATACATGTGACCATTTGCTGGATGCGTCAGTCAATACCATAAAATATCGAAATGGCTCGCATTGTGGGTGAATAGGCCCACATATATCACCATGTATTCTTTCTAAAAATATTAGAGATTCATTCCCTATTTTAGCTGGTGATGGCCGAGTTATTAGTTTTCCTTGAGAACAAGCATTATATGAAAATTCTCTCGATTGAAAAATTTTCTGGTTTTTCAACGGATGGCCATTTGAATTTTTCACAATTTTTCTCATCATGACTGAACTAGGATGCCCTAAACGTTCATGCTAGATTTTGAATGTACTTGTAAACTTCGGGTTTATTGTAATATATGATTCATTCGTATATATTTTTGTGGAATATATTCCGGAGGATAGAGCTGGTGATATATGTGAAAATTATTTTCAACAATTTTCTGTTTGTTAGGGTTTTCATTTCTTAAAAAAACAAAGCAAAACTGAATAATTAACACTGCGTTTGATATTACTCCCTCCGTTTCAAATTAGTTGTCTTTTAAGGTTGTTTCACACATATTAAGAAAATATTTAATTTTTCTGTTTTACTCCTAATAAATGTTTATTTGATTTTATTTCATTGGTCAATATATTAAAATAAGAGGGACAAAATTGAAAATCTTATCAAATATATGCATTGAAAACATAAAACGACAACTAATATGAAACAAGTTTTAGGGTCCAAAACGACAACTAATATGAAACAGAGGGAGTAATATTTTCTTTGCAAAAAAAAAGTTAATAGAATCAAAAATTTTAAAACCACGAAATTTAAAAATTAATTTAAAGATTAAAATTTAATTTTTTTGGTCAATATTTTCCACTTACAAGAAGTTGGGATCTAAACATGTTGGACCCAATCCAAATCAAGACTGATTTTTTTCTATGCCCAATCGAATTGGTACATGAAGATTGAGGCCATATAATCGAATCTAAGGGGGTGTGGCGGGTCCTTATTAGGTGGAAGCAATGGTCAATGGCCTCAACCTAAAAATATCACACAGTTGTGCGGATTCTTAGGACTAATAGGGTATTACCGTAGATTTGTCGCAGGCTATGGGAAGATTACTAAACCGCTCACAGAGTTACTTAAAAAAGGAGAATTTGAATGGTCAACAATAGCGACTACACATTTTGAAGCTCTCAAAGCGGAGGTAACAAGACTTCCAACTCTGTCGTTACCAGACTTTGATCAACCTTTTATCATCGAGACAAATGCAGCGGGAACATACATAGGCGCTGTGTTATATCGGGGAAAGAGGCCTATAGCGTTTATAAGTCAAGGGTTTTCAACAAAAGGACGCATCAGATCGGTCTATGAGAGAGAGTTGCTGGCAATTGTCTTTGCGGTGGATAAATGGAAGCATTACTTAACAGGGAAGAAGGTGATCATTCGAACATATCAAAGAAGTCTTAAACATTTATTGAGCCAGAAGACAGTGTCATCAATACAACAGAGGTGGGTATCCATATTAGCCAGTCTGAATTATGACATCGAGTACAAACGAGGAACGAAAAATCGAGTAGCAGATGCTTGATTAAGGCGACCATATAATGAGAAGAGGTTACGTCTGCTGATGTTATCCCCAACGACATTGGATATAACCAAATTACAGCAACAAGTACAAGCCAATTCGGATTTGAAAGCAATCTGGGATCAGTTGAAAGAAGGAAATAAAACAATATTAGGATATAATATTGCTCAGAGACCTTGTATAAAGACGGCAGGGTTGTAATACCACCAGGATCTTCTTTATTCCAAGGTTATTGGAACAGTTCCATGCAAGCCATATGAGAAATCATGAAGGGGTCCTAAAGACTTACAAGAGATTACGCAGTGAGGTTCAATGGAAAGGGATGCGCAAGGATATTACAGAGTTTATCAAGCATTGCCAAGTTTGTCAACAAAGTAAGTACTCCACACTCTCACCTGCTGGTCCATTGCAACCATTACCGATCCCTGTCAAGGTCCCGTCGAATATTAGCTTGGGTTTTATTGACATTTATATTCATAAAATTAAAAAATGTATTTCATGATTGCTATATAGGATATTTTAGTGGGAGTCGCAACATTAACATCAAATCCTTTTTAGTGAATAATAGTAATATACTGAATTTGGTTTATGCATGCTATTTTGATGAATTGTTTTGCTCATATTTAAATTGTATGATGTTATTATTGGGCTCGTAATGGAGAGACAAACTCTAATTATTTGTTGCATTTGAAAATAGTACGTAGTTGCTTCATTACACACAACACATTGAAAGTAGTTAGTAGTTGGGGGACACTGAAATTTTCTTTCATGCTAAGGGACAAACGAGAGTGATGGGCTATGTAAAGAGATACATTAATCCGGAAATAAGATTGGTAAAAAATAAAAAATTGTGTACTCTTGCAATAAATTCATTTTCACCCTCTCGATATATGTGCACTTGTACTTTGATCTTTAACTTCTCTATATCAATTTTATTTCATAATTTATTATGTACCTCTTATCTTCTCTCTCTCTCACACAAGATAACAATTTTTTGGTGTACTTTCATTATGTCAAAATTCATTTTTTATAGTATTTTTTATATAATTGGTGAAAAATATGATAACAGATGTATTAGTTCTAAAACAAATATTTGGTTTCCTACAACAGACCAATGACATCATCAGATCTATCCATATAGACCAATAGCACTCAAGTTGTGTCTTATGATAACTCTCTGACGTTCAAATAAGTTCAAAAAGAACCGCAAAATTGGTTTGCTACAACCGACCATTGAAGATTTTTTGTTTACATATACCAAATAAGTTAGTGTAATTAGTAATTTGGAAACTGCAGTGTACGACCCACAAAAAAAAAAGTTTAAATTAACGCAACAACATGAATTACGTACACACCAATCTTAATTGGAATTATTAGTTAGCACAACTTAAAAACACATTAAAAGTAACAGCTAGAGTACACATTAAAAGTAGTAGCTAGAGTATACCAAATATGTAAAGTAAAAAAGTGAAAGTGGTTGTGTGGGTAGACTTGTTCTCTCTGACCCGAATATCGAGGAGAGTTCTCTTTCAACGTTCTCCGATGCTGGTGGAGCTGTGGCTTGATGCCAGCATCGGGATTTCCGCATTTCGTTTCATCGTTTCTCTATAGTCTGCTTGTTCTACTTCTGATTTTGTCTTTTCTTTTTGTTTCCAATTTTTGGCTTTGGCCGTTTATACTCCTCTTTTCTTGCGTCGGTGTTGCCGTCTGAATCACCTAGACCATATGGGTCCTGTTTTCTCCCCTCCATCAGTTATGGAGAGTTATATTTTCAACTTCCTCCCATTAAGAGAGATCGTTTTCACCTTCGTCCATTCTAAGGGAGAGAGGAGAACTCTTCTTGATCTCCAAACCGCAATTTTCCCTCTCGTTGAGAGAAGAACTCTTCTTGGTCTCCAAGAGAACCAATCCGCCATTTCCCCTCTCGTTGAGAGGAGAACTCTTCTTGGTCTCCAATCCGAGGAATCTTTCTATTTCTTCAACCGTTTTGTCATCTTGTGTAACGGTCTGTTCGAACCTGAAGATGCAAGCAGTCTTATTGATGAATCATGATTTTAAGGGTTTTATACCTTTTATTTCATATGTTTTTAATGTCTTTATTGAGTCTATGATTAGATTTTGTGTCTTTGGTCCTTTTCAGTGTCTTGATAGGTTTACACTTCATTGGAGCTAAATGGATGAAATGGAACAGCTTTGGGCATTTATACACTTCAAGGAACTCATGAAAATGTTCTAGGATCGAACGATCCAGAAAGAGATCGACCAGATTGACGAATTAATAAAGTGATGCATTTTGAATCGGAAGACTGACCGATCCCGATCGCGAATATTCTCCAAAGCAAGTGTTTACTTCGATTTTTGACCTAATTGACTCCTATATAAAGAATGTTAGACCTGAGTGGTCAGGGAGACCCAGAGACAAAATTCGACTATTTTTCCTTTGTTCTTTTCAGTTTTTAGATATGTAATTTTCTCCTAGTTCGTCTTCACAGGTTTTCGGAGAACATGATGTCAGATCGTGATAAAGTATTTGGAATGAGATCTTCAAAGCTCAAGGCACTGCATTTCACAAAAGCACCGCTTACCAACCTCAATTGGACGGTAAAATCAAGGTACTCAGTCGTTGCCTTGAGACTTACTTGCAATGTTTCATTAATGGGAAACCGAAGATGTGGACTCAGTGGCTGCCATGGATGGAATATTGGTACAACACGTCTTATCACTCGGCTATACAAATGATCATTTTCAAGCTTTCTATGGAAAGAAACCTCATAAGCTATTGCATTTTGGCGATGTTCCAACAGCCAACGCTCATGTAGAAGACTTGCTAAAAGAGAGAGATGGATTACTTACAGCTTTGAAAGAAAATCTTCAAGTAGCACAAGCCAGGATGCAATAGTCAGCAAATAAGCATCAGAAGGAATTGGAATTCAAACAGGGTGATTGGGTTTATTTAAAACTCAGACCTTACCGACAGGTGACAGTAGCACAGCAGCGCAACGAGAAGCTAGCGCCAAGGTTCTTTGGTCTCCCAAGAAAGCTCCATACACCCAGTTTTTCACATTTCTCAATTCAAACTCATCCCCTACCAGACATCATGACTTTAAACTTGGTATGGGACACTGAACCAGAGGAAATTTGAGCCATCTGCAGTGCTACTCAAACTAAAGGTACAGAAGTGTTAATTAACTGGAAAGAGCTGCCAGAGTACGAAAATACATGGGAACCTTTACAACAACTTTCTACTCAGTTTCCTCAATCTCACCTTGAGGACAAAGGTGTCTTCATTATGGGAGGGTATTGATAACCTAGCGGTTCCATTAGCTTACATCCAGAAGAAAAAACGTATATAGGTGAAGAGGATTCCAATCAAGTGGCTAAGTAAAGGAAGAGAGAAAGAAGGGTAAAGACTTTACAACATCTAGAGTCTCTCTATCCTTATTAAGTATTTAAATAAGAATTCTTGTAGTTCTATTTTGATTGTATGTCATTTAAGTTACAATGTGTGTCGTTTGAGAATAACAACACTATATATGTGTAAGTTCCCATTGATGAAGTTGCATGTTCCTTTTCTTTAACCGTTTCGAAAGGAAACCAAAAAAGAGTTTTCCAACCCCAAAAACAGAGCAACAACACAGCACACACATATTAGTTGCATCTCTCAGCTTCAATAGTTATTTATAGCCATGCTGGTCCAATCTCTGTTGATGGAAAGATCATCCAAGTTATGTCTAACCGTAACCCGTATCTTCTCCCTTGGAAGAAAGTTAAAAAATCACTTCTGTTTGAAACTGAAGTCTTCATCTAAAATCCAGATGAGTATTTGAAATTTGTTAGATGTTGATGTATCCATCTCAAATAATGCAGCCATCAATACTTCTGATGAAAACCCACTAAAATGGTGTTCCACTGAAGGCATCAGAGCCAACATGTGTATGTTGATGTTGGAGTCAGAAACAAACCTGTAAGTTTTTCGTGAGTGAGATCTTCTGCTCTTCAGGTTGATTACTGATCTGAAGGCATCAGATTTAGGAATTAACATTGTCATCCAAGGAACCGGTGTGTTCTGGGTGTGTTTTCGATAGAGAATGTGCATGAATTAATCGATTGAGAGAGTTTTTCTTTCTTTTTGTTCTAAAAATTTCCCAAAATTACCTAAAGATTTTCGTTTTTCTCACCAAATTACAAGCTATTATTTTTTTAATTATAAATCTAAATAATTCCACCAAATATCCAAAATCTCACCCCAAATCTCTCAAAATTCCAAATATCTTCATTTCCACCAAATCTCCTAAAATTCTAGTTTCATTACACCCCCTTTGTGATTTGATTTAGTTTATACCTAGATGCAATCTTTTAATTCTACTTCTTCTCATATACTTCTAAGTTCTAAACATGAATTTAGTCTCTTCTATAGCTTCAAATTATGTTGCCTCTAGCTTCTGATGGCTTTCACTCTTCTTGTTCTCATTGATGAACTAGCAACTTCTCAGGTGAACAAAGAAATAATCAAAGAATAAACCTAATTATGTCATCCCAAAATAAGCATTTCAAGTGGCGTTTTGGAGGAGGAAGAAATAGGTCTAGATTTGACTAAGATAGGATAAAAAGGATTCTATAGACATAAGAAGAGCATCGGTTCTTCTTCTTCGTTCAAATTTTTATCTATGCATTAATTTTATGACTATAGTCAACGAGAATCGCAATCCTTAAGTGTGTAATAAAATGTTACCTTTGTTTATTCTGTCGAAATAAACAAACTGGGAAAGGATAATTCAAGACCAGTTCGATGAACTTTATGATTTAAAAAAGGGTTTTCTGTTAAAAAACCATCAAACTTATTAAATATTGCAAGAATGACACTCAATTTTAAAGTGTGAAAATAAAAGTAGTGAAGTTTACGTGGCACCGCTATATAGCCATAGCGTGTATCGTCGATGTGGCACCGTCAATTGCTGTTAAAAAACTAAAGGTGGAACTAAAACACCGTAGTTTTGATTGTTAAAAACTACACGCTGTTTGTTATGTTTTTGTTGCAATTGTTGTTGTTTTTTAATAGTCAAAACAACATGATTTTTATATTTACATTTAATTTTAAAAATTAGAAAAATGGAAACTGATTTGGGAAAAAAAAAATTAGAATGTCGATTGAGTTTTCTTTTTCTTCAATCAAACAAGATGAGAACAAGATGGGCACGTCGATTGAGTTTGAGAAATCAATAAAGAAGCTTGAAAAAGATCAATTAAAGAAGAAGAAAAAGAAAACTCAATCAAAATTATGAAAGTATAATGTCTAATTATGAAAACTTGACAAATTATGATTGATTTGGTTTGGATTTATGTGTTTTAATTCAATTATAATTTTAATACTTTCAAACATAAGAAGAAGAAATCTGATTATTAAATGTATAAAAGTATTAAACGTTAATGCCTCAAAAATGATGGATTAACCAAAACATTATTAGCAGAAATCTGGGTTTTATTTAGCAAAAAAAAATCTGGGTTTGAAGAACTCAGATCCAAGTCGGATCGTATCTAAGTCACTACGAGAAACTTCATATCAAAATCGGATCTAAGTCACCAACAATATATTACACAACACAAGAATTAAAACACATAAACCCAAACCAAATCCATAAAATTTCTTCTTCACCACCATTCTCCTTTGAAGAACTCAAAAATCCCAGATTTTGGATTCCATAGATCTAGTCTTCGATCTTCATCAATCCTCAAATTCGTCTTCCGATCTTCAATTTCAACGAGTCACAAGGAGAAATACTCAAATTTACGAGCTGGATCTCAAAGATCCAAAAAACTTGAGAAATGAAGAGCTTGAAGAGCCAAATTACACATCAGTTTCTTCATGTACAAACAAACGCAGCAACCCAATTGAGTATACATATCAAGAAAGAGCTGAACTTCTTAGAAGGGTAGATTCAATCAAAGATCATCTCCTTCGTGGTGGTAATAATATGATTGTTGAAATTAATTTCTTGGAATTGGTATGATGGAGAAGACGAATGCATAATTACTGTAGCAGCAACTGTAAATTTTTTTTTTGGAAACGATGATTTATCATAATTTAAAAATCACGTCGTTTTGACTACTAAAAAACAACAACATTTGCAACAAAATCATAACAAACATAGTGTAGTTTTTAACAATCAAAACTACGTCGTTTTAGTCCTACCGTTAGTTTTTAACAGCAATGGACGGTGCCACATCGAAGATACACATTATGGCTATATAACGGTGCCACATCAACTTCACTAGTTTAATTGCACATTTTAAAGTTGAGTGCCATTCTTACAAAATTTAATAAGTTTGATGGTTTTTTAGCAAAAAAATCCTTTAAAAACTCATGCTTATAGCTTGATGTTGAAAGCTGTTATTGAGGTAAAAGGTTGTGATTCTGCATTAAGAATGTTTAGAGAGCTAGACAGCACCATGGTTAACTCACTAACTCACTGTGGCCAGAGGTGAAAAACAGAAGAAGAAGGTTCGTTTCTTCGATTATTCATTATTTTTATCTTTACAAGATTCAATCAATCTAGATTAAAATGGTAACAGAATAATCCATTTCTTTGTTTATATCTTCAGTTTTAAGTAATTGATTTAGGTTTCGTAATTATTGACCTTGTGTATGGTTTGCAGGATGGGGTAAAATGCATCTGTGCATTTTCTCGGAAACAAACCTCTTGTGAAAGTGGTATTATTTGTTTTACTGTCTTCTCGGAACCAAATTGTTGTCTCTCTGTTTCTGTTTTTGTTTAGGTTGTCTCGGAACCAAAGTCTTGAATATGATGTATTGTCTCTCTGTTTTTGTTTAGGTTAATTGGATATATTGGTTAAGATAAATGTGGTTCTTGTTTCAAGTGTTGGACTGCATAAATGGTAAGTAGATACAAGTGTTTTTCTGTGTATAGGGTTTAGGTTTTGAGAGTGTGTCTCAAGTTTTGAGAGTCAAAACAATTTATACACAATATTTCAAAAAATAAAATTTTAAAAACCTCATTAGAGGTTTTACCATTGGAGTATGTTTTTTTTAAGAAACCCTCTAAGTATCTAAACTTTTGATTTTGTAATATTTCAATAATAAATATGGTTAAGAACCCCTCTTGGGTTTTTAACCATTGGAGATGGTCTTATCTGGCTTAACCCAATTACCTGAGACAAGACATGATATAGCATTCATGACTAAATTTAGTTCTGTACTAAAACTCAAATAGACTTTTATATAAACTCAGAGAATAATGTAAGAATCAGATAGGGTTGTCTCAACATGGAGGTTTGATAATTGCTTTATTTTTTTCAGCGTAAATAGACATAAGTTTTAAGATCTGGCTATTTTTGGCATGAAAATCTACACCAAAAACGTGAGCCAACTAATCCTTCACAATTTTGTACTTAATGACAGTCGAAGATCAACCAATTTGGTATGGGTTGGGAGGGCAATAAAACCAGGTGATCATGACCTTGAGGTTAATTAGTTTAAGATCAATGGTAAATGGAGATTGTGTTAATGGTAAAATATGGTTATGAAAAAATCTTGTGCATATGCACGGGTTCTCACCTAGTGTATTTAATCAGTGGCATATGTGAATGAAGAAGAAGAGAAATTTTTATTAAAATAAAATATTATGATTTGTAATATTGGTAATTTAGTGATCCAATTTTTAATTTCTTTTATTTTTCTGCAGTAAATTTTATTCTCCCTCCATTAAATATAGATTTTTAGAAAAATTAATTTTCCTAGTTTAAATTGTTATGCCTTAAAGTTCAAATTATAAAGTTATGTGTTCTCATTTGTGACCAGTTTTGTACCATATTGATTAGCTCATTTTTTTAATTAATTAAAATGACTATTTTTTTTTTCATAAAAGACATTCTATTCAAAGCATCAAAAATAGTTACAATATGGTAAAATATAAGATAAAAGCAGCATAAGGATACTAAAAGTATATGAATCAACTCAATGAGGCAAACCAGACGTCAAGTTGAAGCTTAGCACCCACACACAAAAAAACAACAAACGACGGCATAGGAAGATCATTTGCTGAATGGAACTCTCTTAGAAGATCGAAGATCACAATACCGATAGAGCATCCAATCTAGGAAAATGGTTAACCGATAAGCTCTAGAACTCCTTCCGGCTGTATTTGAATGAGCTGAGCACAAAGACATCAGTTAGAGGCTCTTGAAAAAAACTACAACCGATCGGGTATTATGGTACATCCGTACCCGTATCCGAACCGAACTGCATATTTCGGATCGAGTTAGAATTCGAGTATCGGATGCGGGTATTTTGTCCACCCTTAGCTAGAGCTGAAAACATCACCAAGCAAGTCAAGAGAGAGATGAAAAAGCGACGAGAAAAAAAATGATAATAACTTCCGTAACATAAAATATGTTACGTATAAGAATTGGTCTTTTTTTTTTATTTTTGTTAAAGAATATATGAATTGGTCTCTTTAGCTAGTAATTTCCACTAGAGATATTCATATCATTGTTCCTAGATTCGAACCAAACATTCTACGATATAAATTTCAAATAAAGCTATAATTTTCTATTGGCGGCCGTAACTCTGCAGTCTCACCATCGGTTTTTGTATTTTCGCCGCATAATCTCCGTCTTCTCTCCGCCGTCCGCGGTGACTCTATGTTCACTCTAAAAATCTTTTCATTTTTTTTTTTTTAAAATTAGATTAAAAAAAAAAACAAGAGAGGATAGATTCATTGGTTTGAGTCAAGAGTCAAGACCACCTGTAATTCCAACAAGTTAGTTGCCTACCGTTTATCATTAAGCTGAAATACAGAAATGCTTTCACGTGTCATCATATCAAACGAAGTGTTACAAAAGTTTATATTCTTCTAGATGTAACGTTAGCATAACTATCTGTTCAAACCAAAAAAAGTCTACCCTTTCGTCTTTGGTTAACTCAATTATTATTACTTTTTAAAAATAGTTTTTGGGATATAAATATGAACTGATTAATGCTGTTTTAGAATCTGGAAACGAGTAAAGAAAGTTATCAACATAATAGTCATACTTCTTTAAACTATGATATCCCTAACTCCTAACATTTATAATATCTAAAGAATTAATGGTTAGAGAAAATAAATGTTCTTAGATTACTCAAATCAAATATGAAATGAAAGCTTAAAATTTTTTAATTATTATAAATTGGAAATCTAAAATTATAAGTTGTATATTATAAAAAGATATATTATAATTTTTAAGCAATTTATTATATATGTTATTATATATCACCATTTATAGTTTTGTAAATTTGAAACTAATTAGCTAAACTAAAATTTTTAAACTATATATTACAAATTTTATAGTTTTAAAGTATTACAATTATATTAATTGACATGAATTATAAATAATTATATAGCAATTTATCAACTATATCTACTCCAATTATTATCGAATTTTAACGTATTTATTATATTTTACAGAAAAATGTATCTTCTAATAGTTATATTTTACCTGAACTTATGAATTTGTGCAATCATATATATTTTACAGAATTTCGTCTAATCAGAATCATGTGACCAAATCAACAAAAAATTTGCTGTCCTTAATAAAGTCCTAAATTTTCCATAAAAAAGGATTAAAAGTTAAGAAGATTTAGTGTTAAGATTATAGAAGGTTTTTAAGCATCATTTAATATAGAAATTAAATTAATAAGCGTACTTTTTTTGTTGCCCAAGCTGACCAAATTTGCCTTATCTCTCTTACTCAAGCTGCCCAATCTGCCCGTTGCTGACCACTTTCAGTCTCTCTCTCCCAAGATGCCCTTTCGTAGCTCTGTAATCTCTCCGCACGCAAAAAAAAAATCTCCCTTTTGACTAAAACTTTCTCCGGCTAATCTCCAATTGTTTTCTCCTTCTCCGTTCACTTATTATCTCTCTCTTCTTTGTCCCCAATTAAGGAACTCAAAATCACTTGTACTGAAGTTAGGTCTAAGAATCGATTTTGGGGAAAAAAGGATCAAACTTTATACTCTGAGAGAATTGGGTTTTCTGATTTTTGGGAAAAAGATCAAACTTTTCTTCGATCTCTGTCTTTTCATTGATTTCGTTTTCTGGGTTTGTTCAAGTTTTGAGCTTTCTTACTCAAATATGTGAACAGAGAGATAGAGTGATCTATTACCTTGACTTTTGTTTTTTGATTGGGAATTAGGGTTCATAAGTTTGATGATGGGTACAGGGGAAGATTCTGATAAGGTGATGGAGAAATTGGGTGTGGAAAAAGGGAAGAATTTGAGTAAAAAAAAGAATGTTAAGAAAGATGGAGATGAGAGTGAAAGTGGTTTTTGGTTTAGATTTAAGTTATTGTTTAGTTGTATCTCTTCTAGATCAAAAGTTGATAGTTCCATGAATGCTACTATAATTATTGGTAATTCTCTTTCTCCCTCTATATTGATGTATATATGTATTTGTGTAGATGACAAGATTGTGATTGAGCTTTTTATTTTGTGGTCGAAAGACAATTTTAGATATCTATAAATGGAAGCTCATCATTTTGAAAAATTGTAATTATATGGGGAATTGTGTTTTATATGGTAGAAGTTGTGTCTGTCTGTGTGAGTTTCAAGATAGAGCCTTTCTCCCTCTAATAGATGTATGCATTTGTGTAGATGAAAAGGTTTTCAGATTGTGATTTAGCTTTTTATTTTGTGGTGACACGAGTTTGAAAGATAACATGTATAAATGGAAGCTCATAGTTTTGAAGGATTGTAATTATATGGGGAATTGTGTCATATATGGTAGAAATTGTGTTTTCATAATCAATTCCAAGATAGGGCTTTTGTCTATGTGCTTGACCTTTATCTTACTGTTCTGAGTTCCATACTTCAATTCTTTAGTACTCACTTTCTTTTGTTTTATATTTAATGCAGCAGAACCTAAGCAAGTTAATGAGAAGCGTGAAGTTCAAGTAGCTCCCACTAAAGACGTAGGCAGTGTGGAGAGCGGTTCTTCAACACCTCTAATCAGCGGGGAGTTGAAGTATTCCTCTAAGCTACGGATTTTTATGTTTAACGACCTCAAGTCAGCCACTAGGAATTTCAGACCAGAGTCTCTTCTTGGTGAAGGTGGGTTTGGATGCGTTTTTAAAGGATGGATAGAGGAAAATGGAACTGCACCCGTCAAGCCTGGTACCGGTCTAACTGTAGCTGTCAAAACACTGAACCCAGATGGCCTTCAAGGTCACAAGGAGTGGCTGGTAATGATTAAACTCTGTACTGTTTTTTTCGGTTTCTATGGACAATGTTAATGATTTTGCTATTTATGTACAGGCTGAGATTAACTTCCTTGGAAACCTTGTTCACCCAAGTCTTGTTAAGTTGGTTGGCTATTGCATGGAAGAAGACCAAAGGCTGCTTGTTTACGAGTTTATGCCACGAGGGAGTTTGGAGAATCATCTTTTCAGAAGTATGTCAATCACAAACCGATGCACATCTTCTTCTTCTTCTTCTTCCTGAAGGTTTTAAGGGATTCTTTTCTATTTACTGTTTTTTAATCTTTTTCCATTTTGGTTCAGGGACTTTACCTCTCCCTTGGTCTGTTCGAATGAAAATTGCACTTGGTGCAGCTAAAGGTCTCGCCTTTCTTCATGAAGAAGCTGAGAAGCCAGTTATATATCGCGATTTCAAAACATCTAATATTTTACTAGATGCGGTATGTTTGGAAGCCAATTAATACAATAAAAAGCCTCAAACTTGTTTCCTTTCTCTCCACATTTATATATTTTTAGAGAAAATGTTACCATTTCAGGAGTATAATGCAAAGCTCTCTGATTTTGGACTTGCAAAAGATGCTCCAGACGAGAAAAAATCCCATGTATCAACCCGAGTCATGGGAACTTATGGTTATGCTGCCCCTGAGTATGTAATGACAGGTATGTCAGATGTTCTGGGCTTGTTCTTGGTTATCGTAATATCGATTGAGCTTTCGGACTTAGAAAATTTTCAATATGAACAATCAGGACATCTTACAACGAAGAGCGATGTGTACAGCTTTGGAGTAGTTTTACTTGAAGTACTAACTGGACGAAGATCCGTGGATAAAAGGCGGCCAAACGGAGAACAAAACTTGGTTGAATGGGTGAGACCTCATCTCTTAGACAAGAAAAGGTTTTACCGGCTATTAGATCCTCGGTTAGAGGGTCACTTCTCGATCAAAGGTGCTCAGAAAGCTACGCAAATAGCAGCACAATGCCTTAACCGAGACTCTAAAGCTAGACCGAAGATGAGTGAAGTTGTTGAAGCCTTAAAACCGTTACCAAATCTTAAAGACTTTGCTAGCTCTTCTTCTTCTTTCCAAACAATGCAGCCTGTTGCTAAGAACGGTATTAAAACACAAGGAGGAGGGTTTGTGTCGAGAAATGGACCGCCTTTGAGGAGTTTGTCTAGCTTAAACCTGCCTACTGCTCAAGCTTCACCTTATCGTTATGCCCATCAATCACCAAAACCTAAAGGAAAAGAGCAATGACTCAAATAGATAATTAGTTCTTCATGTCTGACCAAGGTTTTGCTGATCACGGCTGGATGTATAGCTTCCTGTTTCATTGATTCCTTCCCATTCAAGAGCAATGTTCTCGGCTTCAGCTTTTTACCCAGATTGGAGCTATGGAAACTGAAGCTTGGCAAATTTGAAATGTTAGGATCCTGGTTTGTGTTCATTGAGTTTGATGGGACTCATAAAATATCTTTGGTCCTGAAAGGTCTAAAGATTTTGATCTATGATTTTAATGTGTAGAAGTGTAAAGTTTGAGAGTGTAAAGTTCTTCAAATGATAAAAAAAAAAAACCTATTGTCTGTAAAAACTTATGTTTTACCCTGTAATATATGTTCCGTCTTCTGACATGCATTGGTTTTTAATAATTCAATTCATTTATGCTTTAAACTACCGTTCCGATAGGGCTGGGCATTCGGGTTTTTGGGTATTTTTATATTTAGGATCGGATTTGGTTTGGCTCTATGCATCGTTTCGGATTTAGATACCTAAAATAGTGGGGAAACATAAGAAAATGATTAAATTTGAATAGAATTTGGTTAAATTTGAATAAATTTTTATAAATATAATTAAAAAAATTCTTATAATTTAGTTATTTTTGAAATTTTGACTATTTTGGTTTTAAAATAATTGATATATCTAGCTTTATAATTGTAATTTTAGATAATTGGGCTATAATAAATCTAAATATAATTAATATTTGTATACATGTAATTATATTTGAATATTTCGGGTACCCATTTGGTTCTCAGCTCGGTTCGGGTTCAGGTTCAGTTTTTTAGGTATAGAAATTTAAGGATCTTTCGAGTATTTCTAAATTTTGGATCGGGTTCGGTTCGAGTATTATCGGATCGGTTTGGATCTGGGTATTCGGGTCTGGTGACTATTATTATTTCGGAAAGATGGGATCTTTTCTAAAGTAATCAAAAAGATTGGGGAGCCTTTATGTTAAAACCATAAAAATAGGGAAAAATAAAAAGAATGGAGATGCGGGGTATCGATCCCCGTGCCTCTCGCATGCTAAGCGAGCGCTCTACCATCTGAGCTACATCCCCTTTTGTTCGTAACTTCGTATTTTATTATAATAATATTAAAAAACTTTTCTTCTTAACCCTCCCCAGTTCCGACTTCGCTCGTTGGAGTTTACAGATTTTGAATTCGCGAAGATGCTGAGAAAACTACTGACGCAATCATCTTCTCGCCGACTTCTCTCTTCCGGTACAACATTCTTCTCCAAATCTTCTCTTTCACCATTTTCCTCATTATCCTCTTCGCCGAAGCCACCGTCCTCGGAGAATAGCACCGTTGAACATGTCGAACATCCTGGAACTACCATCTCCGTCGATCGTTCAACTCTCTACAATCCTCCTGGTACGTATTTCACTCCCAATTTCGATTTTGCTATTTCAATTTGACAGATTTGGAATCTGATTGTTGTAAATTTTAGATCACTCTCATGAATCCAAACCTGATTCTGAGCTCGTTAAGCATCTCAAGAGTATTATCAAGGTAACTTCCCATTTCATACATTTTGAAGCAAATTGAAACAAATCTATGAATTGGTTTATGTATCACAGTTTCGAGGTGGTCCAATCTCTGTTGCTGAATACATGGAAGAGGTTTTGACTAATCCTAAAGCTGGATTCTACATGAATCGTGATGTGTTTGGAGCTCAAGGTGATTTCATTACTTCTCCTGAAGTTAGTCAAATGTTTGGCGAGGTAATTACTTTTAGCATTTCTTGATTGTGTGTTTTGGTTTTATGTACGAGCTTGAGATTGTTTTGATTCTCAGATGATTGGTGTTTGGACTGTGTGTGTTTGGGAGCAAATGGGAAGGCCAGAGAGGGTTAATCTGGTTGAGCTAGGTCCAGGTCGAGGAACACTTATGGCCGATCTTCTTCGTGTATGCATTTTTGCTCTTGTGTTGTATCCTTGAGATTTCTACTTGATTATCGCATTGCTGACTAACTGAAACCTTTGGACTTGTAGGGTACATCAAAGTTTAAGAATTTTACGGATTCATTGCAAATTCATTTTGTGGAATGTAGTCCTGCATTGCAGAAGCTTCAGTACCAGAACCTGAAATGCAGATACGAAAGTGATACAGAGAAGAAAGCTATAAGTTCATTAGCTGGGACACCTGTGCACTGGCATGCTACTCTTGAAGAGGTACCATCAGGAGGTATGTATCTTTTGTTACAGTTTCCTTGGAATTTAAGAATTATTAATTGTGATTATCAATGAGGTTGTGGTATTAATATATGTTTTTGCCTCTTTTGCTTTTGCGGCAGTACCAACGTTAATCATTGCTCATGAGTTTTACGATGCTCTTCCAGTTCATCAGTTTCAGGTTAGTCATCTTTAAATTATAGTCTTCTCCTGTTAGTTTAGTATCTATATCTTATGTAGACTTGATCTCTGCAGAAATCTTCACGTGGCTGGTGTGAGAAAATGGTTGACATAGGAGAAGATTCACAGTAAGTATTAGGGGATTCAAAGAAAAAGGATTTATTTCATTAGTGGAATTTGAAAAATGAATGTATATATGATCGATGTGTTGTTGGTTTAGGTTCCGCTTTGTTCTATCCCCACAGCCTACACCTGCAGCCTTGTATCTCATGAAACGTTGCACATGGGCTACACCTGAGGAAAGGGAAAAAATCGAGCATATCGAGATCAGCCCAAAATCAATGGATTTAACCAAAGAAATTGCCAAGAGAATAGGTTCTGATGGAGGTGGAGCACTTATAATCGATTACGGGATGAATGAAATCATTTCAGATAGTCTTCAGGTTTGTGTCCTTAAAATCTTCTGATCATGTTTATAAAGTCTTGTTATCTGAATCTATGGCTAAGATTTAACAATCATTTTCTAACTCTGTTACCAAAAAATGTTTTCAGGCTATTAGAAAACACAAGTTTGTCAACATACTAGATGATCCCGGGTCTGCAGATCTAAGTGCTTATGTTGATTTTCCTTCAATAAAACACACAGCTGAGGAAGCTTCAGGTTCGTTCCCATACTCGTACTAGTCTATGTGATATAGAGAGAGTTAGCATTACTTAACCAAATCTAAACATGTGTGTTGTGCAGAAAATGTCTCAGTCCATGGACCTATGACTCAGTCTCAGTTCTTGGGTTCACTTGGTATAAACTTCAGAGTTGATGCATTGCTACAGAACTGTGACGATGACCAAGCTGAGTCCTTGAGGGTAGGATATTGGCAACTAGTTGGAGATGGTGAAGCACCTTTCTGGGAAGGACCCGACGAACAAACACCGATTGGAATGGGAACGAGGTATCTTGCAATGGCTATTGTCAACAAAAACCAAGGCGTTCCAGCTCCATTCCAGTAAGAAAGATTGAAACTTTTGAGAGAATGAAACCAATGCTCTTTATTTATTTTTTCTTGTAACTTTGTTAATCTTTTAGTAGTAGTGATAATAAAAGCTTTTTGATTCTCAAGTTTTTTTGCGATTAGTGTTTTCCAATCAAATTCATACCTAACACATTATATTTCTAAACACAAGTCCTATTTTTACCTTTACTCTCAGATTCGGGCACCTGGACTTGCCACAACTCAGGGTTCCATCTTCAACCACTTCCCATGCAAGCCCACTAATTTGAATGGTTATCTTCATTGGCAATGCAGTGCAAATTGAGCCCTTGTTGCTCATAATTTCTATGCTTCTACCTGGCTTTGTCACGTCATTGAATTACCTCAACTGAAGCACCCATATCAAGATAACAAAGCGACTCTCACTATCTCATGTAACTTTCAAAAATAATATAGGAAAGTTATAACTAATTGAATTAATTTTCCTTTAAGGCACAATTCAATTGGAAAAAGAAAATAGAACACTTGCAAACAATAGCCAATATTCTATCGAGAGAATTGTTACATATAAATAATTTCCCTAAAAAAAGAAGTCATCGAAAAACCTTTAAAGAAAAAATAAGTCTTCTTCTTCTCCTTTATTTGAGATCATCAAAAACTAGTTATGGATCTTCTTCCAGAGCCGGTGACAGTGATAATGCTGGCGAGACTACAGATCAGAGACATCACAAGAATTAAATTCGTGTGTAGGGAATGGAAATCGCTCTTGGAGTCTTCTTATTTCCGTGATGTCTACGGAATCACAAACCAAAGGTACTTGTCCTCTCCATGGTCCATCTTGTACAGAGACCAATTTTTTAGAACTGCTTCCGAATTCTTCTGCGAGAGATGGGGTTTTACGCAATCAATAGGTTCTTGAGTCTCACGTTTCCTGGACGAGCTGAAAACAGCTCACAATACCAGCCGAGTTGGTGTCTTGACCAGCACGGACGGTTTGATTTTGTTGGATATGTCGACCAAATCCGGACCTGAAACGTTCTGTGTGGCTAATCCTGTGTTGAGACGATTTATCAGAATCCATCAACATCCTCGTTCTTCTCACAATGGTTACCAAGGCGCAGCACTTGTAACACACATGAACAACGGTGATCTTTTAGGTTACAAGGTGGTTCGGTATGGGTTCGTTGAAAGGGGTGATAGTTTTACTTTCAAATGTATTCCTCTGATTCTGGTCATTGGACTTTCCACTTAGTCCGTACTGAGCATCCCATCTTCAACAGCTTCTCATCAAATCCCATTAATTTGAATGGTTATCTTCATTGGCTATGCAGTGAATCTGAAGCCCTCGTTTCGTATGATTTCTATGCTCCTACTGAGGTTTGCCGCGTCATCCCTTTACCTCAGTGCTCTGCTAGCATCTTTGGGACCGAAGAGACTCTTACTATCTCACGTGGGTCGCTTATGTATATGAAAACCGATAGTAGAAGACAACCAAACCAGCAGCTCAAGATCTGGAGGCTCAAGACGTATACGAGTAGCTCAATGAAGGAATCTTGGGAAATGGTGTGGGACCTCAGGCTTGGTCTTAGCCTCGCAACTGAGCCAGTGGCGATGCATCCTTTTGTTGAAGAGATCATTTACCTTGTCACACGCCAAACTGATTATTCCGAGACACATGCCTATCTTGTTTCAGGTAACCTATACACCAAAAAGTTCCAACTCCACGAATATTGGAAGCAAGAGCACAGATACTTGGGAGACTATTAATCTCATCTCTTTCATCAGTTTAAGCTTCCAAAAATAATCAGCTCCATTCCTTGTCCACCTGGCTGCACTCTTGTTACACTTCCCGACCAAGACTAGTTAACTCTCTAGTTTTCCCTTCCATTCTTGTTGCATTTATTTATTTTAAAACTTTTCATATTGTTTCAGTGAATCTCGTTCTAAAGTTAGGGTGTGTTATTTTCACTTCCATCGAATTGCACTAATTTTTGTTTTTTTTTAAATCCTTGTCAAATGTTAAATCATTCCAAACTTTTAAGGGTTTGCTCTTCCGTTTAGAAATTTGGCACAGAACATTCATGAAATCAAAAGCCTTTAGCTTTAATAGATTAAAGATTAAAAGATAAGAGAGTGTGTTTGACAAAAAAAAAAAAAAGAAAAAAAAGAGAGTGTACACTGTTTCAGTTTTTGGCCTTGAACTTTCTTTCAAGTTTCAAGTCGATGAGAATGACTGAGAAATTGTCTTTGCCTCCCTTCTGGAGAGCGAGATCTGAGAGATAATCAACCGCGGCTTGGCACGCTTGGTCTGCATCTTGGTCTCTCTTTTTCTAGAGGCAAGGATCCTTGCTAGCTTCTTGTGCCATATCAGTATACGATTCTTTGCCATATCGCAGGCTTCTTGATTACTCATTGCATCTCACAGTCCATTGCTGGCTAATATTAGACACTCATCTTCTTTTTCTCGTGCTAAGAATGCCACTGTATTGCCTCAAGCATTTTCTAGTCTTGCACACTCTATCTGGAAGAGAGTGATTTATATGAATCAGAAGTAGTTATTCAGACTATGTGAAAACACTTTCCAAGGAAAGAGAGGGCCGATTTTAGGGTTATTTTGTCGAATCTTTTCTCTCAGAATAATTGATCTTTTTTATTTATTTCTTGGGTTTCTCCCTGATTGTCAAAAGAGCATTTTCTGGTTCATAGCTTCCCTATTTATAGGTCTATGTTAAATCCTAATCTCTTTCCCTATTTCTGCCGTATATTAAATCCTAATTTAAAAGAATAATAATTGATGTGGCAATACCGATTTTTACGGTAATTGTTTAACCATTTTATTTTGCCAAACATACACTATATTATATATATATATATATACTAGATTAGAACCGGTCCAATGGATGGATTTTTTAAACTTTAAAAATATATTAAATTTAGATAAAATTAATAAATTAAATATTTATTGTTAATAATATATCTTAAATTATTTTAGGAAAATAAGTAGAAAGCATGTTTCTTTAGAGGAAAGAGTTATTTGCATAATCTTATTTTTCACATACATAAATTAATTTAACTTTCTATATTATAATTTTATTATTAACATATTAAAAATTTATACCACGTCAAATAACTTTTGGTTTCATCTTGTTATTCTTTTTTCCGATCATCGTTTGAGATAAGTGTTGAGAAAATACCAGGGATCTAAGAAAATTGAACCGAATCCGACATGAAAAAGGGTACCAAACCTAAATCCAAACCAACAAAAACATGAACGGGTCCTAGACTTCTATATTTGAAGAACTGAACCGAGAGCCAAATGAATATCCAAATTACAACTATATATCCAAAAATATTAATAATATATAAACTTGATATAACCAAACTACCATATAAATATTAACTATTTTTAGACCGCAATAATCAAAATAATTACAAGCGTTTAGAATTTTTATTAGATCTTAAATAATAATAAAAATAATTTAAAAATCAAAATATGAGAAGAAAATTTTAAATTTTATTAAATTAAATTTTAAAGTTTAAAGTCTAAATATCTATTTTATTATTCATTTTTTCCGTTGGTTTTAACCTAAATATCTATTTTAGTATGTGATCCTCATAATCATTTTGAGTTCAAATAATTAGAAACATATGATAAAAAAATGTTAGAGCTTAAATAATATAAAAATATAAATTTGAAAAGGAAACTTCAGATTTTAATTTGATAGTAAAATTGAACATATATTAGAAAGTAAAAAATTATCTATTTTATTGTTTATTTTGTTCCAATGGTTTTTCATTGAATTTTTTCTATTAAGAAAAATAAAAATCACATAATATTTTTTACATTTGTCATTTACATAATATGGTTAAAAGTGTCTTTAGGAAGTCGGTAAATATTTAGTATTTATTTCAGTAAAAGTAAAAATTGTATTAGCTTCTTCATAAATGCACTTGATGTAAAAAAGGTTTTTTAATTAAATTTTATATTCTACTATAAAAAAATGTCTTTAGACAATGAAGAATACTTCTCATGAACTTGCTTAGGTTCTGCGGAATTATTTATATAACAAATTAAGTCGAAAAGATATGAATTACTAAAGAAAGAGTTATAGAGGATCTAATATATACATATATGTTGAACCGTAGGTTCAGAACAAAGAGATTTAGGGTTTCAAGAGACAAGATTTGAGTAAATAGTAGTTTTGTTGATATCGTGAAGAACAAGTAACAAGAAGAATTAGGGTTTTTGAGCAAAAAAGACAAAATTATCAAATCTAGAACTTAGGTCTTCTTAGCGATTTATAGATGTCTCTCAATATCTCGAGATCTCTTATTTTATATTGATTCGATGACGGTTTTAGTCAGTTTTTGGATCTAGATCGGGCTTTTTCTTATTCCTTTGTTCTTTCCTTTTCCGAGTAGATTTTTCTTTTCTCTTAGGTCGGTTATTTTTCATGCAAGTCGGCAAAACTTCCTTGGTGGGCCAAAATCGATTTGGGCTTTAGGCGAATGGATCTTGATTCGGATCATGTTTATGGTAGGATGCTAAACCCAGTATCAACAATATATATATCTTATTATATAAAGTTCGATTGCACTCACGAGAGATTGACATGTATTAAAATTATAATTCATAAGATTATGACATGTGTCATAAAAATTATATTAATTTTGTTTTCCTTAATCAAATAGGAAAATCAAAGAAAAAATTAAATCTTTAGTTTTTATTTTTCATTGTTCTAATATATGTTAAATCTTTGTATTTCAATAAAATTTAAAAATTTCCAAATTTAGACTTTTTATATTATTATACTATTTAAGTTCGAATGAATTTATAAATTTTCAAGAAATTATGAAGGATTTTGACGAGTGAATGTGCGAGAAAAAAAAAAATTCGGTTTGGAACCGATTGAAGATCTAAAATAGAATATTTCAGAGGGAAACCGAAGATTTTGCGAGAAGAATTTCTCGCCTAGATATGAGCGAGAACATAACCCTTGGTTACCGGATTTGTTTTTTTTATATCTCACACAACGTCTATGCATTCGAGTTTGGTTCAATTTTTTGGGTTTTCATGTTTAGAGGCCTATGACTTATTCAGATAAGAAAAATAAACAACAAAATAGAATCAAAAGCTACTAGACATGATATAGAATTTTAATATATTAATAATAAAATTTTAATATAGAAAGTTAAATTAATTTATTTATGTAAAAAATAACATTTGAAAAATAACTATCTTCTCTTACTAAACATTCTTTTTATTTTTTTTTCTAAAATAATTTAAGATATATCGTTAACAATAAATATTTAATTTAATAAATTTGTTTACATTTAGTTTATTTTAAAGTTAAGAAACTCCTTATCGGACATGTCCTAATCTAGTATAAATATATATATATATATGTAACTAATGAAGCATTAAATTTAATATAAAATTGTATTTTTGTCTTATAAAAATAGTAGTAATTATGATTTTCAGTTAATGTAATGATATTAATTTTCTTTTTAAATTAGCAAAATTTTCTTTAGCCGATTACGGCCCCCAAAATGTTACGAACGGTTATGTGTAGCCCCACCAGATTAACCAGACTGGGGTGAACCACATTGTTCATAGAAACCGATCGAAGCACCAGAAAAAAGGCTCTAGTCTGAAATTCCTACTTTCCTAGAGGCTAGCTTGAGGTTGTTAAACATGAAAATGCGTAACAAAGAACAATACTTCAATTCGCTGATGATTAAAGGTTTTGAGACGTAGAAGAATACTTCTCATGAACTTGCTTATATATCAAAATAAATCGAAAAAGATAGAAGTACTAAAGAATTTAAGGTATGGACGAAACCAAGTCCTACACTCAAACAGTAGATAAGAGAGAAAGACAGGGCAGGTTGCTTTGAAACTATTATATGAAAATCAATACAGTAACTAGTGGTGTTGGTCAGGAAGTGTAACAAGAGTGCAGCAATGGGGACAAGGAATGGAGCTGATTCTTTTTGGAAACACGAATTGATGAAACAGACGAGGTTCATAGTCCCTAAATTCCATGATTTTTTGCTTCCAGTCTTTGTGGAGTTGGAACTTTTTGGTTCTGAGGTTACCTGAAACAAGATAGGCATGTGTCTGGAAAAAATTAGTTTCACGGGTAACAAGGTAAACCATCTCTTTATCAAAAGGATGCATTGCGACTGGATTAGTTACAAGGCAGAGATCAAGGCCAGGCCTGAGGTTCCACAACAATTCCCAAGAATCCTTAGAAGAGCCACTCATATAGTTCTTGAGCCTCCAAATCTTGAGCTGCTGGTTTGGTCTTCCGGTATCAGTATTCATATACATGAGTGACCCACATGAGATAGTGAGAGTGTCTTCTTTACCTTGATATGGGGGCTTCAAGGAGCCCTTAGCGGAACGTTGAGGTAAATCGATGACACGACAAAGCTCGGTAGGAGAATAGAAATCATAAGCAAATATGACTTGATCTCCACGGCATAGCCAATGAAGATAACCATTCAAATTAATGGGACTAAGTGGGAGGAACTTGAAAATGGGAAGCTGTATAGAGACTTGGTGGTATGTCCAATTGCCCGATTTAGACGAATAGATCTGAAAGCAAAGCCTATCCCTTTCCATGGGTATTCCCATCCCAAAGATACGGACTCCATACCGAACTACCTTGTAACCTAAGAGATCACCTTTGTTCATGTGTGTTACAAGTGACGTGCCTGCAAAACTATCATGAGAAGAAAAAGGAGGAGGTTGAGGAATTTTGATCCATTGTCTCAATACAAGATCAGCCACGCAGTAAACCTCAGGTCCGTAATTGGTCGACACGTCCAGCAAAATCAATCCATCTTTACTTGTTAGCTGTCTTCATCTCGCTCAGAAAACGTGAGACACAAGATCCTATCAACTCCTTAAAATCATATCTCTCCCAGAAGAATTCTAAAGCAGTATTAGAAGATTGCTCTCTGTACAAGATGGACCATAGAGCAACTTGAAATAAGTCTGCCATAACATAAAACAAATATGCGGTAACTAAATTTGTCAAATATCTCTGCGGTAAAAGAGAAATAACTTTGCAACAGGAAATAAGTCGGCCATGACGTTAAATAAGTTTGCGGTAACTAATTTGTCAAATAATTGTGGTAAGAGATATAACTCTGCAACTGGAAATAAGTTTGCGGTAACTAAGTTCGTCAAATAACTCTGCGGTAAAGAGAAATAACACGACAAAATTGGAAATAAGTCTGCCCTAACATTGACAAATATGCGGTAACTAAGTTTGTCAAATAACTCTGCAGTAAAAAGAAATAACTCTGCAAATTAAAATATGCCTGCCATAACATAAAAAAAATATGCGGTAACTAAATTTGTCAAATATCTCTACAGTAAAAGAGAAATAACTTTGCAATGGTTTGACGTTAAAACAAGTCTGCAGTAACTAACTTTGTCAAATAACTCTGCGGTAAAGAAAAATAACTCTGCAACTGGAAATAAGTTAGCCATAACATTAACAAGTCTGTGATAACTAAGTTTGTCAAATAACTATGTGGTAAAGAAAAATAACTCGGCAGAACTGGAAATAAGTCTGCCATAACCTTGACAATATGTGGTAACTAAGTTTGTCAAATAAGTGTATGGTAAAAGCAAATAACTATGCAACCTGAAATAAGTCTGCCATGACATAAAATAAATCTGCTGCAACTAACTTTGTCAAATAACTCTGCAGTAAAAGGAAATAATAACTCTGCAACATGAAATAAGTCGGCCATGACGTTAAGCATGTATACGGTAACTTAAGTTTTTCAAATAATCTGCGGTAAAGAAAAATAACTCTAGAATTGGAAATAAGTCTGTCATGACATTAAAAAATATGCGGTAAATAAGTTTTTCAAATAACTCTGCAGTAAAGAGAAATAACTCTGTATCTGGATATAAGTCGGTCATGACGTTAAACAAGTATGGGATAACTAAGTTAGTCAAATAACTATACCGTAAAAGGAAATAAATCTGCGAGAAAAGAAGTCTGCGATCATAGAGACGGAATGACATTTTTATAAATTTGGGAACGCTAGAATCATCTCAATAATGGCATTCTAGTAATTCTTTTTTTTCTTACACAGCTTTTTAGGGGTACTTTAGGGTTTAAAAAACCAAAAGACAAACTAATAATTAAAAAAAATGTGAGTCATTCTAGCTATTAACTAAGAAATATGGATCATTCTAGTAATCATTTCTTTAAAAATCCTAAATCTTAAATCCTAAACCCTAAAATTATGAGGATATGAGATTTTGTGCTATATAAGAGAATTGCTCTTTAATAAAAATGCTATATAAGAGAATTTCTTTTTAGTAAAAACTTAATTTTGTGCTATTTTTGAGAATTGCCCAATAATTAATCATGATCTTTATTAATGGCAATTCAATCAAATACATACCTAAAGTGGTATAAATGTAAATTAACTCCTTCCAATGGTATTTTTGAAAATGGACACCTATATAGTGGTATTTTTTAAATTCTCCCAGAACTTAATGATATATATATCTTATTATATAAAGTTGGATTGCACTCATGATCAATAAGATTATGACACGTGTCATAAAATTATGTTAATTGTTTTTTCCTTAATCAAAAAGGAAAAATCAAAGAAAAAAATAAATAATAAAGTAGATAATTTTTAGTTTTCATTTTCCTAATATATGTTAAAAATTTTATTTCAATAAAATTTAAACATTTTTTCCAAATTTAGATTTTTATATTATTATACTATTTAAGTTACGATAAATTTATATATTTTCAAAGAATTATGAAGGATTTTGGCGAGTGAATGTGTGAGAACTTAAATACATATGTACACATATATATATACATATGTATATTTTATGTATAACAAATATATATATATATATAATATTTTTATATAGATCATAGTACGTATATTTTTTATATATTAATTTAATAAATTAATGGTATATATATATATAATATATATAATCTGAGTTATATGAAATGTGAGTTATATGATATATATGTCAAACTAGATTTTGTACATACTATGAATATTTAAAAAAATCTATAGTATCCATAATATATATATATATATATATATATTTATATATATGTATGTATATATGGATATTTTCATTTTAAAATAAATAAAGTGTAAAGAAGAAAGAAAATAGTTACAATCTTCCTAAAGACCAGAATTTTTTGCTTTAGAAAATTTGTTCCTACATGAGAAAAAAAAAATTGGGTTTTGGAGAAAAATAAGAAACCTACAAAATGATTGTTTCAAATTTTAGGCTTTAGTTTTTATTTTGGTTTTCTATAAATTTTAAAGCCCAACCATCATGAACTAAATTGCGATACACTAATCTCTTTCTTCTCGACTGTTTGAGATCATCAAAATGATGATGGATCTTCTTCCAGAGTTGGTGAAAGTGATGATACTGGCGAGACTACAGATCAGAGACATGGCGAGAATCAAACTGGACGATATGAAGGCAGCGGCAGCTAATAAGGACGAGCAAATTAATGTGTGCCTATGCCATCACCGACGGTTTGATTTTTGGTGTTTGGACCAAATTCAATGATGTGATTTTCTAGGTATAAGTATAACCAATCCTTTGTTCCGACAATGGATCAAAATACCTGAACCTCCTAATTCTTCTCACAATGGTTTCAAAGGAGTAAAACTTGTAACACACATGAACAATGGTTGGAAGCAAAACCACAGCGGATTCAAAGACTATTATCAATCTGTTCGTTTTCATCAGTTTATGCTGCCACAAACACTCGACTCCATTCCTTGTCCACTTGTTACACTTCCCGACCAACACTAGATACTGTGTTATTTTCATTTATTTATGTCGAAACTTCTTTACAGTATATAGTTTTATTGGACACTGGTTTTAGAAATTTGGTAAGAATTCATTTGGATATCAAAAGACTTTAAGCCTTTAACAGTTTTTTCTCAATCATTCTAGCTATTTACATCTCAGCTGGTATGTGTTTAGATTTTTCATATTCAAAAGCATCAACTCAAATTAAAAATCTAATTTTTTTTTACTACCATCTATAAAATAACTAGGTGTCTAGCTCCCCCGCCGGTACTTGCGGGTTTTAGTGTTATACATTTTATCTGAATAATCTATCAAACCTAATTCTTTTGCATTTGCTTTTACTTGCAACTTCCTAACCACCAGCTTTTTGAAAATACATTTTTACAACTTGGTGCACCACCTTTTTCGAGGTTTAAGCCGTTTCTAGAGTTTTAAAATAAAGATTGAAATTGTATGGAAAAAACAATCAATCAAAGATTTTTAGTTATATATATATAAATATATATATTGTGTTGCTTTTGCTTTTTCTAAGCAAATCCTTAATTTCAGAGCTAGTGTGGGTGAAAAGAAAGTGGCTCCAAAAAAATATATAGGAAAATAATAATTAATTGAATTAATTAATTTTCCAAAAAGAACAATTCAATTGGAAAAAAAAGAAAAGAAAACAAAAAATTATAGAAAACTTACAAACATTAATTAATTAAATTATTTTCATATACAAATATATAAAAAAATACTAGAAATTAAAGATAACTTTGCAGCTGTCCTATTGAGAATATTTTGCTAAATATTTCCCTATACAAATAAGTAAATAAGTCATCGAAAAACCCTTAAAAAAAAAGATAGCGATACACTAGTCTTCTTCGTCTCCTCTGTTTGAGATCATCAAAATAATTATGGATCTTCTTCCAGAGTCGATGACAGTGATAATACTGGCAAGACTACAGATGAGAGACATCGCGAGAATCAAACTGGCGTGTAGGGAATGGAAATCGCTCTTGGAGTCTTCATATTTTCGTGATGTCTACAGAACCCTAAACCAAAGGAACTTGTCTTCTCCATGGTCGATCTTATATAGAGACAAATTTTCTACAACTGCTTTAGAATTCTTCAGCGAGAGATGGGGTTTTACACATTCAATAGGTTCTTGCGTCTCACGTTTTCTGGACGAGGTGAAAGCAGTTAATAAGAGCAGCCGAGTGGGTGCCTTGACCATCACGGATGGTTTGATTTTATTAGATATGTCGACCAAATCCGGACCTGACACATTCTGTGTGGCTAATCCTATGTTGAGACAATTGATAAAAATCCCTCAACCTCCTAATTCTTATCAAGATGGTTACAAATACCAAGGCGCAGCACTTGTAACAAACATGTACAAAGGTGATCTCTTAGGTTACAAGGTGGTTCGGTATGGGTTAAGTAACAATGCTGATAGCTTTTACTCTCAAATATATTCGTCTGATTCTGGTAATTGGACTTTCCACTTCGTCGGTACAGAGCGTCACATCTACAACCGCCTCCCATCAAATCCCATTAATTTGAATGATTATCTTCATTGGCTATGCCGTGATGATACTCAAGCCCTTGTTGCTTATAATTTCTATGCTGTTGAAGGGATTTGCCGCGTCATCCCTTTACCTCAGCGCTCTGGTAGAAACTTCGCAGACACTCTCACTATCTCATGTGGGTCGCTCATGTATATGAACACTGATAGACGAGGACAACTAAACCAGCAGCTCAAGATCTGGAGGCTCAAGAAGTATACGAGTGGCTCTTCTAAGGAATGTTGGGAATTGGCCTGGGACCTCAGGCTTGGCCTTTGCCTCGCAACTGAGCCAGTGGCAATGCATCCTTTCGTTGAAGAGATCATTTACTTCGTCACACGCCAAACTGATTATTCTGAGACACATGCCCATCTTGTTTCAGGTAACTTACACACTAAAAACTTTCAACTCCACGAATATTGGAACCAAAAGCACAGAGAATTGGGAGACTATAAATCTCATCACTTTCATCAGTTTATGCTTCCACAAAGAGTCACCTCCATTCCTGTTCCACCTCGCTGCAATCTTGTTACCCTTCCCATCCAACGCCACTAGTTACCGTCTAGTTTTCACTTCCATTTGTTATTTAAGAGTTCTTCATTTAGTTTTTCATTTGATCTCTTTCTCCTTTTTCTGTCATCAATTTGATCTTTTCTTAAATTAAAGGTTTGTTAATCTTTTTTAAAGCTACAACAACAATAACATTAGGTTAGGACTTGCAGAATATTCACCGAGTTGTACATTTTGATTAAAATGTGAAATCACCTAACAGTTTAGGTAATAAGCCTCGAAAGACAGAACTCGGTCAAAGAAAACGAAGCATAAATAATTTGATATTACAAGAGTTTACTGGTAGTCAATAGAGAACCAAGCATGAACATAAAGGAGAGATTCTTATTGGGGAATTTTGAATACACACATTCACGTAGAGTGACAAAAAAGTGAATGTAAAACCGCAAGATTGTACAGCAGATTTTTCAGGTAACAAACGGAGCAATGAAGAAAACCAATAATAATCATACGGGTTCTTGTTATTCTCCAATTTTTCAGAAAGATTACACAGTTTTATGTGTGTGTTTCACTTCTTACCGGACTCAGAACATGTAGACAACACTGTCGTGGATCCTAGACTTTTGGTTCTGTGCAACACATTCGGATATCCACATCAGGTTCCTGATCTCCTGCTCCCTCAACCTCATATACGCAAAGAATACCGCGTAATGGAACTGCAAATCTCAGGTTTAAAAAATCATTGTTAGCATTAGAAATTGAATTGAGACACAGCTATAACACAATCACACCATGCAATTGGAGACCTCTTATGTTTTATACCAGAAACTTTGGAATTTCTATAGAAAACAACTAAAACTCGGTTATCATTGAGGCTGAGATTTTATAGGCAAACCTGCTGCTCAAAGTCTAAGCAAAGCCTTCTGACTTCTTCTTCATAAAATGCCTTGTCGAGCATCTGACTCTCTCCATAAGTCATCTTGGAGAATATAGCTTGATACGGTGGATCACGAACCTAACAGTGAATGATAATGAGGTTCATTTAGCCTTATTCATAAACTTAATATAATTTATAAAAAATTAGCTTGTGTATTTACCTGATCTATGTCTTCGCAGATAGCAAGAACCTCATGACCATATTGGTACCTGCAGATGCAAAAATCAAAACGCAAGGTTTAAAGTTATGCAACCAGCGAATGGAATCACTATTTGGCTGTAGAATGCTTCTTACAGGAAACCAAAGTTAGAGTACAGTTTCTTCCTGTCTTCTCTTGTGAGCTCAGTGCCAATGCTGCACAGAAAAGAAAACCAGTTTCAGTGCCTATATAAACAGAGCACAAAGCAGTAATTAATTACCTGTTGATGGTGATATTCATTGCTCTTCTGTCGGCTTCAAATGCCAATAGATCAGACATTATCTCTGCTGTTGCGCCACCAAGTTTCTATTTGGGATACACATACAAAAAAGGTTAGCTAGTACAAGTAGATTCTGAAATTTTGTTAAAAAAAGGTTTAGAGTCGACTAAGCACCTGACAGAACTTGTAGAGGGTATTCCTCATAATCTCTATGTTCATGTCATCAAGATCCTACAAGTAATACGATATGCATGTGATACTACATTCATAACAGAAACAAGATAATGCTTGCGCAAGAGTGAAAACAAAGACTAGAATACTAAATCCTTGAGCTTTGTACCTCCGATGTTAAGCATTCAGAAAAGTATGGAGCCAAAGGAGTTTTCACAAGCACCGACCTATAGAGTTCCCGCATGTTCTGAGTAACTGCTAGTGTAGCAACACTGGGAAAAAAAGCGAGACCATTAGAGAAATGAGGAGGTGGAGGTGAGATGGGTGATGCCATGAGATGATAGAAATGTTCGAAGAGCAATATTCACCGCCGTTGTCTGAGTAAAGCATCTTGATCCTTGTGCCAAACCGGTTTTCAACTAGTGCTTTGTGTAAAGAGAAAACACGTGTGAGACTTGAGACTTAAGCTCTAAGGGATAAAACCAAATATATCTTGTAAAATGATCAACAAATATAACATAATGCTTGAAACCATCTACCGAAAAATTTGGTGCTTTCCAGACATCCAAAAAGACAACATCAAGAGGACCCAACGAAGTAATAGAGGTGTCAAAAAATGGTAACTTGTGAGTTTTATTAATCGAAAACGAGTTGCAAAATGAGAAGGAAGAAAATGGTATAACAGGAAGAGAAAAATCTGAAATAACTTTATTAAGAATGGGCGGAGATGGATGTCCTAAACGAGAGTGCCAAGTCGAAAGAGAGGACTTGGAGCACGAAAAAGCAGAAATAGAAGATGGATTCGTCGGCCACTTATGCACTCCTTCACTGGCCTTGCCGTTTAGGAGTGTTGCCCCCGTGCTGAAATCTTTCACCTGAAACGAAGAAGGACATAGTTGCACCATCACATTATTAGTTTTACACAGCTTGTTAACAGAGATTAGATTTTTCCTCATATCCGGAACACATAAGACATTTGTAAGTGAAAGAGGCTTATGATAAGAGGGTAAAAGAGCTGAACCAGTATGAGTGATGTTCAAGCCATTCCTATCGCTAATCATAACTTCATCACCTCCTTGGTAAGGTGCATGAATAGAGAGGTTGCTCAGATCACTAGCAATATGGTGGGATGCCCCACTGTCAAGGAGCCATGAGGGTGCGTCTGATATTGTTGACGTTGTGAAGTGCGCATGTGGATTCTAGTGAGCCGGTGGGAGAGGTAACTGAGGTGACTGCCAAGGAGCACCACCACGTTGTGATGGTATCAACGAGGAGCCAGCAAGCTGAGGACATCGACGAGCACTATGACATTGTGTGCCGCCTAGCTGACACTTAAGGACGAGAACCGGACCCCCCCTCCCCACGATAATTACCACGAGCATTATACCTGAAATTTCCGAGGAGACTAGATAATATAGATTAAGTGCAGAAGCGATTAAATAATAAAGGAATAACGAGAAGATACGAGATTTAACGAGGTATCGGTTGGTTCTCTTTCAAATCAACCACTAGTCTTCGACTGTAACAAGAGTTTATTAGATCACTTTAAGAAGACAATACAAGATAGACTTAGAACTACACCAAGATCTAATACATCTATCTAAACAAACATGATCTAAGAAATAACAAGTAAATTCTATTTACTCTCCCTTAATCATGGATGTCTTCTTCTTGCGGAAGTCCTTGCTTCGTGCTCCTCACAGCGATAGCAATCTGTTCCCAAGGCGATATCTACCAAACTCCACAGCAAGACAACAACGCTTCAATAAGTAACTCTGTTTTTGTTTCTCTGTTTCTCTATTTTTGACAGTCATCAAGCGTGAAGAACAAAGAATGGTTAGTCCTCCTTTTATAGAGAAACTTCATCCAACGTTCTTTACCTACAAAGATACTCAATTAATCCTGCAGATCATTCCTTGTCAACAAAAGAAAAACCTGAAAGTATCTTGACAAATAAACATTAGAAAATAATAACTCAATCAAGTAATTCTAAAATAAAAGATATCATAATCTTAGTTAATTCCATGTCATTACTATTAGAATTACAACCCACGATTTAATTATTCTTAATAGCCACCACGGTAATTTCCTCTTGACGAGGACTGGTGAGAAAACTGAGTTGCATTCACGGTTATTGGGATCACCTCATTGGTAATTTCCGGAGAGGCTAGAAGAATATTTTCACGGTTGATTAGCTTCTCATGAAGCTCTTCCAGCGAGATCGGAGTGTCTCTCCCATGACCATTTCAACAACAGCCCTGAACTCATCACCCAGACCATCAATAATCACATCAAGTATGTCTTCGTGCTCAACCGAAGCACCAAGAAGCGCCAATTGATCAGCCTTTGTGAGAATGATCCGCATGTATTCAGCAACAGTTTTATTACCTTTGGATATGTGTTTCAACTGTTGTTAGAGTTGTTTCACATGCCCACGTGAAAGACGACCGTATGTGTTAGCAAGAGTTTTCCAAATCTCCCTTGCTGTGGTTGCTCGAGCAACAATTGACTGAACTGCGAGGTTCAGTGTGCCAAGGATAGTGCTATACAACATCCTGTCCTGGCGTTTCCAGATCGTGAAGAGAGGATTCGGTTGAGTCGATCCCTCTGTGGTGACAGTGGACGCATAAACTGTGTCGGTGTCGTCGAGAAAGACGTGAATTTCATGTGCTTCTAGCAGAGCACAAACTTGTTGTTTCCATGTGAGATAGTTTGAAGATGAGAGCTTCGTGATGCCCGACATGTTAACCGAGATTAGTTGGGTTTTTGGATCAGCTTCGTTGTACACAGTAGAGATCTCTGCTGAAGGGGAGGTGGTGATCGACATCACAGAGAAAAGAAAAAAGAAACAGAGTGATGGTGTCGTAAAACAGAGTGAAGACAAGAGAGAGACGAGAAAAAAAATAAAAAATAAAAAATAAATCAGAGGTTATGGATAGAGAAGAGCTCTGATACCATGTAATGATTTGTGATTGAATGATTTCCATTATACATGATGTGATACATTTATACAAACTCTCTATGAGCACATATGGACATATCGATATTACACAATTAACTAGATAGTAATCCGCACTATACAGAGCGGAAAAATATTTACTTCATACTTTGTTAGTTTATATTATCATAGATTATTGTATTAGTGTTTTAAATTAAATTTATTTTATGTTTTTAGTATCTTATTTATATTATTTATATTATTATATATAGTTTGTATTGTGTTAATTAAAATTAAAATATAATTATGTGTGGTGTTATATTTGTTGATAAATTTATTTAATAAATTAGATTATAATATAATTTCGTTGGAAAAGTTAAGTAATGTTATATATATATTCACATTATTCAAAAATCTATTACTGTTTGTTTTACTCTAATATATTAATTATTATTAATAATTAGAACTTCGATCTCAGATCTGTCATGATCCGTATTGACCCGTCTATCTGCTCTAACCCGTCTTAACCCGTCCTAACATATTGTAAAAATTAAAATATTTGAAGATACAGATGATTTAAATTTGGATGGTAGAAAAGTTAATTTTAATTTTTCGTCCGTACTTAATAAGAAAGATAAAATGATTTTTTTTTGTGGAAAATGAATTATTTACAATATAATATATATATTTTTTAAATAAATTCATTAGGATACAACAATAATCACAATACTATAATTAATTTTATTGGTGTATCCTTAATGACTTTATTTTAAAACATTAAATACTATATTTTTTAAATACTCTTATAAAAAAATTCATATTTATTTAGGAGATACTAAATAAAAATAAACAGATTTAAATTAAAAATATTAGGAATTAAAATTTAAAATATCTATATATTGAGTTTTTGGTACTATTTATTAGGAAATTAATTAAGTAAATAATAAATTATTATGATTATTAGTAAGATTTAAAAAATTAAAAAGATTGGCTAATAGTATTTGTTGTAATATCCCATGTAAATGCAAGATTATTTTGTTTTTAACATTGCTCAAATAATTATATAGAAATATTGAGTGATGAGAAAGTATTAAATCCTTGATGAGGAAGTATCATATCTCAATCATATGTCTAACTAACTTTTATTTAATTTAAACATTTGTTTGCTCCGATGTTATTTTAAGAATATTCACCGAATTGAACCTCTTTTTTTTTCTTAAAATCCTATTCAAAAGTGAAATCATGTAAGAGGACAAAAATTCCAGACTTTCAAGGATACGCTCTTCGTTTTAGTAATTTGACACAGAACACTGTATGAGAGCGTACACTCTTTCACTTTTTATTCTTAAACTTTCTTAGATGTTTCAAGTCGATGACAATGACTGAGACATTGTCTTTGCTTCCCTTCTGAAGAGCAAGTTTTGAGAGATAATCAGCCGCTGATTGGCACGCTTGGTCTGCATCTTGGCCTCTCTCTGCTAGAGGCAAGGCTCCGTGCTTCTTATGCCACGCCAATATACGTTTCCTCGCCATATCACAGGCTTCTTGATTACTCATTACATCCCACAGTCCGTTGCTGGGTAATATTAGACACTCGTCTTCTTTTTCTCGTGCCATGAACGTCACTTCGGGGTCAGGGATTACCAATGGCTTCAGAATTAAGTGACCTGAAAAGATGCAGAGAAAACCACTTGGGATCTAATGTTTGCAAAGACTGTAACAAGTCCAAGTAAGTAGTAACAATCCTCGTCTTTCAAGGAGATTTTTATTACCAATTTAAGAACATAATCAGCATTTCCAACAAGTTTACAGAGCAAAAACACTTTTTTGTATCCAACAAATTAATAAGGTGAAGTTTGGATGAATGTCAAGATAGAAGAAATGGTGCAATATGACCTACCAATGGACCTCGACGTGTTGAGAAAGCCCAAAATTCGGGCGAGGAATGTGCCTCCAGCAATTTCTAATCTTGTGTACTCGTCTTCTCTATCTGGCTACAAAACACATAAAAAAAAAGGAAAAGAGTGCTTCATCAGCTATATACGAATGAGAAGTAGTTTTCAAGTAAAGAGAGAGCCGATCTTTTACTTTGTGATCAACTAATAGAGGAATGGATTCTTTGCCACGGAATAAAACTGCTCTTGAATTACCACAGTTGGAAACTATTATATGTGATGAGCAAACCAAAGCAACCACTGCCGTGGATCCAGTGGACTCAGCGTTAAGAACCCTATCAGAAAAACCAACACTAGGGATACTGAATTTCACATTAACCCCATTATCAACCTTTAGAAAACAACTGGTAAAGACTTTCTGCCACAGGACCTGTCTAACCTCACTTGGTTTACTGTTGCATACATCTTCAATGCGCTCAATTTCTTCGGCCAAAGCAAAATGAATTCTATCGCGACAGTAGTCAGCAACCTGCAAGAATCCATTTCCAGCATGCCATTTAAGATGACATATCAGCAAAGCAAAATCAATTCTATGGAGTTCAAGAAAACATAACTCAATTTTTGTATGAGTTCACTTTACCAGAAAGAGAAGTGGACAAACTCTATAGCTAAATCATTAAAGAATTGCGAATACAGCATACCTGAGAACCGCCATAGCCATCATATACACCAAAAAAGTGAGCATGGAGGTGTGTGAAACTTGGACTCATTTCCTCATAATCTCCCACTAGCATTTTGATGGGTATTTTCAGAAAATGAGGTACAGCTCTAACAGCATCATCCATTTGAGATCTTTCACGGAAACTATGCCCCAAAGAGGTAAAGAATTCAGTTCATATAGACTGTGCCTGTCTCTTGCAAGATGACTCTTTTCTTCAAGCGACCAATCATCTACCTCTGAAGTTTTAACGTCAGAGGACTCATAACCAACAGCATTTTCCACACTGCTACTTATTGAATTAAACTTGATTTTTGGCTAAGCTTAATTATGGGTTCATAATCCAATTATCTATTATTGGACCAAACCCAAAATTAAGCCCAAGTTCTAGAATTTCTCTTGAAACATCTTAAAGATCATCACCTCCTTTAAGTGTTCTAGAAAATTCTATTAGATAAAATATCTAGAGATTAGTGTGGAAAAATATAGATATTTGTAACATAAAATATCTAGATATTATGTTAGAGAGTTCTAGAGATTAGAAGAAGGTTTATAAGATATTTTGTAGTTTTGGAGCCTATAAATAGCTCCCTCCTCTCCTATTTGTAATCAACTTGAAGAAGTGAAATCAAAAGCAAGTTTAAAAAAAGAGTGTTCTTCATAAGTTCTCTAAGTCTCTCTAAAAATCTTTCAAATATTCTCTAATTGTTCTTCCAAATTTTCTATCATACTTGGAGAGTTTCTCATCTTAGTTCTTTTGAGTTTCTCGGGGTATTACGGTCTTGGGCTAGTGCTAAGCACTATCGGTGTTTTCTTTACATGGTATCAGAGGCATTCTAATTTTGTGCTCATCAAGATTAAGGTTATAGAGAGCTCGAGTTTACTCTAAGTATGGAATCAACGGGTCGTGTTGTTGGATTGGGAATGGAGATCTTAAACCAATCTAACTACCGGTTATGGAAGTCATGTATGGAGTCATACTTGGTGAGTGAGGACTTATGGGATGTCGTCGGTGGTAGCAGCACTAGACCACCAACTGGAGATGCTGCAACTGCGGAAGCGACAAAAGAATGGACACGGAAGAATGCTAAGGCGGAGTTTGCCCTAAAGAGGTCAATTTCCGTGAGAATATTTGAGCATGTCTCAAGGTGTACATCTGCTAGTTCTATTTGGCAAGTGCTAGACCAGTTGTTCAACAAGAAGAACGAAGCTCGTTTACAACTATTAGAGAATGAGTTAGCGAATGTGAAGCAGGGGGAGTCTTCAATCTCAGAATTTTTTATCAAGGTAAAAAATCTTTGCTCGGAGATTAATACTCTTAATCCGGAAGAATCTATTTCGGAAGCTCGTTTGAAACGGGTTATTATTCAAGGTCTATGATCCGAGTATACCCCGTTTGTGATTTCGGTTCAAGGATGGGCTACACAACCTTCCTTGGAGGAGTTTGAAAACTTGCTAGCTTCGCAAGAATCACTAGTCCAACAAATGGTGGGAGTTAAAACTCATGACGATTCGGGGAGCGCGTTTGTGGTCCGAAGACAACAAGGCTTAAATCCCAAACCCAAAGATGGAGGGCCAAGAAACTATGATGGACGTCAAGGATTATCCATGGGAGATAAGAAAAAATTCAAGTGCTATCGGTGTGGGAAACTTGGGCACTTTAAAAAAGATTGTCGAGTCAAATTAAAGGAAACAAATATGGCGGAATCAAAAGATCATAGTGAAGACGAAGAATGGGCAAAATGTTTCACGGTGGAACCTGCATCCTTAGATAAATCCAGTCCAATGAAAGTGAAAAATAATTGGATTGTGGATTCTGGTTGTAGCCATCATATCACGGGAGATGAGAAGTTATTTTCTAGTCTTCAGCACCATGACGGAAAAGAAGCAATCATTACCGCGGATAATTCAATCCATCACGTTGAGAAGGAAGGAACAGTTGCCATCAAAGGAGATAATGGAAGCCCAATCACTCTCAAGAATGTATACCATGTTCCTGGAGTAAAGAAAAATCCTCTCTCTGTGGTAAATGCGGTGGACTCAGGTAACTACGTTTTATTTGGCCCAAAAGACGTTAAATTTTTGAAAAACATTCAAGAGTTAAAGGCGGACGTAGTTCACATCGGAGCAAGAGTTAAAGATCTTTATATTTTATCTGCTTCAAACACTTATGTGGAGAAGATGAGTACAAATGACAATGCCTTTATATGGCATGCTAGACTTGGTCATATAAATATGACTAAGCTTAAGGTCATGGTGAATAAAAACTTAGTTAACGGACTTCCAAAGTTGAAGTTTCAAGATGATAGAAGACTTTGTGAAGGATGCCAATATGGAAAGTCACATAGACTTCCATTTGACTACTCCACCTCACGATGCAATGCTCCGTTGGAGAGGGTCCATAGTGATTTAATGGGTCCGACAAGAACACCCTCGTATTCTGGGTTTCGCTACATGTTGTTGTTCATTGATGGCTTCTCACGGTATACTTGGGTATACTTTGTAAAGAAAAATCAGAAGTATTCTCCAAGTTCCAAGAGTTCAAGATCACACCGTAGAAGGAGAGTTGGGTCGGAAGATTAAGACCCTAAGGACGGATAATGGAGGGGAGTTTATGTCAAAGGAGTTTCTCTCTTTTTGTCAAAATCATGGTATCAAGAGAGAATTTACATGCCCATATACACCTCAACAAAATGGAGTAGCGGAAAGAAAGATTAGACATCTAAGTGAGACATGTAGAAGTTGGCTACATGGGAAGGATTTGCCTAAGGCCTTATGGGCGGAAGGCATGAGATGTGCAGCCTATGTCATCAACCGAATGCCACTTAGTCCAAACGATATGCAGTCTCCTTATGAGATGGTTCATGGAAAAAAACCAACGGTGAAACATCTCAGGATATTTGGATCAATTTGCTACGTCCATGTGTTTGATTCTCAAAGAACCAAGTTGGAGGCAAAGGCGAAGAAATGCATCTTTGTTGGCTATGATGAACAAAGGAAAGGTTGGAGGTGTATGAATCCTGAGACAAACAAGTATGTTGTGTCTCGTGATGTTGTCTTTGATGAAGTTTCCTCATACTATGGGCCACCTCAAGTCTTGGTAGAGAAAGATGGTGCGAGTTCCTCTAAGATCGATGAATCAACTCTTCAAGTACCACTTGAGAATAGAAGTCATGAAAATGAGATACAAGTTGAAAGGGGGAGCAATAACCAAGAGCAAGAAGAGGAGCAAGTGCATGGTTCCATTGCAAGTCAACGACCTAAAAGAAATATTATTAGGCCGGCACGGTTTAGAGATGAAGAGTTTGTCACCACCTTCTCATGCTTCTTTGCAGCCCCTTTAGATGAGGATGAGCCAACTTCATACGAAGAAGCAAAAGGAGTTAAAGAATGGGAGACCGCAATGAATGAGGAGATGAATGCTCTAATGAAAAATAAAACTTGGGATTTGGTTCCAAAACCCAAAGATGTCCAACCCGTCTCGTGCAAATGGGTCTATCGAATAAAGCAAAAAGCGAATGGGAGTATTGATAGGTTTAAAGCAAGGCTCGTTGCTCGAGGATTTTCTCAAAAGTATGGAGAAGATTATGATGAAACCTTTAGTCCAGTAGCAAAGATGACTACGGTACGTTCCCTCTTATCTTTAGCTGCAAGCTTTGGTTGGAAGTTATGGCAATTAGATGTGAAAAATGCTTTTCTATATGGTGAGCTTGATAAAAATATCTTCATGAAGCAACCACTTGGTTTTGAATCTCGAGAGCATCCTAATTATGTGTGCAAGCTTAAGAAGGCTTTGTATGGGTTAAAACAAGCTCCAAGAGCTTGGTATGGTAAGGTTGCTCAATACCTTCAGTTTTGCGGTTATGAGGCATCAAACTCTGATCCAAGTTTATTCTTTAAGAAGAATGGAGGAGTCCATGTCATAGTTCTCATTTACGTGGATGATATGATAATTACCGGGAATAATGATGCTGAAATTGCTCGTCTACAAGAGGATATGTCGATAAGGTTTAAGATGAAGAAGTTAGGTGAGCTAAATAACTTTCTTGGCTTGGAGATTGAGAGGGTGAAGGATGGAATATTCATTGGCCAACAAAGTTATGCAAGAAGGATTGTTGAAAGGTTTGGGGTACATGAAGGAAAGACACGCACTACTCCGATGGATGTCAATATCAAGCTTAGACGTGATGAAGGGTCTTTGCTACCTGATCCTCAACCTTATCGCGCCCTTGTGGGAAGTCTTCTATACTTAACCATTACAAGACCTGACATTACCTTCGCGGTAGGTCTCGTAAGTCGATTTATGCAATTACCAAGGAAGCCACACTTAGAAGCGGCAAAGAAGATATTGAAGTATGTCAAGACAACTCTTGGGTTAGGCTTGGTGTACAAGTACAATGCAAAGATCTCTCTTCATGGTTTTACAGATGCTGACTTTGGCGGCGATCTAGATGACCGAAAATCTACCTCGGGCTATGTGTTCTTATGTGGAGACACAAGCGTTTCATGGTGTAGCAAGAAGCAAGCAACGATGTCACTGTCTACCACTGAAGCGGAGTATAAAGCTTCTACACTCGCAGCTCAAGAATGTATATGGCTTCGAAGACTCCTTGAAGATTTGTTCGAGCCTATAAACAAGCCGGTAACAATCTATGGAGATAATCAAAGTGCTATCAAGTTAGCTAACAATCCGGTGTTTCATGCAAGAACAAAGCACATTGAGTTAGAGCATCACTTTGTAAGGGAAAAGGTGCTTGATGGAACAATTCAAGCTGTGGAGGTTCGAAGCGAGGACAACGTTGCAGACATCTTCACCAAGGCATTACCGAAAGGTCAGTTCGAGGTACTTCGTTCGAAGCTCGGGATGGTTGACAAAATCAAGTTTAAGGGGGAGTATTGAATTAAACTTGATTTTTGGCTAAGCTTAATTATGGATTCATAATCCAATTATCTATTATTGGACCAAATCCAAAATTAAGCCCAAGTTCTAGAATTTCTCTTGAAACATCTTAAAGATCATCACCTCCTTTAAGTGTTCTAGAAAATTCTATTAGATAAAATATCTAGAGATTAGTGTGGAAAAATCTAGATATTTGTAACATAAAATATCTAGATATTATGTTAGAGAGTTCTAGAGATTAGAAGAAGGTTTGTAAGATATTTTGTAGTTTTGGAGCCTATAAATAGCTCCTCCTCTCCTATTTGTAATCAACTTGAAGAAGTGAAATAAAAAGCAAGTTTAAAGAAAGAGTGTTCTTCATAAGTTCTCTAAGTCTCTCTAAAAATCTTTCAAGTATTCTCTAATTGTTCTTCCAAATTTTCTATCATACTTGGAGAGTTTCTCAACTTGGTTCTTTCGAGTTTCTCGGGGTATTACGGTATTGGGCTAGTGCTAAGCACTATCGGTGTTTTCTTTACACTACTAACTCCCGCATCAACAGATGCTTCTGCTATTTTTGCTTTGTCCTTATCTTGCTGCCTTTCAAGTTTCTGCAACACGCTTTCCCACTCGTGTTCGCTTTTCTCACATAGACATGAGCGAGTACTTTAAGAGACAAAGGAATTAGGCAACCGAGAGCTTTTTGAAACGAGTAGAAGGGGATCGCTCCGTGAAAGCAAAATGATAGAAGAGTTGAAGAGCTTCATGGACTCTCAGACACTTGACTTCATAGACATGTTTTAGGCCATTTGCTACAAGCAAATTCTTATCTCTTGTCGTCACCATGACTCTGCTTTCTACACCAAACCAGGTGACGGCTTTCTGAACATCCTCTATCTGTTCATTATTATATACACCATCAACAATGAGCAAAACTTTATGGTTTTGAAGCCTTGCTTTGCTAACATCAAAGCCGTTTTTGGAAATTTTTACTGCTAAAGCTTCTCTTTGGATATTTTTCCACAGAAGATCTTGTTGTAAACCTGATGGACCATGATCTTCATAAATCTTTCCAACATTTTCTAGAAAAACATGGGTATGAAAATTTTGCATGGTCTTCTCATGCACACATCTTGCAAGGGTCGTTTTGCCGACACCTCCCACTCCCCATAAGCCAACAATACGAATTTCATTTCCAGATTCTAGCTCCATCAACCCACATACTGCTTGCAAGTGACAATCTATCCCTACACAGTTTGATTCAGTGTTCCCCAAGCAAGACATGTCCTCATCATCCGATACACCAAAACTTACTTATCTTTGTTCCTAGAGTACCTTCATCAGATGATCGATTGTATTTAGACAGTACTGTTTTCTATTCTTTCTTTGGTTTACCAAATAATTCTGAGCCGATTGCAGAAACAACTCCAGGATAACCATTGCCAACCTTAATTGCACGAGCTAAGAGTTGTTCATAACCAATAAGAGGATCACTACACTTAAAAGCGCAGCGACTCAAGAGTTCAAGAGCTTCAAAGAATTCCAGGGGTTGAACTTGGTAAAGAAGTGTTATCCCACAGGCAAGAAGCAAATCTTTGTCTTCACGTATTACAATAATTCTACTCCCTGAACCAAACAGTCTAATCTCCTTCATGAGGATATCTAATTGTTCAGCTGTATACTCACTTTCTACAACCAAGAGAACCCTTTGGTCCGTGAGCCATCCTGTGTCGCCCGAGGCTTTGATAAGTTCTGATCAAAGCGCTTGCCTTAAATCGGAAAGCTGGTGGTCAAGAAAAACACAGACATGAAAAGAGTGAGAGATCTCTTTATATACACATCTCGCAAGCGTTCGTTTGCCAAGGCCTCTTTTACCTTAAATGCCAATCTCAATTACTTGATCATCTTTGGACTCTAAACCCAACAATTCATACATCCGCCGCATGCGAAGATCCATTCCCACAAGGCTGCCGAATCTTAAAGAGCTCAACTTATCCCAAATGTGGTTTGTGATTTTCAGGATTAGCTCCACTTCATCCTCACTATCACTGGATAAAACAAAGCTATGTCTAAGCAATACATATTTTAAAAAAAGGATTGCTAAACAAAAATAAACATATTTGAACAAGTAGAAGTTTGTTCTTTGATACCATTTGCGCGAGCCTAGACCACAAATGCAGAGCAGCTCCATCACTGCATTCCTCTGATCACTGCTGAGTTCTTCAGCTTGTCTTTTGATATCGCAAGGTTCTACTCCATAATAACTGGAAAGACCGTTAGGACACCGCTACGCTGGCAATTAAGAATCTCTTCGAGCTCTCTCAGGATCCAAGGCGATGAGACATAGTTTTTAGATACAACAACAATGGAGATTTTCGAGGCTCGGATAGGGATAGCTGCCAGAAGAATCTCAAAGGGTTTCGTGATCAGCTCAGCTTCATCTATAAAAACTCGAATGCCCTTTTGTTCTAATGAACGGTAGAGGTGGCTGACAAAATGTCTGCGAATTTCATCACCTCTGAAACTCACAAATACGTTATACTCAGTGCTTGAAGATAAAGAAGAGAAAGCCATTGATATATATAGAGAGAGAGAGAGGATCTCTATCTGAAATTAAAGTACTCGTTTTCTATCTTTCATTTGGTTGCAGTGTCATCGGTTTACCTCAGCGCACCAGCATCTTTGAACATACTCTTACTATCTCATGTGGTTCGCTCATGTATATGAAAACTGAAAGAGGAAGACAACCAAACCAGAAGCTCAAGGTTTGGAGGCTCAAGAACTATACAAATGGTTCACGAAAGGAAATTTGGGAATTATTGTGGACCCTTAGGCTTGGCCCTTATCTCAGCGGCGCAAGTGATCCAGTGGCAATGCATCCCTTTGTTGAAGAGATCATTTACTTCGTCACACACGGAACATCTTGTTATATGTAACCTCCGCACCAAAAAGTTCCAACTCCACAAAGATTGGAAGCAAGAACACAGAGAACTCAAGAGTCCATGAATCTCATATTTTTCATCAGTTTGTCTTTCCACAAAGTCTCGGATCCATTCCTTGTCCACCTGGCTGCACTCTTGTTACCCTTCCTGACCGACATTTTTACTTCCATATGTTATTTTAGAATTCTTCATACCGTTTTGATCTCTTCCTTCCATTAAAGATTTGTTAGTTTATTTTAAAGCTACTACCAAAGTAGCACATAAAGCAACCCTCGAAAGACAGAACTCTGGCGAATGAAAATGAATCATAAATAATTTGATATTACAAGAGTTTGTTTACTGGTAGACAATAGAGAACCAAGTATGAATATGGCCAACAACAAACAAATTGGAGAGAGTCTTATTGGGAAATATTGAATACACTCGCTCACGTCAGAGCGACAAAAACAGTGAATGTAAAACCGCAGGATTGTACAGCGGGTTAAAAAAAGGAGCAATGAAGAAAACCAATAATAACCATATGGGTTCTTCTTATTCTCCAATTTTTCAGACATATTACACATTTTTATGTGTTTCTCACTTCTTACCAGACTCAGAACATGTACACAACACTGTCGTGGATCCTAGACTTCTGGTTTTGTGCGACACATTCAGATATCCACATCAAGTTCCTGATCTCCTGCTCTCTCAATCTCATATACGCAAAGAATACGGCGTAATGGAACTGCAAAAATCTCAGGTTTAAACAACCATTTTAGTATTAGACATGAGTTGAGAGATAGCTATAACACATCACATGACTCTAAGGTCTCTAATGAGTTTTTGGAATTTAAATAGGAAACAACTAAAACTCAGTTATAGGGGAAACAAACCTGCTGCTCAAAGGCCAAGCAAAGCCTTCGGACTTCTTCTTCATAAAATGCCTTGTCGAGCATCTGACTCTCTCCGTAAGACATCTTAGAGAATATAGCTTGATACGGTGGATATTTCTCCATAACACCACGAACCTAACAGTGAGTGATAATGAGATTCATTGAGCTATTTGTAAACTTAAAATAAATTTATAAAATATTAGCTTGTGGATTTACCTGATCTATGTCTTCGCAGATAGCAAGCTCCTCATGACCATATGGGTACCTGCAGATGCAAAAATCAAAACCAGTTTTTAGATTTATGCAACCATCTAATGGAATTATCATTTGGCTGTAGAATGCTTCTTACAGGAGACCAAAGTTAGAGTAGAGTTTCTTCCTGTCTTCTCTTGTGAGCTCAGTGCCAATGCTGCATAGCAAAGAAAAACAGTTTGTTTCAGTGCCTAGATAAACAAAGCAATAGAACTATCTTGTGGTTTCATGCACAAAGCAGTAATTATTTACCTGTTGATGGTGATATTCACCGCTCTTCTGTCGGCTTCAAATGCCAATAGATCAGACATTATCTCTGCTGTTGCGCCACCAAGTTTCTATTTCGGATACACAAGAATAAAGAATGAGTGAGCTCATATATGTAGGTTCTGAAAATTCAAAAAAGGGGTTTAGGAGTCAACTAGCACCTGACAGAACTTGTAAAAATCCTCAAGGTATGCCTTGTAGAGGGTATTCCTCATAATCTCTATGTTCATGTCATCGAGATCCTAAGGATAATACGATAAGCATGTGAAACTACATTCATAACAGAAACCAGAAACAAATTGCACAAGAAGGATTGAAAATAAAAAAATACAATAATAAGTCCTTGGGCTTTGTACCTCTGAAGTTAAGCATTCAGAAAAGTATGGAGCCAGAGGAGTGTCCACAAGCACCAACCTATAGAGTTCCCGCATGTTCTGAGCAACTGCTAGTGTAGCAATACTGGAAAAGAGAGATAGGATGGGAATAACAAAAAATGTTAGAAAAGGAAAAAAGGGTCTAAGGGATGAGGTATAATAGAGAATGCAAAAGGTCAATACGCGGGTACCTGTCAAACATGCCTAAAGGGTGACATTTCTCGAGCAACTCTTGGACATCTCTCTCGTGCAGGGTACCAGTAACAATAAGCCACGACATTGTCAATCATATGGCCATATCTGCATTACAATATCAAAAGAACAAACCAAATATCTCAAAGGGCAGAAGCTCGTATACTAAACTGAAACACAAAAAAGGGTAACAATCTCAAAGCTAGCATTTCAGAATGATCATAAACTTTCCCTTCAATATAGTGAAATGAATATTTGCTCTGTGATCTCAGTAAAGGTAGAAACATGAGGAAAGCAACAAATCTCAGACTTTTACCTGATGTACTCTAAAAAGGTAGACATAGGCTCAGTAGCTTGGCAAAGCATATGCTTGTAATCATCAACAAGCTTGAGCGTACACTTCTCCACGATTGTGGTGGTATGCAGAGGTGATGGCTCTACAAGCAAAGCATTAGAAAACAACAATTCAGATACTCAAGAACACAAGATTTTGAGAGACTCAAGGAATCAATTTCTCATCTAACATCAGACATAAGATCAAATTCTTAATATACATTGAAAATTCACAAATTCGCAGATCAACTTGGGGATTAGAAGCGTTTGAAATGCCTAAAACCCAGAACCCATAGGCAACGTAACAAAATCGAATTCAGATGATCAAAACTCCATTTACAACAACTGAGTCAAATTTGGAGATCATGACGCACCGTTTTGAAGGTAAGAGCCGTATTTGGTAGCAGAGAGATGCATCTTGATGTCATCTAGGTTTTCACACTGGCATAGATTATTGTAATCGGCGGTGGTGAGAAGCCCAGCACGGTGACCTCTGACGATCGCTTCCAAGTATCCGCCATGGATGTTGAAGGTAAGCGCCTCGAATCCGTACATCTTTCTCTTCTGATTGAAGGATAATTTCAGATCTCAAATATTGTCGCGGGAGATCTGATCTGAAGAAGAAATCGAAGCAGAGATCGACACGAAGAAGAAGATGAAGATAGTTTCGAATTGATTGGATTTGTTTGTTAACTTGTGTTGGCACGTTTAATTACGATTGTATCCTTTTTAACCGGTTTTCTATAGAATCAATTGCTTAAATGCCACTATTTGAAGAACTCTCGTGCCACTTCCATTTTTTCTATTTTCTTTTACAATTTGTTTTAAATCAAAATCGATATAAAAGTCTAAAAACCCATATCAAATACTTAATTATAAACTCATACCAACCATGTCAAATCTCATTATCTTCATCAGCCGTACGAACTAGAGTTTCTAAAGATTTCAGCTGATACAACCAAAATCGGAGCCTCACCGATTAATTTCCTCCGAAAATCTCATCCTTCCTTAGATGAATCATTGTTCTGAGTTTCCGTGTGCGAAGCATTGTTCCTTCAGTCTTGGAGACGGAAATGAG